>OY998163.1:1800000-2127500 GCA_963921995.1 Oxystoma pomonae | reverse complement strand
AAGTGCATGAGCCATCTAGAGGTGTAATAAACTAAAATGGGCCATTCAAAAATTATGTTACACTATCCCCCAGATGCACCGTAAAAATATTCGGATTAGTTTAGCCAATCCATGCTTCCTCTTTGGTCATTTATGTGGGACCAAGAGAGAAAAAGAATGGATTAGAGAGCCAATCGCGATTAAGAGTCTACGATGCATTTAGGAGATTATATCGGCTATTTTTGCCCCACCCTCCTCTTTTCACAAATCGTCATGTTTCTGAGGACCCACTGAAAATTTGTCGAAAAATTAAAGCAACCCCCCCCCTCCTTTCTTGAAAAGTAGCTGACACAGTTTAAAAAAAAATTGTTTGCTACATAATTTATGGTTTTGAGGGCACTTCATAAATTATGCTCGAAATTATGCGACACAATTTTTGACCAATTTTGGTATTGTTAAATAATGGTGTAAATTTTATCATTGGGGTGGGGGATCGGTGGCAGGGTAGCGTGGCATTACAATTATTTTTCGTTCTTTTGTTTCTTACGGAAAAAAAAAATCAAGGAGAAGCTGGGAAGTAATTTTAGATAAAATAGACACGTGGCAATTGGTATTAAACCATGCATTCGTGCTGATTCAGGCAGTCGTCTTTTTATGTCATTGTTGAAAATTAGGAATTAATAAGTAAAAGACTCGTAACAAAAACCAGTTTTGGTTTTTAAGTTTTAAAAAAATAAAGATAGTGCTCTGCCGGAAGAGATTGGCCGCCTTCTGTTAATGTAAATACTGTCAGTTGTTAGCACAAAAACAAAATTATGATTGTTTTCCACAAACCAAAACTACACTTTTTTGCACTCGACGCGCGTTTCGCTAACAATGTAACAATAGATCATCATAGAATCATAGATTAAAATTTTAATCTCGCTTGATGTTAGTTCGTTGTTCCCTAGTGTGCCGATCCCCAATACCTTACAATACCTGGAGGAACTACTAAGAAAAAACAATCTAGAAGACAAACAGACTTTAGAATACCTATCTTTAACAAAACTCTGCATGAATCAAAATTACTTTCAATATAAAAATAACTACTACCAGCAATTAGAAGGAACCACAATGGGTAATAGTTTATCACCTTTTATCGCAAACCTATTTATGAGCAAATTTGAATCAGATATAAGTAAAGAATTTGAGTATTTCCCCAGAGTATGGTTCAGATATGTAGACGATGTGTTTGCAGTATTCAACACTAAAGTAACTAGTGTTGAAAATTTTATGGAAAAAATAAATAACAAATTTCCCACTATTAAATTTACTTATGAAACAGAGAACAACGGTACACTGCCATTTCTAGACACTTTAGTTATAAGAAATAAAAATAAATTGGACTTTGACCTATACAGAAAAGGCACGGCCACCAACAGGTATATTCCAAATGACTCTTTTCATTGCTTACAACATAAGCTTGCAAGTTTGCCCTTTTTAACATATAGATTAGTAAATTTCCCCTTAAACAAAGAAAGATTTGAAGCAGAAAAGAATAGGATTAGGAATATAGCTGGCGAAAATGGTTACGACGAAGGCTTAATAAATAAGCTGATAAATAGACATTCTTTTCAAAAGACCTTTCGGAATTCTACCTTTTTCAGACAAAAAGATACCTGCGACTCAAAATTTGTATCAATTCCTTATAATCCTAATTATACGAAAGGATTACACAAAGTATTTAATAACACCGGTCTTAAATTAGTATATCAATCCGGTAACACAATAAGAAGCTTACTAGGAAATCCCAAGGATAAAACTACAGTTCTAGAAAAAAGTGGAATTTACGAAATTAGTTGCATGGATTGTGACAAAAAATATGTTGGCCAAACGAGACGCTCTATTCAAACACGTTTTAAAGAACACTTAGCACACTTAAAATACGGAAGAACAGAAAAGTCAAGTGTGGCCGAGCATGCTTTTGAAAACAATAATAGATTCACATTAGATAACCTAAAACTTCTAAAAAGTGTACCAAACAAAAGACTTTTGAATGCATATGAAAGTATGGAAATCATTAAATCCAGAAATAGTTTAAATAAAGATAGAGGACCCATCCCGTTTAGTACACTTTATTCTTTGGTTGAGGGGAGATAGGATTAAAAATCGTGATCAATCACAATTTATTGGTCTTATCTCCGCCCACTAAAGGATTGTATATAAGATAGAGCGTAGATTAATTTAGTTCATTGTTTATCGTCTCCTGATGATGCTAACATTGTTAGCGAAACGCGCGTCGAGTGCAAAAAAGTGTAGTTTTGGTTTGTGGAAAACAATCATAATTTTGTTTTAGTGCAACCAAAGGTTCCAAATTCCCAACATTGTCAATTGTTAGGAAAAAAGTAAAAATCATAAAAAATAAGTGGAAAAAAGGGTTGTTGAAAAGAAATTTCGATACCTAATAAAGATAGGTGAAAAAATTTAAAAACAATTTGAACGTAAGCCAACTTTACAAGTACAAATTGCCTATCGGCAATTTATGAGATGGTCCAAGAGCAATTGTGAATGAAATCGGCCCCTAAGTCGCAAGAAGTACAGAAAATACGAATATTAACGGTATTAAATTAACTTCGTTTTCTTTAGGACCTTGTCAAGCATTCAGTGATGCTCCCTGATGACGCCCCACAAGAGGAAACCTGTTCAAAATCCTGTCCAGTCAAAACCTAAGAAGTCAGTTTAAAGAAAAAGAAGAAACGATCTAAAATCTAATGCATTTTTAGAAACATTGATTTAAAATAAATTTTAAAAAACCACAAAAATAAATGAACGTGTTTTTTTTTGGGATAAGGACACTGATTCATTAATTTTACATAAAAACATAAAAGATAGCTCAGTGACCGCTTTTTGACTGTTTGTTTTATGTCGCTCAAATGTGTTTTTTTTTGTTTAAATCATGTCTGTATGACACAAGGTAAGTATTTAAAATGCTTTCAAATGTTTAAGGAAGATCACACATATATACAGTGTTTCAGTTAAAAATCAAAAGCTGTTGAGCTTTTATAATTTTTTATTCTAAAAAATAAGGACGCTCAGATATTTCTTGTGACACATATTACCTACTTTAGGAAATTAAATTTTAATTCTAAACTATGCACCAAAAATTAAAAAAAACGATGTTTTTATTAACAGAAATTTGTCTTTTTTTAAAATTTAAAGGTACTTACAAAATTGTGCTATTTACAAAAATTATTTCGCTCTGGGAACTCGGCCCATTTTCCGACATTTTTTGCTGTCATCCGGTAATTCTGTACTGCAGCGAATGCTGCCTCAGAAGATTCCTCGCTATTTCCGCATGACCTAAAACCATAAAATAATAAACACTTCGAGCTTTGGATTGATTGACTCACTTGTGAGTGTGTCAGACTGGCACTTTCCATTGCGACTACCACCTGGTGTATTGTGGCCATATATTATAACTATGAGATAAAGTTAGCTTATCTGTGATGCGTTTGTGAAAGCGTCCTTAAAAAAGGAGTTGAAGCTGTGCTTACAACAAAAGACGTAACTAAACCAATTCTTGTTCAGTGCTTGATGCACAGTTTACTTCATGCCGCTCACTTCTATTTCCTTCCTTGTCGAAAAAAGTGAGAGGGCAATCGAATGGAAAATAGAAGGACTGAAACTGTGGATCAGGCCGGCATTATGAAAATCCACAGATAAAAAAATGGTTAGGATATGCTAATAGCTGCATACGAATACTGCAAGGGTGGTTGTAAAAATAGGTAAGACGTAGTCGCTGTTGTACGAAGTATCCGTTCTGAGCATGCGCACTGAGATACGATTACAATCAAGCACTCTGTATCTGTGCAACTGTCTAATTTTTTTTTTATACTGGGACTTCTCATCTATTACAGGATCAATGCCCAGTGTTAGCGAAGTTTTTGCATAGTTAAAGACAAACACACATGCACCTATCCGGGATTCGAACCCGGGACCTTCCGTATAACAGCCCTCCCCTTATATAGCAAGGGTTCAAGGTATAAATTATGATGGATAGGTAACCCTCGCCATTTTTTCCTGAATACGAAATGGACAATCCTGTACCTGAAAATTGTGGTTAAGGACTCGGCACACTGGTATATATTATAAGAGTTCGCCACACCACTCTAAAAATGCCCACTTTTAGAGTGGTATGCCGAACCATTATCCATGAATGAGGTTCGGCACACCAGTTGATTTTTGGTCTGGTGGTACCACTACATCATATACAATGAGCTTCAGGCTACTGCGAACATAGAGGGAATCAAGTCCAATTTACTCTCCGTGCCGTACGACCGAGGTGGATTCGAAGCACGCTGCAGTGTTATCTTTTGGAAATTCATTTTGTTTTTATTATTTTGTTTTATTTCTGCCTTGCTCGAGAAACAGATTGGTAAGTTCTTAAGTGAAATAATACATTTTTAAAACTAAAAATGGATGTCTACAAAGTTGCCGAAAAAGTGCAGATGGTCAAATGGTACTATCAAGGCAGACCATTGAGACTTATTCAAGAACTTTTTTTGGAGAATTTTGTAAATCGCCCAGAACCTAGTTTATCAACGATTTATAGGTTTGTGCAGAATTTTGAAAAGTTTGGTTTTGTAGCGCCAAGAAACCATAAAAAACCCACTGGTTTGAATGACGAAAAGGAAGTACGAGATGTGATGATTTGCGCTGCAGTGGAGGAAAATCGAAAGTTAACTAGCCACCAAATTGCCGAAGCAGTTGATACGTCTTCAGCCACTGTCTTACGTGTTCTCAAAAAGAATGGTTATTATTCTTACAAAGCGTCATAAACGCATCAAATTTTTCCGGAGGACAACTATCGTCGTATGGAATTTTGCGAAACAACGATGGAAAGGGCTAATCGTGATGAAAACTTTCTGAGATCTATTCTTTTCACAGATGAAAGCACTTTTCCATTATTAAATCGTCATAACCCAACACGCGTTCGATATTGGTCGAGGGAAAAATTTGCATTTGTATTTTGACGTAAGAACACAGAATCCCCAAAAACTAAATGTTTGGGGGGGGTATTGTAAGGGAACACGTAATTGGGCCATTTTTTATTAACGGCAATTTGAATGGTCCTAGATACTTGGATCTATTGCAGCAGCATATTATTCCAACTGCTAGGCAGTTGTTAGGTGTGAGATTTGGTAAAACATGGTTTCAACAAGATGGTTGTCCCGCTCACAATATTGGCCTTGTTAGGGAATATTTTAAAAAACAAAAAAGGAAGTTAAAAAAACCTCCAAATCGGTTACATAAACCGAAAAGAATCTAAAAACAAAAGATCAAAAGATCTTGAGTGGAGATAACGAAAATTCGAACCTGGATGAGGATCCCACAAGGAACACACAAAGGACCAAATTGAAAAGAGAAATGATTAAACGATGTTTCGCTCTGAGTAACCAGCGTGAGCTCGTCAGTGGTTCCACTGGTCACCCTCCCCATACATCATTAAACACCATCATACACTTTGATTTCCAACTTTGAATCACTCACAAATAGGCATCGTTCCGCACTGGTACTTATCCAAGTTACCTGATACGGATTCGTCCTGGCGTGTTAATATTTCTAATAGGATTATGCTCCTAAGGAATATTTTGATAATGTATTTCCTAATCGGGTTATAAGTACACGGGGAACTATTTTATGGCCAGCTCGATCACCCGATATTGCTCCTAATGACTTCTATTTGTGAAGTTATATCAAAAATAAAGTTTACGGGCATGAAAGGGCTAATAATTTGGAAGAACTTCGGATTAAAATTGAAGAAGCTTTTCAAACTATCACCCCTAACATGCTTGGAAACGTTAGAAGGGGTTTTTATAATAGGCTCGGATATTGTCTAGCCGAGCAAGGAGGACTTTTCGAACATTTGCTCTAATTTTTTTTTTGACTGGGAGAATCTTTTTGGTTTTTAGAATGTATTATTTTATTTTGACAACTTGCTTTTATTTTGTTTCTCCTTATTATTTTCATTGTAACACGTTGTCAGTGATAAATCTGAGCAGTTGACAACAAAACGCTCTTATTTATCAGTGACAAAAAAATAAGAAAATTACGTTATAAAAATTTGCGTATTTATTGACCAAATTCCGGTTTCATTGACTACACTCCACACAGCACCGTGGTTAGAGGCGTACTAAATACTAAACGCAAGTCATGCAAGTGGTGATCGCAAGCCTGAGTATTGGTTGCTTCACTGATAGGTGTGCAGTGTCCCTGCATGTACGTACACTGGCAAATTGGACTTCTTCCGGCCTATGTTCGCAGTAGGCTGAAGCGGTCTATATGTGAAAATGGTGAGGGGTTACCCTACCCCCTCTAAAATTGCCCACCTTTGGATTGGTGTGCCGAACACTTATCCACAATTTTGAGGTACAGGATTGTCCATTTCGTATTCAGGACGAGAAAATGCACATCTTATCAAAAAATGGCGAGGGTTACCTATCCATCATAATTTTTATTGCGAACGCTTGTACTATTGCATTTCCCGAGAAAAATGCGTACCGATAATAACTCTCCCAATCAAGTTAACCTGGAAATAATCCGGAGGCGAAGATTCTACCGGGCAGGCGCGTCGCTTGCGTCAGACAACGAAAATTTAGGTTATGTGTAATATTTTTGTTTGCATTTAGAGAATTTATTAACAGGGTGGACACTTGTTTTCTGTAATTTCGTATCAATAGAAAATTGGATTCCTCTAGATTTAAACTTGGACAAAACAAGATTAGAAAACAAAAACCAGGTTCTTTGAGGCTTAATTGGTGAGTATAATTATAGAGTTTAGGTCAATCTACGGCTTTCTCAAAAAAAAACACTTGCCAGGTATTATTGCAGTGCCTTCTTTGTTTTTCAAAGTTATTTTCGTTACACATTTTTCAACACTTGGGCCATTATAGTATCTCATAGTTATCTTCCATTCTTCCATTTTTTCGCTCCTTTCTACGTTCTCTCTGGAAGAATAGATGACCAACAACACCCGGCTGCTGCCGGAGACTGGGTGTGTCAGGACTGTGGAAGGGTGTGCGGCTCGAGAATTGGCTTACATAGCCATCAAAAAACGCACAACATATAGCGACGATACAGAATAGAGGAAAATCATCGAGTATCGAGTGATTGCCTATGATGATGATGATCATAGTTATATGATTGTGGCTCACTCTAGAGATTGCTCTTCACTAGAGTATTTTAGCTGGCTTGCAACTGGCTTTGGTTAAGCGTCATTCAGATCGACACGCGTCTACTCCAACCTGCTAAAATCAAAAATAGACCCAATGTTACACAAATAAAGAGTGCTTAATCGTATCTCAGTGCGCATGCTCAGAACGGATACGTCGTACAACAGCGACTACGTCTCACCTATCTCTACGACCACCCTGTGCTTTTCACAGCATCCTTTTCGATATAATCAATAATGCCTTTATCCTCATCTGTGGTGCCTTATAATGGACGACCTCCTAACTCGCCTGACACAGGAAGGATTCGACGCGCAAGCATATGCAGACGACGGCGTGGTGAAGGTCGCTGGCCGCTTCCTCGCCACTGTCTGCGAAAGAATGCAAAAGGCGATCAGAATCATAGAAGACTGGTGCAGACAGAATAATCCTGCAAAAACTGAAATGATCCTCTTCACCAGAAAAAGGAAACTAGAGGATTTCAGAGCTCCCATAATGTACGGCAGACCCATAACTTTAGTATCAGAGCTTAAGTATCTGGGAGTCATACTGGACAAGGGACTCACGTGGAGCCAGCATGTTGCCAAAATGACTGAAAAAGTCCAGGCAACAATGTGGCAGTTGCGCCGTGTGGCCAGTCGAACATGGGGTATCACCCCCAAGAACCTATACTGGTTATACAAGGCCATCATACGATCAAGTATTCAATATGGGTCAGTGGTCTGGTGGCCTGTAGTAGAAAACCTGACCACTTCCAGAAAGCTCATGAGCCTGCAGGGGAATAACAGGCGCAATGAGGACTACCCCCATTAGAGCCCTGAAAACCATCTTAGGTCTCCCCTCGCTTCCAACTTGGATCAAGAGAGACAAGGGCCTATGGAAGGGCAGAGGGGAAAAAGTGGGTCATCTGGCAATCGAGGAACTGGTAACAACAGAGTTGCCTCTCCTAAAGATGCCAGTAGGGACTCCTTCGAAACCATGGAGGTTTGACAAAAAGTACAAAGTCACAATACCTGAACGGGATTGGTGGTAGAGAGAAGAATTCCGAAACGAATTAGGCAGAGACGCGACGGTCTGCTACACTGACGGATCAAAACTGTCAGCCAGGCAGACAACAGGCGCAGGAGTGTATGCGGAAGACCTAGAGGTTCAAGAAAGCTATCCGCTTGGCGAGCACGCTACGGTCTTTCAGGCGGAGGTATACACCATTATCATGGCGGCAACCCTACTAGAGGTCAGAAATGGCAGGAGAGACATTTGCATATGTTCCGACAGCCAAGTTGCCCTCAAGGCTCTTAATTCACCAAAAATTGTCAGTAGCCTAGTGGAAGAGTGCATTAACGCGCTACAGACATTAGCTGAAGACAAGAGGGTGACACTGATGTGGGTCCCGGGCCACGAGAGAATACCAGGGAATGAGAAGGCGGACGAACTTGCCAAAGCTGGTGCCGAAACCCAATATATTGGACCGGAACCACTCTTGGGAATCACAAGAAAACAGGTGCAGAGCGAGCTCAATAAATGGGCGAGAGATCAACTGAAGTCGTCCTGGAGGGAAGAGCGAGAGTGCAGACAGTCCAAACTGTTCGTGAGTGGACCAGACGCAGCCAGAACTAAATGGCTCCTGGGAAAGACTCGCAAGGACATTGGATTGTTAGTAGGAATGCTGACAGGGCATAATTGGCTGCGCAAGCACTTGACATGCATCAGAGTGTTGGACGACTCCGCCTGCCCAACATGTGGGTGGGCAGAGGAATCAGCGGTTCACCTGATAGGAGAGTGTGACGGGTACGCCAGATTGAGGCAGCAGACGTGGGGTGCCCCCACAATAGAAGAGGAGGAGCTACACTCTCTAAGATGGGCTGACGTGCTGTCCTTCGTAACGAAGGCGGGAAGGCCCGGAGAGAGAGAGGCAAGAAATGTAGAGGGAGTGGGTTGCGAGACGGGGTATGGCAGAAAGGGCCCATGAAGAGGCCTAGTTGCCAGGCCTGCGGGCCGCCCCCTTACTACTACTACTAGTCAATAATGTAGAAAGTGTCATGAAGAATTTTGAAGAAATTCGATGCTCACCATGGGGATCTCTAAACGGTAGGAGATACGAAAAGGTTTAAATTAGGTCAAAATTTCGCAATTTGACGCTATGCTCAAAACCTAAAAAAAGTTTACAAATTCCGGTTAGTTCCGGAGATAGGCGCAAAAAAACCGAAATCTTTATTTTAGTTTTTATTTTTCTGCGCCCTTACTCTTCTTTTGGTTCATAAAGGATGACAGATATTTTACAACGTCATTTTGACACGTTCCTGACGTTTTGAGTTATTTGCCCTTCATCAGCCCAAATAAAAAGATTAAAAAACAAAGAAAAAAACGTATTTTTAAAATATTAGGTAAAGTTATTTTGTTGTAACAAAATGTCAAAAAAACCGCCATTTTTAAAATGTTAAAAAAAGTACTGCAATCGGGTTTCCAAAATATCTTGAGTAAGTTAAAAGCAAAAATTAAATTTGGGCTGATGATGGTAAATAAACCCAAAACGTCAGGTGACTTGTCAAAATAAAGTTGCAAAATGTTATCTGTCATCCTTTATGAACCAAACGGCAGGAAAAAAAAAGGATGTGACCATAAGAAAATATGAACTCGACAGTGCTCCTGTCACACTGAAATGTCAAGTCTCGAAAACGGTCCACTAGGTAGATCTTAAAAAAGTGCCTGTAGAAAGTTTTAAGCGTTTTTTGACAGCTTTAGGAACAACGGCGCAGAAAAATAAAAACTAAAAATAAAGATCCGCCTATCTCCTCAACTTTGCCCTAATTTAAACTTTTTTATATCTCCTACCGTTTAGGAGATCCCCATGGTGAGCATCGAATTTGAAACATCCTGTATATGTCAATCCCTTTATAAATGCTGCTCCACTCAAAACAGACCTACAAAAAATCGAAGGATGGTCAAAATCATGGGGGTGAAATTAAACGAATCTAAATACACCGTTCTCAGAATTGGCCCAAATAACCCAAACATACAGTATGTCCATAACAACAGCATACTTTCAACTGTCACAGAACAATACGATCTAGTTGTCACTGTAACATCAGAGCTAAAATGGGAATCCCACATCACAAAGATTACCAAAAAAGCGAATTCTTTCATCTATCTCATAAGGCATGCCTTCAAAAACCACTCAGTTGAAATAATTCTTAAACTTTACAAAAGTTACATCAGACCAAACATTGAGTATGCAGTTACAGTGTGGAACCCATGTTTCATTAAAGACATTGAACAGCTGGAAAAGGTACAGAGAAGAGTCACAAAAATCCCACCAGATCTCCACAATCTATCATATGAAGAACAAATGGGCGAACTATGAACTGAAGACGTCCTGGAGGCAAGAGTCCAAGTGCAGACAGTCCAAGCCATTCGTGAATGGTCCGAATGTAGCCAGAACTAGATGGCTCTTAGGAAAGGCCCGAAAGGACATTGGACTGCTGACAGGGATGCTGACTGGGCACAATCGGCTGAACAAACATCGGACGCAAATAAGAGTAGCAGGAGATCCCGTGTGCCCCGCTTGCGGGCTCGAAGAGGAATCAGCACTTAATAGCAGAGTGCGATGCATATGCCAGATCAAGGCAGCTGAAGTGGGGATTTCCCACGATAGAGGAAGAAGAGCTGCACTCGCTCAAATGGGCCGACAACCTAAACTTCGTAAAGAAGCCAGGGAGGCCCGGAGACAGAGGTGCAGCGGAAGTAGGGGCATAGGGGTAAGGAACGGGGTATGGCAGAAAGGGCCCATGAAGAAGCCTAATTGCCAGGCCCACGGGCCGCCCCTATACTACTACTACATCAAATGAAGAGAGAAGACACATGGGGGATTTAATTGAAACATATAAAATTATTACTGACCACTACCAGTGTGAAATTGGGCACATTTTTCAGTTAAGTCATTCTCAACATCTGCGCGAACACTCCAGAATGTTAGAAAAAGAAAAAGCTGCAAAGTTGCCTGGAAAAAACTTTAACAAATCGCGTTGTGTACTCGTGGAACTCATTACAAGAAGAGACTGTGTGTGCAACAAGCATAAATGCTTTTAAAAACAGAGTAGATATCGAGTTAAAACAAAAATTATTCACTACAGTGTATGACCTCAGTGAAATAAAAACCATCTCTCATTAACCTAGAGTTTGCAATAGAAACAATAGCTTCGTCGGTTTTACCGCCTGCTATTGAAACTTTACAGAATTACCCTTGCAGTATTCGTACGCAGTAAGCACAACTTCAACTCTTTTTTTTAAAGACGGTTTCACAAACACATCAAAGATACGCTAACAAAAAGGAATCAAAAGTAGCTAGCCAATTTTAAGTGTCTAATAACAGAAATTCACTCACCCAACTGAAGCTCGATATAAACGACCAACATGATGATATGGGCGGGAACTTGACAACTCGGCGCGCGCTGTTGCCAAACCTGTTTCAGTATCGTAGCCGCCTGGTCGAGTTGGCCTTTGATACATTTGGCGACGGCCATGTTGTAATGCATCACCGCGTGGGCGCTGTCCAAACTGTTGGGACACCAGCCTAAAATGGAATTTGACAAATAGCGTTTTGAATTATTCATATAACAATGAGATTATGTAATGGCCCTGCCCTTGCATTTCCCAAGAAAAATCCGTACCGATAATAACTCTCCCAATCAAGTTAGCCTGGAAATAATCCGGAAACGAGAAATCTACCGGGCAAGCGCGTCGATTAAATCAGTAGTCAAACCAACTGACAACCATTTGACAGCGAAAATTTAGGTTTATGAAGGGGAAATTTAGCGCCCTAATAAATTTACAGAAGATTTGTGGCGTAGAGGGCAAAGGGTGAGGGAATAAATCAGAAAAAAGGTTTTCCTCGACCAGGATTGGAACCCGGGATTTCTAGAACACTAGTCTAATGCTCTACCAACTGAGCTACCGAGAAACTGGTCGAGGAAAAACTTTTTTCTGATTTATTCCCTCATTCTTGGGCCTCTACGCCACAATCTTTTCTGTAAATTTAGGTTATAGTATCTCATAGTAATATGGGATTATTCCACCATGCAACGCCACCTACTGAGGAGTGTTTTTATTTGAACCTGACAAGACACATCCACTAATGTACAGTAGTCTATAATAAATTCTGACGCCTTTTTTTTGTTTACCAAAATCTTGATATTTTGACTTATCTGATATTTAAGGGGAGAAAATTTATTAGTGCCCACTGTACCTTGAGTCAGAGCAGTGCCAACTACATATCATTGATGCCACATTCTTTTAAAAAAACTAAGAAAATTGCCGCTGTAGCTAGCTTGAGGACGTTCATGCGGTGATTACAGACTTCTAAATTCAACAACAATTATAGATGGTTTCACTATTTGAAATATAAACGATTTTACCGATTCCTTAAAGGAAGAGAATTTTTTGAAATAGAACTTGTACTTTGGCCAATTTTAATAACTTCTTTAAAAAAAGGGAGTTCTAACTAGAGGCCCTGCATACATTTGACAGTTACTGTTTTATCAGTGGTGGGCAACTCATATTGCCCTCTCTAGTTTTTTTCATATTTGCATGTAAAAGCGATTTTATGAAATGGACTGATCTCTTTTTATTATTTCCCCAGACAGTTTTTGAAAGATTGATTTTTTTTGGTTAGTAAAATATGTCAAGCTTTGACAAAAAAAAATAAAAACAACAGTGAATGCACACGGTAGATATTAAAAATGTAAATAATTGGTAAAATTAAAGATTCCTATGATCTATATTTTTGTTACTCGTTTTCTTACAATAAAACATGGAAACATAATGTGTTATTTATTAACGAAGTTTGTAACTACTACTTACCTCGCAAATTTGGCTATTTTTATTAATTTTGGACAAAGGAACAATGATACTGCAAAATTCCATTTTTAAACCTGATGTTTCTTAATAAAAAATCTGACAGTGACAAAGTTATTTATTGTCAGGGGTTACCAACTATCATTGCCAAAACACAATTTCAAACATTTCCCTAGCAACTGTCAAATCCAGTTGCTCACCTCTGTTAAAACAACTGTCAAAAACCGTATACAGGGCCTCTAGGTCTAACTAACTTGATGGTGTCTATACAGGGATTATAGACACCATCAAGTTAGTTAGATGGTTACCCTATACCAAATATAAACGAATTTACGATTTTTATTTATCCTTGAAAGGAAGATTATTTAAAACTTTTAACATACAAAATCATAGTTAGCCAGCGCTGTCATTGTTCAGAAAACTCACACAAATTCTGTCTTTCCTTTTACATGGTGAGATTTTCTGTCGTTTCTGAAGAATCGCGACCACGATGACAAATATCATTTGATGTAACTTCTGAAGCGTTCATCTGATTATTATGAGTAGACATTTTAAATGTTGCATGGTATTAACTTACTGGGCGGAGGATTAGTTTTCATTAAATTTTCCACGGAGCCTTCGCTGGCGGCGAAACCAAATGACAGATCTTTGACATTTTCCGGCCTCAAATGCTCCAAAGCCTCGGTGATTTTGTTCAGCAAAACTAGACACTCGGCCGCATACAAATGAGCCAAAAACCTAAAACAAATTAAAATTATTCTAGTAATTATTGAACAGGGTTCTCACTAAAATTTTTATTTACTGACTTTCCAGGTTTATACAGATCGCTTCAAGCTACTGCGAACATAGGGTGGAAGAAGTCTAATTTGCCAGTGTACGTACATGCAGAGACACCGCACGCCTATCAGTGAAGCAACCAATACTCAGGCTTGCGATCACTACTTGCATGACTTTCCTTTGGTATTTAGTACGCCTCTAACCACGGTGCTGTGTGGAGCGTAGTCAATGAAACCGGAATTTGGTCAATAAATACGCAAATTTTTATAACGTAATTTTCTTATTTTTTGTCACTGATAAATAAGAGCGTTTTATTGTCAACTGCTCAGATTTATCAGTGACGACGTGTTACAATGAAAATAATAAGGAGAAACAAAATAAAAGCAAGTTCTCAAAATAAAATAATACATTCTAAAAACCAAAAAGATTCTCCCAGTCAAAAAAAAATTAGAGCAAATGTTCGAAAAGTCCTCCTTGCTCGGCTAGACAATATCCGAGCCTATTATAAAAACCCCTTTTAACGTTTCCAAGCATCTTAGGGGTGATAGTTTGAAAAGCTTCTTCAATTTTAATCCGAAGTTCTTCCAAATTATTAGCCCTTTCATGCCCGTAAACTTTATTTTTGATATAACTCCACAGATAGAAGTCATTAGGAGCAAGATCGGGTGATCGAGCTGGCCATAAAATAGTTCCCCGTGTACTTATAACCCGATTAGGAAATACATTATCAAGATATTCCCTAACAAGGCCAACATTGTGAGCGGGACAACCATCTTGTTGAAACCATGTTTCACCAAATCTCACACCTAACAACTGCCTAGCAGTTGGAATAATATGCTGCTGCAGTAGATCCAAGTATCTAGGACCATTCAAATTGCCGTTAATAAAAAATGGCCCAATTACGTGTTCCCCTACAATACCCCCCCAAATATTTAGTTTTTGGGGATACTGTGTTCTTACGTCAAAATACAAATGCAAATTTTCCCTCGACCAATATCGAACGTGTGTTGGGTTATGACGATTCGATAATGGAAAAGTACTTTCATCTGTGAAAAGAATAGATCTCAGAAAGTTTTCATCACGATTAGGCCTTTCCATCATTGTTTCGCAAAATTCCATACGACGATAGTTGTCCTCAGGAAAAATTTGATGCGTTTTTGACGCTTTGTAAGAATGATAACCATTCTTTTTGAGAACACGTAAGACAGTGGCTGAAGACGTATCAACTGCTTCGGCAATTTGGTGTCTAGTTAACTTTCGATTTTCCTCCACTGCAGCGCAAATCATCACATCTCGTACTTCCTGCTCGTCATTCAAAACAGTGGGTTTTTTATGGTTTCTTGGCGCTACACAACCAAACTTTTCAAAATTCTGCACAAACCTATAAATCGTGGATAAACTAGGTTCTGGGCGATTTACAAAATTCTCCAAAAAAAGTTCTTGAATAAGTCTCAATGGTCTGCCTTGATAGTACCATTTGACCATCTGCACTTTTTCGGCAACTTCGTAGACATCCATTTTTAGTTTTAAAAATGTATTATTTCAATTAAGAACTTACCAATCTGTTTCTCGAGCAAGGCAGAAATAAAACAAAATAATAAAAACAAAATGAATTTCCAAAAGATAACACTGCAGCGTGCTTCGAATCCACCTCGGTCGTACGGCACAGAGAGTAAATTGGACTTGATTCCCTCTATGTTCGCAGTAGCTTGAAGCGGTCTGTATATAATTGGAGTTTTTTGTACCTAGTGTTTTTGTACAGAGTGTCGAACCTAGGACGACGCCGTTTCGTCCTTATTAGGGACTCATCAGCTAGGTGTATCGCAACGACAGACAATTCGCTCACGCTTTTACGCCATCAGGCGTTCGTTAGATTTAAAGTGCACGCAACCTCTACCCATTTGTTTTTTTATATATAATTAATTTAAAACTTAACAACGACGATTTTTTTGAGATTGGCAACCATAATAATAAAGGCTGATCTACATAAAATTTGATGAATTCTGATAATGAACCCCGCACGGAATACATGGCATTTTGGTTGATTGCAGAATTAAATGAAATTTTGGTATGTTGTAGATCTCGACCTACTGGTTACACTTTATCATAATCAAATCGTATGATTAATTTCAAAGATACCGGGGGATTTCGAAAGTAGTTACTAACAAGTAAAAAAATCGTCACGTTTTAATAATAAGATTTTTTTGAGTTTTCTAACAAGATTCAGTTGAGTGTTGGAATCAGTATGTATGCGCACAACCGTTTTTATTCAGAGGTGATATTTTAGTGTACCGAGGTCATCACAAAAGTATTCTCTTTAGAGAATTTATGTTTATTTGTTATGTTATGTTCATCCCATATACTTACGGCTTATCCTAAGGAATAGATACATGAGGAGGCTTAACGGGACCGGCAAATTAGCGAATAGGCTAAAAACCACATATTTTTATCGGTTTTTTGTTTTCAAAAAATTACAGAAACACGCTAGACAAAAGGCGATACTTTTTTTGAACGCAGCTAACGTTTTTTAATAATAATCTAAAAACCACATTCATCTATCAGTTTTGGGATTTGCAAAAAATAATAATAATTAGAGAATAGGCTAAAAACCACATATTTTTATCGGTTTTTTGCTTTTAAAAAATTACAGAAACACGCTAGACAAAAGGCGATACTTTTTTTGAACGCAGCTAACGTTTTTTAATAATAATCTAAAAACCACATTCATCTATCAGTTTTGGGATTTGCAAAAAATAATAATAATTAGCGAATAGGCTAAAATCCACATAGTTTTATCGGTTTTTTGTTTTTAAAAAATTACAGAAACACGCTAGACAAAAGGCGATACTTTTTTTGAACGCAGCTAACGTTTTTTAATAATAATCTAAAAACCACATTCATCTATCAGTTTTGGGATTTGCAAAAAATAATAATAATTAGAGAATAGGCTAAAAACCACATATTTTTATAGGTTTTTTGCTTTTAAAAAATTACAGAAACACGCTAGACAAAAGGCGATACTTTTTTTTAACGCAGCTAACGTTTTTTAATAATAATCTAAAAACCACATTCATTTATCAGTTTTGGGATTTGCAAAAACCTGCAGCTGGTAGGTGATAATTCGTTTTTTTGTTTTTTGTGAAAGTGAATTTGCAAAAACAGGAATTGTTTTTTCTATTCTATTTACATTGGTTACGATAATTTATGTTTGTGGTTTGCTACATAACCAACTGTGTCTCCACCTTTTATTTATTTTGTTTTATATGAATTTGTTGGGCCGCTCTGTAAAATAAATTATTGAGCCACGATGTACAGTTTTTAATATTTAAAAATTACTTTCCACGTGAAAAATATCTGCCTTGATATTTCTTGAAATCGTTATCAAGAAAAAAATTTAATTAAGGGGGATAAATTTTGCGGCCATTTGTAACTGGAGAAGTGTCCGAACCACAGCTCTGTATTTTACCAAATTAATTAATTTTCAATGCTTAGAGCCTTTGTGGCATTCCTTCGAAGTTTAATTTGTAAATTGAAAAAAGAATTGGTAAGAGAAAATACATTTTTTCATCATTAACGTATTCCTGAAGGTTTAACTTATTTAAAGTTTTTTTTATGAAGTAGTTTTTTTTTAATTGGGGAAAATAAATTTGTTAAAAGTGAATTACGATATATTCATACAATAGTAAGTAAAATCTATTATTCGGGTTATAATTGTAATATTTCCTTTCTAGGCAAAGAAAAAAGTTAATTAAAGACCTGGTATCCGAGAAGCGTCTTTAAATTAAAATTATCATAACCAGCCAAAACCTCTACCCCTGGGAATATATATATCGTAGCAGGTTTAAAAACTCTTTTTAGCATACCAATTACGGTAATACGGTAAGCAATAAGGTGACCATAAATTAGTGGCCTAGTAACTTTCTAGTAACGTATTTCGGTTCGGTTATTTTTTACGCACGACACTTTCCAGAAAAGCAGTGGACAAGGGGGAGGTGGCGTTGATGATAGCCAACGTTCGAAAAGAGCGTGGTAATTAAGGAAAAAGTCTTCGTTTAACTGGGGTTCTTTAGGTAGTTCGACCTAGAGGCCCTGTATATTCTTTTTGACAGTGTTTTACCAGAGGTAAGCAACACGATTTGGCAGTTGTGAGGAAAATGTTGATAATTTTTTTTGTGTGTTGGCAACCGTTGGAAACAAATAATTTTGTCAATGTCACATTTTTGATTAATAAATGTAGGTACATCAAATTTTACATTTGATTATAAATATGCGGTTTAAAAATCTAATATTGCGGTATAAGAAACTGTAAAAATACTCGCTCCTACCACCTTGTATTGTTTCATTGTTCAATGGAAAAAGAAACGCAAGAAAAATCGAAAGAGATCATGCACTTGCCAAACTGCAAAATTAATAAAAATAGCGAGGTAAGTAAGATTAGTTAAATTAAAATAATATTACATATTGTTATTATTTTAAGAAAAAGAGGAATAAAAAATACCTACTATTAACATTTTTAAATCTCTCGTGATTCTTACTGTTTTTTTCATCACAACTTAAGTTTTTAGGGGTGACGCTGGACAAGGGACTCAAGTGGACCGAGTATGTTGCCAGAATGACCGTTAAAGTCCAGGCAACATTGTGGCAGTTGCGCCGAGTGGTCGGTCGAACCTGGGGCGACGGCGTAGTGAAAGTGAACGGCCGCTTTCTAGCTACAGTCTGCGAAAGAATGAATCATAGAAGACAGAACGGTCTTTCAGTGAATCCTGAAAAGACTGAGATGATCCTATTCACCAGAAAGAGAAAACTAAAGGGATTCAGAGCTCCCATAATGTACGACAGACCCTTAACTTTAGTATCACAACTTAAGTATTTGGGAATGACCGTTAAAGTCCAGGCAACAGTATGGTAGTTGCGTCGAGTTATCGGTCGAACCTGGATCCTACACTAGATATACACGGCCACCATAAGACCGCGAATCCAATACGGATAAGTGGTTTGGTGACCCGCTGTAGAGAAGCTGACCATATCCAAAAAGCTCACGAGCCTACAAGGGCTCTTCTGCAGAGGAATAATCGGCGCAATGAGGACGACCCCCAACACGCCCTGGAAACCATCTTGGGTCTCCCCTCGCTTCCAACTTGGTTTAAGAAGGAGGCGATGCCGACGCACCTGCGATTAAGGGACCAGGGACTATGAAAGGGCAGGGAGGAAAGAGAGGGCCATCTGGCAGTCGAGGGATTGGCGACGAAAGAGTTGCCCCTCCTAAGACTGCCAGTGAAAGCACCGCTTAAACCATGCAAGTTCGATAAAAAGTACAATGTCACAATACCAGAACGGAATGAGTGGCAAAGGGAAGAATTCCGAACGGAATTAAGCAGAGAGGATGGTCTGCTACACGGATGGAGCTGCACTCGCTCAAATGGGCAACTACTTAACTTCATAAAGAAGAGAGGAAGGCCCGGAGAGAGAGTTGCAGCGGAAGTAGGGGCATAGAGGTAAGGAACGGGGTATGGCAAAAAGGGCCCATGAAGAGGAATAATTGGCAGGCCCACGGGCCGCCCCTATATTACTACTACTTACTGTTTTTTTTTTGTCAAAGCTTGACGTATTTTACTAACCAAAAAAGTCATCATCATTCAAAAACTGTCTGGGGAAATTATAAAAAGAAAACAAAACATATGAAAACATATATAAATATGAAAAAAAAAACTAGAAAGAGAGGACAATATGAGTTGCCCACCTGTCAAATGTATAGAGGGCCTCTAGTTTGACTCAACGTAAAAACTTCGATACAAAATTAATTACCTATGAACACCGGAAAGGTTATTCTGACCCAGCAGCTCCCTACTGTGCTCCAACGCCACCACGTAGTCGCCCAAGCACAGCGCTACGTACGCGCTGGCCGCCAAAATGCCGTTCCTTAACGTGGCCACGCCCTCGGCCGACTGGGGATTCGAGGGGGACAAACTGGGGCTGGGCGGAGGCGCGGGTGGGGTCACTCCGGGAATCAAGAAGAGTGGCACCGGCGGGGACTCGGTGTCGGAGGGGATGAGGAGGTAGGCGTTGCGCAGGCAGAGGGAGGCGAATTCCAACGAAGGGACCGGGACTGCGTACGATTGAGAATCAGTGCTGAAAATTAAAAAGATATATACAGGGTTGGCCATTTAAAAGGGTTCATATGGATTTTTTTAAAACTTTAAAAAATTGGAGAAAATGCTGAAACACATCGATTTTGTTTGTAAGGGGAGACTTTTTGGCTATCTTGATATTTGTATAGCGCGCATCCCCTTTGAGGGGTAAAATTTACCCCTATAATTTGAATGGGGAAAATAGGTCGAGTGATACCTTGTTTTGAAGATCTCCTGAATGTCTTGACAATCGTGTAAACATTTCTAAAATCTATCGATTCGTTTTTGAGATATTTACTTTCAAAATAAGCTCAAATTGTACAGGTAAATTTCACCTCTCGTAGGAATGTATGTATCGTAGAAGAAGAAATGAAATGATAAAATGAACTATTAACAAAAGAAAAGTCGACGTGTCCCGAGATTTCTCAAAAATTAAAAAAAAAATTCTTAAAAAAACATTTTTGCATTTGCCCCTGAAACTGTGAAAGTGAATATCTTCAAAACTAATCGATAGATTTTCAAAATTTTTACGCGATTGTGAAGACACTCGACCCACTTTCCCTATTCAAAATATAGGGTTAAAGTATACCCCTCAAAGGGGATGCGCGCTACAAAAAGTGTCCCCTTTACGAACAAAATCGATGTGTTTCAGCATTTTCTCCAATTCTTAACAGTTTTTGAAAAAATCCAGGTGAACCCTTTTAAATGGCCAACCCTGTATATAACAATAAAGAATTGCATATAGGGTGTTTCAAAACTCAATAACAAGACTTTACAGGGTTCCCACTCAAATTTTCGTTTTACTGCCTTTCACTAACTTTCCAGGTCCATATATAATTTTTTACCTTGACTTTTTAAATTAAAACGCACCATTATAATTTTTTGTAATTTTTGGAAACGACCTGTTTATTTAGTTAGGAGAAATTTCAGCGATTACGGGTTTTTGTCACTTTATATGTGTCATACTTCAACCAATCATTTGCGTGTTTTTCGTGGTACAGTCATGTATTGGAACAATGTTCTCTAATTGAAACATTTTTGTAGAGGCTTTTGAAAACGGCGTACTCGTTTTTTTTTAATACGCTCTAAAAGTTTCTAACATAAGTTTGAGACAATGATGTATTGAAATTAACTCTGTGTTTCGGACTTCCATTGTCTATATTCTATTTATACACGACGTTTCGATCAGTACAATCTCTGATCGTCTTCAGATGCAAACTAAAATCTATTCCTAAGTTAAGAAGTTCGCTCCGCCCAAGGAGGGGCTTTCAAATATTTGGAATTTAAACATTTGGTTTACTGAAAATACCCTGATTCTGCTCAATAACGGCAGCTTCAAAGAATTTTCGTTTCTTCCAGTGTGTTTCCTTGTGCAAAACCTTTGCTTCTGTCCACTTCATTCGGTGTTTTTTTGACCATGCGTGTTCGGCGATTCCTGATTTCGTTGTTTCATCTGTTCGGGTGTTCGTCTGATGTTCCTTAAGCCTACAAGATAGTAGTCTTTTTGTTTTACCTATCTATGATTCACCACACTCACAAGGAACTTAGTAAATGCATTCATTATTTTCTTTGTTCTCCGGTTTTGTTTTACTAAGAAGGCTTCGAATTGTATTATTAGATTTAAAAGCTGTTTTTATATTAAAGTTGTTCGCTACTTTTCGAATTTTCTCTGATACTCTGATACTATAATGTATGGAATTGTAAGGAATGCATTTACCTGATTTTGGTCTTGTAATCTATGTCCTGTTTGCTGAAATTTAGAAATAGTATCTGTTATAAGTTTAAGGCTGTAACCATTCTGCTACAGATCCTTTTTAATGTTTCTTATTTTGATTTCCAAGTCATGAGAATTGTTACAAATTTGAACGGCTCTGTTATAAAAAGTTCTTATTATGCCTCGTTTGGTTGTAGCAGAATGATTTAAACCTTGATTTAAATATTGTCCTGTGTGAGTGGGTTTACAATAGACTGTTGTTCAAATTCAAATTCAAATTGTCTTTATTTGTAAAAATTGTAAATGGACAAGTAATCAAATAGTGTCAAAATGTTATAAAATGCCATCATTAAATCGAAGAAATAATACATTATTTAGGAGATCACACCGCAATATATATATATATATATATATAAAAAAAACTTCACAAACGAATAGACATAATCAATCAAAGCCGAAACTATGTAGGACTAAAAAAAAAAGAAACCTAAGACTATGTCAAGTACTACAGAAATTCGAAGCAAAATAAAATAAATTAATATAAATAGAAGACATGCAATCACAGCGAGAATGAATAAATTAACAATAACTGCATAAACGAGTAGGTACAATAAAATGCAAAACAAAATAGATTAAATCACTGTTTTTTTTTCTTAATTTTTTTGTTCTGATGTCGCTTTCTTTTCTTTTGACAAGTACATCAAGAACAGGAATTTGACAATTTTGCTCCAGCTGCATTTTGAATAATGGTGGGTCTTATATTATTTAGGTGGTGAAGAAATTCTGAAAGTTGTTGGTCACTCAATTGTAAATAACATAAGATCCACCATTAAATTCACAATTGAGTTGGAGCAAAATTGTCAAATTCTTTTTCTTGATGTACACTCCTGACGAAAAAAAAGTAGGACATGGAATTGAAATATGGGTAAATATAATACCCTATATTAATGAAAATTTACATTGTTAGTCATTTGTTAGTTATTATTATTATTAACCTCTCGTTATTTACCTTGATTCATTTGACACTTGTGTTTGTCATAATAGTAAATAAATCAAAGGAGATTCTTTTTTAGAGAAATTTATTAAAAATTCCTTAAATCCTATGTTAGGATCTAATAGAGCTGCTAAATTCTTATAACTTGAGTTACGAAAAATAAGTGGTTTATAAGAAGAGCGGCGAACCATTTTGGTGTTAATAAAAATACATTGCCACGCTGGGCAAAGCGCTGTGACAAAAACAATACCACAGAGAAAAAACAATAATTTTAATACTTAATGGGCTCGCCGTTCTTGTCTAAAACAAGCTGCAGACGAGCCGGCATTGAAAAACCTAAATTTTGAAAATATTGCTCTTCTTCTGAGATAATATCTACGGCTCTTTCGATGGCTTCCTTCAACTCGTCTGAATTTCTGGGGAAGCAATTTCGCTGATAAATTATCTTCACAATCCGTCCCCAAACATTTTCCATGGGATTTAAATCCGGGCTGTTGGATGGCCAAGGTAGAGTTTCAATATTGTTCTCTCGAAACCAAGTATTCACTACATTCGCCGTGTGCACAGGGCAGTTATCTTGTTGGTAGATGAACTCATTATTTTCATGCAAGGCCGAAACAGATGGATAAATAATATTATGAAGAATTTCGATGTATCGTTCACTGGTAAATCTACCTTTTATTCTCCAGCAAACACCCATAACTCTCGCACTAAACCATCCCCACATGTTGACGGAAAAATGCCCTGCTCTCTTGATGTTGTGTGTGTATTCTGGATCATACCTTAAATAAGGTGGACGATAAACCAAAATTCTCCGTCTATATGACGATGACTGGAAAATTATTTCGTCCGTAAAGACTACTTTCTCCCAAAAATCATTCCCTTCTAAAAGCCTGTTTCTGCTCTTCCGTTAAAAGAGGCTTTTTTGCTGCAACTTTACACGATAGATTTGAATTTTGTATCCTACTACAAGCAGTTCGCCGGGACCCTGGAAACATGCTTGCAGCGGCAGCATGGAAGCATGTGGTAAAAGCATTCTGCCTTAAATGATCAAGGAGTCGTCCGTTTTGCTCCATTAAACTAATTTTGTTTCGTCCTGATCCTTCCTTTCTCTTTGTGGTAGTTTTCGGTCCAGCGTAGTACTGTATTTTTATTAACTCCAAAATGGTTCGCCGCTCTTCTTATAGACTAGTTATCTTCCGTCGAGTTATAATTTGAATTTTGGTAAATTCTCAAACTTGAGGCATTTTTTATTTAGTTTGAAGTATACTGTCAGATATTTCAAAATGTTGACGAATGGTGGCCAAACCAATAAATATCATGTCTGTTTTACATGTCTTACTGTTTTTTCGTCAGATCTGTACATAGCCTTAAAAATAGATTGTAGTTTGCGCCTGAAAATGACCAGAGATTGTACTGATCGAAACATCGTGTAAATATCGACAATGGAAGTCCAGAAACACAGAGTTAATTTCTGACATAAGTTGTGAAACACCCTGTATATAAATGCTTACCTGTACTTTTTGTCCTTTGACAAGTTACTAACCAGCACAACTTTTTGGCCCTTTTTTGACCCCACCACTTCGACTATTAATTCTTTCTGTCTCTTTTGTATGTCGAAATCTACTTCGTTCGACTAAAAATTAAAAAAAGTTTTGATAAATTAGTTTTTATTAGTTTTACCCAAATCGGATTAATAGTTTTTTGAAGAATTGACGATGTGTCATTTTTAATATTTTTTACAATAAACCTACATTTACATTGAAATTCGTACTACAGTCAAATTTGAGATTTCAAAACTTATCACTTTTCCATAAGCCAAACTGACAAAATTCGATGTAGCTTTGCTGTAAGTTACTGAATGTCAAAATTGCTTAAAATACATCAATAAAAAATAATTCAAAAACTAATTCTACTAATAAATGCGAAAGTTTGTGTGTATGTATGTGTGGTTGTTCCTCAATCATGCAAAAACGGCGAACCGATTTGGATGAAATTTGGTATATTGGTCGCGATTCAGAAAATCTTGACCTTGTTTATCGTCTCCTGATGATGCTAACATTGTTAGCGAAACGCGCGTCGAGTGCAAAAAAGTGTAGTTTTGGTTTGTGGAAAACAATCATAATTTTTTAAAATTTTAAAACAAAATTATGATTGTTTTCCACAAACCAAAACTACACTTTTTTGCACTCGACGCGCGTTTCGCTAACAATGTTAGCATCATCAGGAGACGATAAACAATGAACTAAATTAATCTACGCTCTATCTTATATACAATCCTTTAGTGGGCGGAGACAAGACTAATAATTTGTGATTGATCACGATTTTTAATCCTATCTCTCCTCAACCAAAGAATAAAGTGTACTAAACGGGATGGGTCCTCTATCTTTATTTAAACTATTTCTGGATTTAATGATTTCCATACTTTCATATGCATTCAAAAATCTTTTGTTTGGAACACTTTTTAGAAGTTTTAGGTTATCTAATGTGAATCTATGATTGTTTTCAAAAGCATGCTCGGCCACACTTGACTTTTCTGTTCTTCCGTATTTTAAGTGTGCTAAGTGTTCTTTAAAACGTGTTTGAATAGAGCGTCTCGTTTGGCCAACATATTTTTTGTCACAATCCATGCAACTAATTTCGTAAATTCCACTTTTTTCTAGAACTGTAGTTTTATCGTTGGGATTTCCTAGTAAGCTTCTTATTGTGTTACCGGATTGATATACTAATTTAAGACCGGTGTTATTAAATACTTTGTGTAATCCTTTCGTATAATTAGGATTATAAGGAATTGATACAAATTTAACTAATATAATATGAAAATAACTACTACCAGCAATTAGAAGGAACCACAATGGGTAATAGTTTATCACCTTTTATCGCAAACCTATTTATGAGCAAATTCAGATATAAGTAAAGAATTTGAAAATCAGATATAAGTAAAGAATTTGAATATTTCCCCAGAGTATGGTTCAGGTACGTAGACGATGTGTTTGCAGTATTCAACACTAAAGTAACTAGTGTTGAAAATTTTATGGAAAAAATAAATAACAAATTTCCCACTATTAAATTTACTTATGAAACAGAGAACAACGGTACACTGCCATTTCTAGACACTTTAGTTATAAGAAATAAAAATAAATTGGACTTTGACCTATACAGAAAAGGCACGGCCACCAACAGGTATATTCCAAATGACTCTTTTCATTGCTTACAACATAAGCTTGCAAGTTTGCACTTTTTAACATATAGATTAGTAAATTTCCCCTTAAACAAAGAAAGATTTGAAGCAGAAAAGAATAGGATTAGGAATATAGCTGGCGAAAACGGTTACGACGAAGGCTTAATAAATAAGCTGATAAATAGACATTCTTTTCAAAAGACCTTTCGGAATTCTACCTTTTTCAGACAAAAAGATACCTGCGACTCAAAATTTGTATCAATTCCTTATAATCCTAATTATACGAAAGGATTACACAAAGTATTTAATAACACCGGTCTTAAATTAGTATATCAATCCGGTAACACAATAAGAAGCTTACTAGGAAATCCCAAGGATAAAACTACAGTTCTAGAAAAAAGTGGAATTTACGAAATTAGTTGCATGGATTGTGACAAAAAATATGTTGGCCAAACGAGACGCTCTATTCAAACACGTTTTAAAGAACACTTAGCACACTTAAAATACGGAAGAACAGAAAAGTCAAGTGTGGCCGAGCATGCTTTTGAAAACAATCATAGATTCACATTAGATAACCTAAAACTTCTAAAAAGTGTACCAAACAAAAGATTTTTGAATGCATATGAAAGTATGGAAATCATTAAATCCAGAAATAGTTTAAATAAAGATAGAGGACCCATCCCGTTTAGTACACTTTATTCTTTGGTTGAGGGGAGATAGGATTAAAAATCGTGATCAATCACAAATTATTAGTCTTGTCTCCGCCCACTAAAGGATTGTATATAAGATAGAGCGTAGATTAATTTAGTTCATTGTTTATCGTCTCCTGATGATGCTAACATTGTTAGCGAAACGCGCGTCGAGTGCAAAAAAGTATAGTTTTGGTTTGTGGAAAACAATCATAATTTTGTTTTAGTGCAACCAAAGGTTCCAAATTTCCAACATAATCATAATTTTGTTTTAATGCAACCAAAGGTTCCAAATTTCCAACATAGTTATAAAAATCTGATGATTATGAAACACAAGTTTGCACTAACTGCTTTTTTTTCAGGACTTATTTGTTAGTATTCCTTAAAATTTAGTTTCTTAATACTGTTCCAGTAAATAAAATATACAGGGTGGATTCTTTAAATGGAACGGTGCTTCTAGCGGCTTTAGGGAAAAGGTTTTAAACAAACTAAAAGCGAATCATTAATGAGGCCCACCAACAATAAGAAGATACCACTTGTGGCACCTTTTTGGAACGCTTGTTAAAAAAGAAATTTTCCTACGACCACACACGAAAGTAACCAAATTTGAACCTTATAACGCCACAGAAAGTTTTATATTTCACACGCATATCAAATGAATGACAGCAAACCATCCAAACAATGTAGGTATCTAGTAGGCTATGATTTGTAGAAGCGTCGGAAATAGACCGAAACCATTTTCGTCTCTAGAGAAGAAAGTATTTTCTTCTCTAGAGACGAAAATGTAAATTAAAAAAAAAATAAATAATACAAAATACGAATTAAACCCTAAAATGGTCGTAGGAAAAATAGCGTACACAACTCGATAGAAAGTAAGTTTCTTAAACTCGCGTGTTGTTTCACTCGGCTAGCGCCTCGTTCACAACATTCACACTCGTGTGAAATATATCACTTTCTTCTCTCGTTATGTAATATACTATTAACGCACTAGTTGTTTTTGATATCTGTCAACTAATGTGTCAAAAATTTTAATAAAACTTATTTTTTCGTCAATTGTTTTAGCCTCAAAATAAACTACATATTTCTCTATTTACTAAGCGGAATAAAGAAAATATCACATAAGGACATTACTGTGGGCCCATTTAGGGGCCCTCACTGAAGGCCCAGGGCCTACCAACATTTTTTTTGAAAGCTTGTTAAAAAGAAGAAATTCGATTAAATAACTATTTGACATCTATCAATCCATGTGTTAAACATTTTAAAAAACCTATTTTTTATCAATTGTTTTAGCTTCAAAATAAACTACAATTTCTTTATTCTTTAAGTGGAACAAATAAACTACCACATAAAGATATTATTGGTGCCCTATTTGGGGGCGCAGCTTAATTACTTTTTTTTTTTTTAATTTACTAGATATTAGATAAAAGGGAAATAGATTCAAAGCACACCTCGATTTTCTTTTTCACTCAACCATCCTTAACGACAAAAAATAGATTGTTTAAAATTTTCAACACATGGGTTGATAGATGTCAAAAAGTTATTTAATCGAATTTCTTATTTAACAAGCTTTCCAAAAAGTTGCCACAAATGGTACCTCCTCATGAAAAAAATGTTGATAGGCCCTAAACTTTCAGTGAGGGCCCCCAAATGGTCCGCCGATAATGTCCTTGTGTGTTATATTCTTTATTCCGCTTAGTAAATAGAGAAATATATAGTTTATTTTGAAGCTAAAACAATTGACAAATAATATTTTTTTTTAAATTTTTGATTGGCTGACAGATGTTAAAAAAACAAGGTTTCCAAAAAGGTGCCACAAGTGGTACCTCCAGTTGGAGGCCGCAAAATTTTGTTTCAACATGGGCGGAGAGTCCGTAAAAAATCATTAAAGATTCGCTTTTAGCTTTTTTTAAAAGATCTTTCATGAAGCTGCTAGAAGCACCGTTCCATTTAAAGAATCCACCCTGTATGTTATTAAGCTTATTTTTGTGTGTAAACAAACCTTTAAAACTTTTAACATACAAAACCATAGGTAGCCATGGAATATGTCGCTGTCACTGTTCAGAAAAGTCACACAAATTCTGTCTTTCCTTTTACATGGTGATAATTTTCGACACTTTTTGACGTTTATTGGTACGCGTAGTAGCAATTTAGCTCCGCCATAAAACTAGACCCACAGAATATCTTTAAAATATTAAATTTATATAGCATACTATAGCGGTCACATTGACACCAAACTGACTGAAAATCCATGTTTCACCTGTCAATTTGGTTATAAAAATGGCGGCACTGCAGAGGTAGGCATTAAGTGGATTCTTAGTGGTGTTGCTGTCAAATGACATTATTTGTGTCAATAAAACTAAATGAATTTTTACCTCTTTGTGGACTGCCACGCAACACTCGGCCAGCCTGAGCCACAAACGGGAGTTCCTGTGGTACCTCCTCACGCAGATTATCAGACACTCGAAGGCTTGAGCTGCACGACCCGCGTACAGTAAGCTCACTCCCAAATTGTACATGAGTTCGTGATATTTCGAGCCCCCTATGGTCCACAGAGCTTTTTCATCTAAAGGAAAACAAAGTAATTTTTGCTAACGGCTAACATAGTGTTTTTTATACCTTAACTAGCTGGCCGCCCGCGACTTCGTTCGCGTATTTAAAATTGCAGATTCCCCCTCCTTCTCCACCTTACCCCCACTTTCATGCCGTCAAACCTTTAGCCCTTTAAACCCTTCCATCTACTCGAGTATCCGCTTTGCCTGAAATTTTTTTCCCGTTTTTTGCTTTCAAGGGTCATAACTTTTGTTCCCGTAAAGCGATTTTGATGAAATAAAACCTATGTACTCCACAGAAATCTAAATAATGCAGCAAAATTCTTCCTGCAGTTTTTTTTTGCAAAACAAAAACACTTTCTTTGATTCCGGTTTTATAGGTAACTTATTTCCTAACAGTTCATTGTTTTGATCAAACATGGTGGTGGGGGGAGGATAAGGGTAGCAAAAAATAGCAAAAATAATAGAAGAAGCACTTTTCTCGATTCCGGACTTTATTTCCTTTAGTTTGATACCGCATAACCCATATTTTAGCCGGTCAATATTTTCATTAAATATAAGGTTGGGAGGAGGGGACGGGTAATAAAAAATTGAAAAAGTTAATAGAAAAACAATTTTTTCGGGCTTTATTTGTGTTCACTTTTGAGTAAATTGTTGGAACCTAGCAATAATCAACTGGGTAATGTTAATTATTAATTTACGTGTTATTATTAATTATGATACATACATACCCCAACCCAACGTCAAAACATTTGTTTACTTTGTTTGAAAGTTTGAGACAATGATGTATTTGAAATTAACTCTGTGTTTCGGACTTCCATTGTCTATATTTTATTTATACACGACGTTTCGATCAGTACAATCTCTGATCGTCTTTACATGGAGTGGTTCGAATCACACGCGGTTGATACCGCAACATATAAACCTAAGCTCTGGCTGAGATATGTTGATGATACTTTTATTGTCTGGACCGGGAATGACCAACAACTTTCAGAATTTCTTCACCACCTAAATAACATAAGACCCACCATTAAATTCACAATGGAGTTGGAGCAAAATTGTCAAATTCCTTTTCTTGATGTACTTGTCACACGAGTAGAAAGCGACATCAGAACAACAGTCTATCGTAAACCCACTCACACAGGACAATATTTAAATCAAGGTTCAAATCATTCTGCTACAACCAAACGAGGCATAATCAAAACTTTGTATAACAGAGCCGTTCAAATTTGTAACAATTCTCATGACTTGGAAATCGAAATAAGAAAGATTAAGAAGGATCTGCAGCAGAATGGTTACAGCCTGAAACTTATAACAGATACTATTTCTAAATTTCAACAAACAGGACAGAGATTACATGACCAAAACCAGGCAAATGCATTCCTTACAATCCCATACGTTAAAGGAGTATCAGAGAAAATTCGAAGAGTAGCGAAAAACTTTAATATTAAAACAGCTTTTAAATCTAGTAATAAAATTCAAAGCCTTCTTAGTAAAACAAAATAAGGAATGCATTTACCAAGTTCCTTGTGAGTGTGGTGAATCATACATAGGCGAAACTAAAAGACCACTTTCTGTTAGGCTTAAGGAACATGAGACGAATACCCAAAAAGGTGAAACCACGAAATGAGGAATTGCCGAACATGCATGGTCAAAACAACAACAAATGAAGTGGGCAGAAGCAAAGGTTTTGCACAAGGAGTCACACTGGAAGAAACGAAAATTCCTTGAAGCTGCCTTTATTGGGCAGAATCAGGGTATTTTAAGTAAACCAAGTGTTGAAATCCCAAATATTTGGAAGCCCCTCCTTGGGTGGAGCCAACTTCTTAAACTTCAAGGTTGAGTGATTTCTCACAGTATATAAGTACGTAGCCTTAGGAATTGATTGTAGTTTGCACCTGAAGACGATCAGAGATTGTACTGATCGAAACGTCGTGTATAAATAAAATATAGACAATGGAAGTCCGAAACACAGAGTTAATTTGTTTACTTATTTTATTAGCGGAATCTACATACCAATTTTAAGATCCCTGAGGCCTTTCGTTTCCGAGATATAGAAAACCTCCTTAAAATTTCAACCCCTATTATTACCCCCTTAAAGGGTAAAATTTTCAAAAATCCTTTCTTAGCGGGTGCGTTTATAGTTGATGTTGACTACCGTTCTTTTATTAGTATAGACCACCAGAAGGGTCTAGTCAGCGGTTAAATGACCGGTAAATACTTTAGAACTACCCGACTAAATCGTGTTCTTAATGTGGGCATAAATAACTGTTTTGAGCACTCAGAAAGCACAAAACCATAGGTGACCCTACTTACTATTGTCTTTTTTGCTCAAATTCTGACTGATGGCGATATCTTCCTTGAGGGCCGTTTGAAAATGGTGACACGCCAAGTTCGGCTTGCCCATGGCATGGTACAAAATGCCCATGTTGTTGTTGATCATTATTTTCGCCGACTCCCCACAGTCGCTAAAAAAACGTCAATTAAGAAATCGTCTGTCACTAAAATATCACTCATACTCGCCTTAGTCCCTATTTTCAATCATTTAGCAAAACAATACAATGTAAAAATGTACTTTCCCAAAACAGTTTTGAAACTGATTTTTGAATTCCTTTTTCAGGTTTTCCCTTGTGTTCCTATAAATACTTTGTAATTTTTTTGCGATTTAAACAGCAGACAAAAATTTACGTATTTAAAAAAAAGTGGGATCCAGTGTCAATTCTGGATTTTTTGCCAAATTTATGTCACAAATGTACTGTAGGAAAGAATTTTGACAAAAGTATACTGAAAATATCGTTTTTGACACGTTTGCAATGATGTTATGGCGCCGCAGGCAAAAATTTTTTACAATATAGCCGTAAATTCTTCAAAAATGTTGATATATTTCATGTTTTTGCGAAATATTATTCTGAGGCGGTCGCAGCTTTTTTTGTGTTGCTAAAATCGTGTCATAAATGTGATGAACTTTCGAAGGCTGTTAAATTAAAATAAAATTGTAATAACTAATGATGTTATCGCGCCGCAGGCAAAAATTTCAAGAGTTTTGATATTTTTTAGGTTTTTTGGAAAATTTACAAAAACCAAAATAAACATTAAAGAACAAAAGAAAAAAATACTGTGTTTCTGGCATTATATGAAGAACAGAGTGACGAAAGCATAAAAGATAAGACTCGAGATCCTTTCCCTAACTTTTCCAGATTTCACTGACCAGTTTCAACCCTGTTATGTTTCGATGTTTGAAAATGTAACTTTGATTGATATTACAAAGTCATTAGACGTTTTCCTCCTTTAGCATAAGGAAGTATATTTTATTTCAAAAAGAAGACAAACACTTAATAATAATACGAGGCAAATAAATCAGCTGAAAATTCCAAGAATGAGAAAAACCATAGGTCAAAGTTGTTATATCTTTATTGAACCCAGAGTGTTTAATCATTTACCGTTAGAAGTAAGAAACTCCAACTCACTAAAAATCTTCAAACATAGACTCCAAGAGTGGATCAATAGCATCCCCAGAGATGAAATCCATTCAACAATAGACCTTAAAAATATATAAGCACTCAACTAAAGAATAAAGTGTACTAAACGGAATGGGGCCTCTATCTTTATTTAAACTATTTTTGGATTTAATGATTTCCATATTTTTATATGCATTCAAAAGTCTTTTGTTTGGTACACTTTTTAGAAGTTGAACACTTGACTTTTCTGTTCTTCCGTATTTTAAGGTTGCTAAGTGTTCTTTGAATCGTGTTTGAATAGAGCGTCTCGTTTGGCCAACATATTTTTTGTCACAATCCATGCAAGTAATTACGTAAATTCCACTTTTTTCTAGAACTGTAGTTTTATCCTTGGGATTTCCTAGTAAACTTCTTATTGTATTTCCGGATTGATATACTAATTTAAAACCGGTGTTATTAAATACTTTTTGTAATCCTTTCGTATAATTAGGATTATAAGGAATTAATACAAATTTTGAGTCGCAGGTATCTTTTTGTCTGAAAAAAGTGGAATTCCGAAAGGTCTTTTGAAAATAATGTCTATTTATCAGCTTATTTATTAAGCCTTAGTCGTAACCGTTTTCGCCAGCTATATTCCTAATCCTATTCTTTTCTGCTTCAAATCGTTCTTTGTTTAAGGGGAAATTTACTAATCTATATGTTAAAAAGTGCAAACTTGCAATCTTATGTTGTAAGCAATGAAAAGAGTCATTTGGAATATGCCTGTGTGTGTATGGTGGCCGTTCCTTTTCTGTGTGGGTATTTCTTATAACTAAAGTGTCTAGAAATTGCTGTGTACCGTTGTTCTCTGTTTCATAAGTAAATTTAATTGTGGGAAATTTGTTATTTATTTTTTCCATAAAATTTGCAACACTAGTTACTGAATACTGCAAACACATCGTCTACATACCTGAACAATACTCTGGGGAAATACTCAAATTCTTTACTTATATCTGATTCAAATTTGCTCATAAAGAGGTTTGCAATAAAAGTTGATAAACCATTACCCATTGTGGTTCCTTCTAATTGTTGGCAGTAGTTATTTTGATATTGAAAGTAATTTGATTCTGCATGAATCAAAACCAAAGGTTCCAATATAGCAACATAGCAGAACTACAAAATTCAAAAAATTTATTTGTAGGTGACTTCATGGATCCCAACGTCGATATCGGTTCCTACGAGCAAATATCCGATTTCGAAAAGCTACCGGAAGTACTGAACTACTACCTCGCCCAGTACAATTTCCAAAGTACCAAGCCCATGAAGTTGGTTCTGTTTTTGGACGCCATTTCACACGTCTGTAGGATAGTTAGAATTTTAATGCAGCCCATGGGCAACGCTTTGCTATTGGGAATGGGTGGTTCAGGTAAAATAAATCACACGTGGGTTAGAAGACTCCAGTTTTAGAAAAAAGGACTTTCAAAAAATTGGAACAAGTAATTTTCTAACGGTTTATTAGAGGTGTAGCAAAGTTTAACAATTGGAAATGTCAAAAACAGTTTACGTCGGGAAAAAAAACAAATTTAGGATGGATATTACGAACTAATTGCAAATATCTCAAAAATGTTTGGCAAAATAATATTTTGCTGCTATATGTTGGTTATCTGTGACTCAATGAGCTTCAGGCTACTGCGAACATAGGAGGGGGGGACTAGTCCAATTTACTCTCGACGCGTCGTGCCGTACGATCGAGGTGTAAGGTAGAAGCACGCTGCAGTGTTATCTTTTTAAAATTTATTTTATTTTTATTATTTTGTTTATTCTTAAGTGAAATAATACATAAACTAAGAATGGATGTCAAAAGTGCAGATGGTCAAATGGTAGAAGTTGTCGAAAAAGTGCAGATGGTTAAAAAACATGTTTTTTAACTTTTTTTTTTTAAATATATACATCATTTTTTCTTTTTTTATTTTACTTAGTCCAGTGATGATGTTTTTTACTGTACGCAAATGAAAACCCCACAGACAAGGCGACTTACGTAGGTGATTATCGTTTGTTTTGTGCAGTGACAGAGGTCGTCGCTTAATCTATTGTATTTTATATTGCATTTTCAATTTTGTACTTTTGTTGCATAAAATAAACGAATTATTATTATTATATTATTATATATGTGTTCACATCGTACTCGAAAAGATTGTCTTCTTTTTCTTTCATAGAGCAGGTTCTCTATTCCTACAAAGAGCGTGATATATGAAAGAACAATATGCTTGGTTTTCCATAAGAATACGAAGTGAAAACATACTAATTGAATGTGAGATCGTTTACTTTAACATTGTTTACCAGACAGCCAGCATTTTTAAATCTACTCACTTGTAAATAAAAGTTTCCTCGGGTATGGCGGATAAAATTTTCATAGCGTCGCTGAAGTTTCCTCGTAGATATTCGTGGTTCGCCGAGAGAAAGAGAGCTTCGATTTTCTGAAAATATTTTCGTGAATAACAAGGGGCTTTTATATAGGGTGTATTTTCTCGAAAACTGATAAAAATTTTAAAAAGGCATTCAAAAGATCTTCAAAATAAGATATCACTTGACCTACTTTCCTTATTTAAATTCTGGTGGTGAAACTCACCCTTTAAAAGGGGTGTGACCTGCTAAAATTCCAATATAGCCAACAAAATCGAGGTGTATTGGGATTTTTTTAAATTTCAATCAGTTTTCGAGAAAATTCTGATGCATCCTTTTAAATGGGACACCCTGTATACGATATAGCTATATTATATTATACTTTTTTTTTATATTTTAATGGTAGAGCCATGATGAACCTTAAAATAATTTAGTTAAATAGCTGTTAAATTATGTTTGGATGTGCTTAAATACACTTATAGTAGGACACGTTTTTTGGTAAATTTAAAGACTGTAAAGAACTTTGATTGAAAGAAATTAATACCACCTTATGTCTTACACACTTTATGCATTGAAAAATTAACAATTTTTGCTGATTTTTGAATAAAAATGGCAAAATAAAAATTACATGCACGACACCACTAAAGATGACAGACAGATGACAAAACACACATTTTTATTTAGCCTGCTGTCTCTCTTCAACAACCTTAACTATTTTTCATTTTAATGGTAAAGCTATGATGACCCTTACAATAATTTTCTTAAATACCTGTGAAATTATTTTTAGATGTTCTAAAATACACTTTAGTAAGACACGTTTTTTAGTAAATTTAAAGACTGTAAAGAACTTTGATCAAAAGAAATTAATGCCATCTTATGTCTTACACACTTTACGCTTTGAAAAATTACAATTTTTTTCTGTTTTTCGGACAAAAAGGGCAAAATAAAAATTACATGCATAACATCACTAAAAATGACAGACAGATGACAAAACAGAAATTTTTAGTAAACAATAGCCTTAAATTATTTCCATCTTTCTCTAAAATACTTTTCTATAGCCTTAAATATTTTTGCACATCACTAAATTATCTCTCCATCTAACTCTAATATTCTGCCCTCTGTAAATATTTTTCATTTTAACAGAGAAAAAATGTTTTTTGGCAGTACTTTTTTTGAATGCCTAAAAAACAGTCGAAACTTAAAAAATTTGAGTGTTTTATTCTAGAAAGAAAGATTGCTTCAAATGTGAGCAATATCATGGCATAAAAATGTGAAAAACATAGTAAAAATTGCTTAATCAAAAACGTTACCCCTTCAATCATGCCAAAATATTTTAAGCCTTAAATTGCCATCATGGCTTTACCATATATAACAGTTATGTTGGGAATTTGGAACCTTTGGTTGCACTAAAACAAAGTTATGATTGTTTTCCACAAACCAAAACTACACTTTTTTGCACTCGACGCGCGTTTCGCTAGCAAGGTTAGCATCATCACGAGACGATAAACAATGAACTAAATTAATCTACGCTCTATCTTATATACAATCCTTTAGTGGGCAGAGATAAGACTAATAATTTGTGATTGATCACGATTTTTAATCCTATCTCCCCTCAACCAAAGAATAAAGTGTACTAAACGGGATGGGTTGCTCTTTATTTAAACTATTTCTGGATTTAATGATTTCCATACTTTCATATGCATTCAAAGGTCTTTTGTTTGGTACACTTTTTAGAAGTTTTAGGTTATCTAATGTGAATCTATGATTGTTTTCAAAAGAATGCTCGGCCACACTTGACTTTTCTGTTCTTCCGTATTTTAAGTCTGCTAAGTGTTCTTTAAAACGTGTTTGAATAGAGCGTCTCGGTTAGACCTATAGTTTCTGCTGTAGGATCACCACTTACAACATTTCGAAATGGCTAGCAAACGAGTTTGAAAATTTACCTATAAAGGAAAAAGGTTTTTCTGTTCAAAATTCCCTTGAATTTATCAACAAAGTTAACGATATTTCACTCCAAGGTGAAATTTTAATCTCGTTTGATGTTAGTTCGTTGTTCCCTAGTGTGCCGATCCCCAATACCTTACAATACCTGGAGGAACTACTAAGAAAAAACAATCTAGAAGACAAACAGACTTTAGAATACCTATCTCTAACAAAACTCTGCATGAATCAAAATTACTTTCAATATAAAAATAACTACTACCATCAATTAGAAGGAACCACAATGGGTAATAGTTAATCACCTTTTATCGCAAACCTCTTTATGAGCAAATTTGAATCAGATATAAGTAAAGAATTTGAGTATTTCCCCAGAGTATGGTTTAGGTATGTAGACGATGTGTTTGCAGTATTCAACACTAAAGTAACTAGTGTTGAAAATTTTATGGAAAAAATAAATAAGAAATTTACCACAATTAAATTTACTTATGAAACAGAGAACAACGGTACACTGCCATTTCTAGACACTTTAGTTATAAGAAATAAAAATAAATTGGACTTTGACCTATACAGAAAAGGAACGACCACCAACAGGTATATTCCAAATGACTCTTTTCATTGCTTAAAACATAAGCTTGCAAGTTTGCACTTTTTAACATATAGATTAGTAAATTTCCCCTTAAACAAAGAAAGATTTGAAGCAGAAAAGAATAGGATTAGGAATATAGCTGGCGAAAACGGTTACGACGAAGGCTTAATAAATAAGTTGATAAATAGACATTCTTTTCAAAAGACCTTTCGGAATTCCACTTTTTTCAGACAAAAAGTACCTGCGACTCAAAATTTGTATCAATTCCTTATAGTCCTAATTATACGAAAGGATTACAAAAAATATTTAATAACACCGGTCTTAAGCTTACTAGGAAATCCCAAGGATAAAACTACAGTTCTAGAAAAAAGTGGAATTTATGAAATTAGTTGCATGGATTGTGACAAAAAATATGTTGTCCAAACGAGACGCTCTATTTAAACACGTTTTAAAGAACACTTAGCACACTTAAAATACGGAAGAACAGAAAAGTCAAGTGTGGCCGAGCATGCTTTTGAAAACAATCATAGATTCACATTAGATAACCTAAAACTTCTATAAAGTGTACCAAACAAAAGACTTTTGAATACATATGAAAGTATGGAAATCATTAAATCCAGAAATAGTTTAAATAAAGATAGAGGACCCATCCCGTTTAGGACACTTTATTCTTTGGTTGAGGGGAGATAGGATTAAAAATCGTGATCAATCACAAATTATTAGTCTTATCTCCGCCCACTAAAGGATTGTATATAAGATAGAGCGTAGATTAATTTAGTTCATTGTTTATCGTCTCCTGATGATGCTAACCTTGTTAGCGAAACGCGCATCGTGTGCAAAAAAGTGTAGTTTTGGTTTGTGGAAAACAATCATAACTTTGTTTCGTATATAACAGACAAAAAAAAATTTTGGCAGTATTTTGTTTGAACGCTTAAAATCGTTTTATTCTAGAAATCGAAAGTTTGAAAAGAAAGCTTTAAAATGTGAGCAAAATCATGGCATAGAAATGAGAAAAACATAGTAAAAATTGCTCAAACAAAACCATTAAGCCTTCAATTACCATCATGGCTTTACTATAAAAGAATGCTATTAAAAATATTACCTTCCTGAAAAGGACTAGGTACAAGAGTTGTTTTTGAAGTTAAAAAAAATTAAATAAATAAACTGCCAGTTTTAGTACTGAATCTTTCGTCGAAATCATTCTACAAATACTTGACAACGCCTCAGTTTCGTTTTCGTTGGAACGCCCTATATGTATGCGAAAAACCTACCCCTTTCTCTTTCAACATTGTTGGCACTTCTTTTGCCAGTATGGCAAACGAATGATTCATTAGATAGCACCTTACTTTGTACTTCAACAACTTTTTCTGAAAGTCTTCCGAGATCGGTTTCGGAGGGGGTAATTGAATCTAAAAAAATATAACATTTGGTTTTTTATTCAGTCTCTGGCAGCCATCTTGAATGTGTTTTGCCAAAATTGGAATTGGCTGTATGGAGCATGCAAGAGTTAATGATACAGGGTGATCAATTATAAGTCTTCCCCCCCCCCTTCAAGAGGCTTAACTAAGCGTAATAGAAGGTTTCAACAAAAACTGGCTAAAAGAACTATTTTTTAAAGTTTTCTCTGATAGTTTACTTAAAATTTTCCCTTACTTACTTACTTTTAAAAAAAATTAAAAAACGTAAAAAACTTTTTTTTTTAAAATGTAATTTTTTCGTAAAATCGCTGATTAAAAAAGAACAAACGGTAAATTATTTTTTATTTTCTGGTATGTTATAGAAAAATCTTCAGAGAAAAAAAAAAGATAAGCTACATATGTATAAGCTGATCACACTTTGTCGAAAACGCCCGTGATCCTGGAAAATGCTCGGGTTATTGTCCCCATTTCTAGTATGTATATGTGTATGCCATGCTAGAGAGCAGAAGGCTCAGTCGATTTTGACAAAAGTGGTAGAGGGTGATTCATTATATTTGGACACCCCGCTTATAGCAGTTAATATTAGAGATAGAAAAAATGGTTTAATGTAAGATTTTAATAATTTTGTCCAAATTTTTTGAAATCTTTGACAAAAAAGCTGTCAAATGTCATTCCATTTGTCAAATTTTGACATTAACTTTCTTATTTTAAATTGAACACCCTGTATTTTTTTATTTTGTCAAGTTTCATTTTTCTTTCATATTTCAAAAATATATCAATTGTCTAGGTGCGGTAAACAGTTTTCGAGATATTGCATATTTTTGGTGGCTTATGGAAGTTGTTGAGTTTTTTACGGACTTTATATATATTTTGCCAGAAAATGTCAAATGTCATTTTTATGTCAAATGTGTAAATAACTAAACTAAATTAGGACTACTCTATTTTTAAATACCATCACCATTTACTTCAACACAAAGTTCATAACGCCTTCTTAGGCCAGAAATCGTGTTGATTATTTTATGTCTCAGGTTTCTATTAATATTAATGTCTTCATTATTTCCTCGATTTTCAATTTCATCTAAGGTGTTTGGGCGATTTGAGTAAATAGTCTCCTTTAAATGGTCCCACAATCAAATATCCGGAGGTGTTAAATCTGGGGAGTTTGGTGGCCATGGTATGCTCCTATTTGAACCAAGCCATATGGGATAATTTTGATTTAGAAAATTTGTTACTGCTGAAGGTTATTAATGGAATTTTCAATATCAACTTCCAAAATGCTAAATATCTTGTTCCGTTAAAATTTCCTCGGTAAAAAAATTCCATCAATAAACTTCCATTGCATATCCAAGAGCACCCAATAATATGGAGCAATAAGATATTATTATCTTATCTGACTATTTACTCAAATCGCCCCAACACCTTAGAAGAAATTAAAAATCGAGGAAATAATGAAGCAATTAATATTAATAGAAACCTGAGACATAAAATAATAAAAACGATTTCTGGCCAAACAAGGCGTTATGAACTTTGTGTTGAAGTAAATGGTGAGGTGTTCGAGCATTTGTTAGATTAGCAAATTTCTTGTTGTCGTTGGTATTTAAAAATAGAGTAGTCCTAATTTAGTATAGTTATTTATACATTTGACATAAAAATGACATTTGACGTTTTCATGCGATTTTGCGAAAAATTGCATTTTGAAAAAAAAAGTTTTTTACGTTTTTCAAGTTTGTGCAGGCGATGAGAGTGACGTAAATAAAATATGTCAATTTTTTCAACTGGATTCAATAGCCTGATTCTCTACCCAAAAATGGGTGTACTGGAAGTAGCAAGTTAGCTACTCGAATACAAACAAAATAGGCAAAAAACTGATTTAAGTGAAAAATCCCTAAAATCTGAATCTCCAACTTTCAACAACTATTGCTACGTTTTCATGGATATTGAATTCGTTTTCAATATGTTTTGAAAACTTTTTTTTCATGAGTTTTCATGACAGGTTTTCAAATCGATTTTGAATCGATTTGAAAACGGTTTTCAAATTTTGATATTTGGCAGCTGACATGTATCATAGTTGTCAAATTGCCACATATTTTTTTTAAATTTTAATTGCTACTCTGTTTTGCAAGTGGAAGTGAAGAAAGAAATGCTGGACTGGCACTGACTTTCGAGCCAAATATTTCTTTTATTTTCCATAATTAATTTTTTTTAAGTCTTTAAAAAAACAAATTTTTAGTTATTTAAGTAAGGTTATATTAATATTCTTTTTTCTATATACTCCACCAAATTTTAGAATGCCGGTTCCACAGTTTCACTTCTATTTCTCTCTCTCTCTCTCTCAAAAAGAGTGAGAGCAATAAAATATAATTTGGCGGCTGTCTGGTAATCCGACGCAATACGCATGTGTAAAGTCAATCCCCGTTTTCATGGAAAATCGGTATTTCGATCTCAATACGATCTTGATCCAACTCTAAACATTTTCAGGGTCGGATCTAGATTGAAATCGATTTGAATACTGGAAAAACAGGCGTTTTCATGGACGGTATCGGATTGAAATCGTTTTCAGAACGAACTCAATTCCCATGAAAACGTAGCATATATCTCTGAAACCGTGGTTCGGATCAAAAAAAACGTTGATCAGGGAGAACAGATCTACAACATATAAAACGCCCAGGCCATTGCAACCGAAAGCCAGTGGCAATGCTAATTGAGCGGGGTCCTTTGGATACCTAAGCAATAAAGGCAGATGGAAATATTTTGAAAAATAATAAAAAGCCATTATTTTCCAACTTAACGGTGGATTGCAAATGGACATTCCCTGATGAGATTGCCATGAGCAATTGTGCATGAAATCGGCTACCTAGTGTTAAATAAAAATAACAGTAATAACTTTTCGGGATTAAAAAAAAAGCAAACCTTTTTGTCCTTTCCTGCCTTATCTCCCAATCCTTTTAAGGGTATGCTTCCACCGTACATTAGATTGTTTTCAAGATAATTGATCAGAGTTAGGGCCTTGTCTGGCTGCCTCAGACACAACTGCAATTCTATGGCCAGAAGGCTGACCTGCTTGGCCAAATTATCATCTAAAAGAACATAAAAAAACACATAATTTCATAGTAAAACATTAATACTGGCTATTTTTTTCAAGAAATGTAGCTTCAAGACAATTTAGTTGTATTTTTTGAAAATTGCTTTTGTTGTAGAAAGTTTTGGTTGTCCATAACTTAAAAACTATTTGTCTGATTCTAATAGTTTTGACTATAAAACTGTAAAACACGACCTCTTTTCATTTTGAACAGCCGGCTCTCTAAAATGATAAAACATTGCAAATACCTCCAAGAAACAATTTGTCGACCTTTTAACTCGCTTTTGCACCAGTTGTGTTGTGTTGACGTTGCCTGCGACTCGAGTCGCGTGCAAGGTTTCCACACCGTCGCCGAAGCGACTACGACTGTGCCCTCTGGATAATATTTTTATTAATATAATTGATTTGAAATCAAGACTTCCACGTCTGCAATAATTATAAAGTACATAGCCATTTAACTTACAGTTAATTTATTTGAAATAATTTTTTTATTTGTAATTATTTATTTATGTAGTAGTAGTTTACATATATATTCTTATTCTAATGGTAGTAGATATGTTGTAACATTAATTCAATAAGAGATAGTAAAATTGGTATATGAATAGTAATTTGTGATATATTATTTAAAATAAACTACATAATTAACATCATAATTGTTTTGGAGTATGCACTGTCTTATCTATTTTTTACACTTAGAATATGGTTTTACGTTAATATTATTAGGAAGGCAGTTAAACACTTTTAAACCAAAACAATAAATATGATTTTGGCAAATGGTATGCCCGAGGTTTTGGCGTGTGACATTGTTTTGAGCTTTATTCTTGTGTTACGCCCATGGCTTATGGATTCTTTATAATGGGAAAATTTTACCATGAATCTAACTAATGCTTTAAGGTGTAACTGTCTAATGTCTAATATCATCAACATTTTGTGCAACTTGTAGTTAGTTTAAAATTATCACTCCGGCACTAGCCCAAACGACCAACCCATAATTCAAAATTGATTCTGCTAAAACTCAAGACATGGCGCAACTCATAAAATGTATCCATTAATTTCCTTATTAAGCTTGTCACATAGGTTATATGTTCTTCCAAGTAAAATTTTGATGTACAAGGATACCTATTTAATTAATTAATTTATTGCATACACAGTTCAACACCGTTCTAAACTAAAGTTAACTCCTACCGCCTCAGTGCCCTTTAGCCTACAGTGGCTGCCATTTTTATAACCAAATTGACAAGTAAAACATGGATTTTCTGTCAGTTTGGTGTCAATATGGCACCGATCGTAGGCCAAAGGATACTAAAACGAAAATGAGTTAACTGGCTTTTTACTTGAGAACGGTATTGCACAGTTTTGGTTTAGATAGTAGTCATGGTTATGTATTTTTCGAAATGTGGCAGTGGGGAGAGTGCAAAAGTGACAAATTTTGTTTAGTTGACATTTAAGGAGAGTAGGCTATTGTCTAACCATCGTTTAATTTGTTGTATTGCTTTCTCTGCCCGATCTCTGCACTCTCCCAATCGTCACCCCAAATCAGTATACCAGAGTCATCGGCAAAGCAGATCACGATGCCATTCTCAGCCAAAATTATAACATTAAAGTGTCTTTTTAATGTTTCCCATCCACTAAATTTACCAACGTTTTCCGTCAAAAATGGATATTTTAGCTTTAAAAAATAAGCAAATCTTCAATCCTTCCTATTTTCTGCTAAATTATTTTTTTATTTAAATACCTTGAAACCAATTTTAAACTGTAGCCAGTTTAAAAGAATACTCCATAAATCCAGCAAAAAAAACAAGATTGTAAAGATTAACACAAATGGAGTATCGGCGCAAATTAGGAAAAGAAAACAGTATGACGGCAATAATCATTTCTTAGTTTACTGAAAACCTATAACCGTTTTGCAACTAAGGTTATATTTTTAAATTGGCCGCAACTGCATTGATTATTTGGCCACAATTGTCTCGTAAAGAGAAACGTTGAAAAAACGTAAAGTCATTAATTCATCGTTCGTTGCGGTCGTTGGAAACTTCACAATATTGCAGTAAAAATAAACGTTGTTAGAGGGTTGCCAAATTTACCCTAGTTAATAACAACGTTGTGGCGTCGTTTTCTCGTCCATCATAGCGGTTGTTGCACAAATGACTAGTTTTTGTACATTATTACAATCATTTTTCTACTGACTTACTAACCCAAAATTAAAAGAAATACTGAACCCAAAAACTGACCATAAAAACTAGGTATAAATAATTTTTTAAAGTTTTAATTTATCTGGGTTCCTTTTAGCAAGCCAACGTCCCCCCTCAAACTTTGCTGCTTTTAATATACATAGTATACAACATTTAAAACCTACAAAAGCTGCTACTAAGAAAGTCTTATTTTTTTGATTTCCTACAAATATCACTAATAAGTGAAGATTTTCATTTTTCAATTTTCAAACTGCTTTGACAATTTTTCGCACTCTATCTGCCTGCCTCTTCTTTAATTTTGCCACACTTAAAATTAACTGCATTATAAATGACTTTTTCTAACACAATCAAATTATCCAATTTTTAAGCTTAGAATCAAAATAAGAATCCATAAGCCTCACCAGCTTTCTTTAATGAAAATGAGGTTCTTGCAATTTTTTTAAAAACAGCATGTTTAAAAACCATCTACTCAAAAAAATTGACTGTTTTTTTTTTCGAAAAAAGAAACAATTAATCAAGAAAATTGCGTTATTATGTCTTAAGTGTAACAATCATTGATATAATAGCGCCGCAAAGTGGGTTAAATTTAATTTCTGGGATGACGAAAATATTCTGAAGTTTATTTTCAGATTTTATGGCGTAATTATGTTATTTTCAATTCAAGTAAACAAACTTTACTATAAATTAAAGAAAAAATCAATCCTACTATCCCACTTATGTCATAAATGCGAAAGTTTCTGTGTTGATATGTGTTTGTGGTTGTTCCTTAATCACGCAAAAATGGCTTAACCGATTTGGATAAAATTTAATAAGAAGATAGGGTGTGACCTGCTGGATTGACTGACAGCTGTCAAGTGAAATTGTTTCTGGATATTTAAATGAAACGTCTGTATATTATGAAGATATCTTAACTAGGTGGACGGTAAGGGAAGGAAGGGGGGTGGGTGAAAAGGTAAAGAACGAAAGTAGGAGAGGGGCGGGTAGTAGGTTGGATTAAGTTGGTAGGAATAAAAAAAAACGTGTAGTTAGCTAGTTAGACCATAAATTAAACAAAATTACTATACTTACTTTACCCATCAATTACTCGTAAGTATACGTTCAAAATATTTTTGAAAATAATCTTATTTTTATAGTGATATTTAATAATAATTAACCGAATTTTTATAAATCTTGCTTGTGGCAAACTTTTTTATTTTTTGGTTTAGGAAGTTGAAATAAAAAGCATTCAATATAAGAGTATTTTTGCCATGTCCCTTAACGTATGACAAAAATGACGTGATCGGTTTATAAGGAAACCCTATATATTTCCAAATTTTTCATATTCTAAAAAAATATGTTTTTAACAATATCATTAGCATCTTATATCAAATTCTTTTTATCTCAGCTTTCTAGAACCAATAATAAAAAGTTTGCCACAAGGAAAGATTTATAAAAAGTCACCCTGTACATAAAATTTGAACGAACTTGTTTTTAGTTTTTTGATCAAGGGTGAATAATAAAGCTACAAACCAATAATCACAGAAAGTTTAGACACCTTCGATAAACTTTTATAACCTCCAATTTACTATGAAATTATAAACAAATCTTTTATAAATGATTTTTTTAACTGAAATTTGTTAGACATTCTAAGAAAAAAACGATTTTTTTTTAGTTGTTAAATTTTCTACTCCAATATATGATTATGTAACATGGTGCCAAAAATACTTACATAACTTCAAAAGTCGCAAATAGACGCAAACTATATTTTGCTGCATTAAAGAAAAGAATATCGGCTTTGATTTTACAAAAAATTAAAAATACCTTTTTTTACCTTTTTTTTTAAATGCCCTCTAAAGTTATATAATATAAAAAAATGCCTTCTTATTTTGTAGCATTTTTGAAAAGTCCCAACAAATGAGTTAAAAATTAACCAGCACACACCTCTATATCTCCCGACCATAACATTACAGTTAATTTTTGTACTAAAAATTCATAAGAAAATCTCAAACTTTATAGAATTTTATAGAAAAAAAACGACTCATTGATGCAATTTAAGTTAACTTGCAAGTTTGCGCTTTTTTTCGTCTCGCCATGACCTACTATGAGAATAATAACATAATGGTTCAACAACAGGGACATAGATATTTAAAAAAAATAATATAAAACATACTTTATTTAAAGTTTCATTTTAGGGTTTTTGTCCTCCCAGTTTCGTCATTTCACCCTCTGTGCGCCGTAGTCAATAACTTATAGTGTATGCACGAAGAAAATTTTACAGAAATTTAAATAAAATCTTAATAATTAACAACATATACTGCCGCTGGCAAAATTTTTTGAAACATAGGCTAGCTTTTTGAAAAATATTTTAAAAAAATGTGAGTAGGGTCAGCTATAAAAGAAGGGGGGGTGATCGCGGCGAAGTAGTGGAAAAAAATTGTTAAAAAGCTTTTCAGTGATTTTAGCAATCTTAAAATATAACAGAAGAAGACAAAATGAATATATTTCTTAGTTATGGCAACTAAGGCAACTAAATATTGTTACTTGGAGTGCGCTACTTTGTTATTAACAACCAAATCCTTGGCCCACCGGTTATAATTACCCATTGGTTCAATAAATTTGTAAACTCTGTCCATGATCCTTTGGGAAGCGGTGTACTGCCTCTGATGGTACAAAAGTAATGCTTGGTTGAACTGGGCTATACAAAAATCCAGTTCTTCAAGTTTTTCCACTTTTATCTTAAACTAAAAATAAATTTAAGTAAAAAACTAAACAGTAAAAAATAATTTTTTAACTTTCTGTTACCATAATAAAAGCAATGGGCGCTAATTGAAATTTGGGTGTCTTTTAAGTTCAGAAAGAACCAAACTCGAAACCAAACTTGTGAACTTGTTTTATTATTATTTACTCCTTTAATAAGGATTCCCCCTCCCACCTCCTCTTCCAAATCTCAAAACTGCATATTCCTAGCAGCTTTGGTTGAAAAGGTATAAATCTTCAAATATATAAACCCTCTTTCATCCCATTAACCACTCCGCAATGATGTATTTCTTACCTTTGAAATTATAAATTATTTAGTGAAACATGAAACTGAAAACTGCTTATTGACGTCTCCACCAACATAATTTTTCTGGAACTATAAACGCATACCAAATTTGAAGTTGATGTTATATGTAGAAGTTACTTAAAATTGGCTTTCAAGATTTGTGCCAAACATATAAACAAATAAACACGTCAAAAGTTTGTAAAAGTATAGCTTATATTTTACATTAATCACAAAGTATAGTTTAACAGAATTAAAAAATAAAGAAACTTATTTTTCACAAAAGTAATAGGAAAATCGAGAGACAAACAAATCCAGCAGGTGTATAAAATACTATGGCAGACCTATACTGCCCTCCTTAACTAAAAGACAGTTTCTCTATTTTTAAGTAAACTGAGAAAACAGCAAAAAACATTAAATGGCCTGAGCCATCCCATAATGTTTTTTTTTTAAATTTAAAGAGAATAGTTTTCAAAGATTTAAATCATAAAAAACACATTATGAATTGGCCCAGTGTTTTTTAGTTTAATTAAGAATGGCAGGTACTGCTTTTTAGTCAAGGAGTGAAGCATATTTTAGGACTTAACAAGACTTATATCAGGAGTTCTGTTAGGACCTAACTAAAAGGGTCCTCGAGTGGGCCCTGTTTTAGGAGGTGGTACCAAATTTGGAAATCTATTCACTCCTTAGGAGAATATTTCAACCTGTCAAAAATAAAAACCATCAATTTGTCAAGTCACTATAAAGATTTAGGTTCACTGCCTATTTTATTAAGTGCTTTTTGCTACTAAAATGTGCAGTTTGATGTTTCAACACATATTTTTTATGTTATTACCTGGTTACAAACACTGGTAAGATTTTTTTGAAAATTCTCAGTCTTTTTTGAGTCGCTTCTGTAATATTCAGTCACTGCTTTGTTATGTAAAACTTTAAAATCATTGGGCCTTAGGTTTTCCAGCTTACTGATATTTTGAAGACAGAAACCAAAATTTTTCCTAAAAGAATGTTTTAATATGAATACTTATTGTCTACTACTCAAACAGATTTTACCTCGGAAGCTTTCTATGTTTTTACATGTAAAAATTTAATATTCTTGACTAGGACTATAAACCAGTCTAACTCACCTCCTAAACTCGGTAAGAGCATTTTTGGCCAACTCTTTCTCCTGGTCTGAAACCACATCGGGGCCTTTTTCTTGCTCCATTTTTTCACTCATTTTTAAGGAAAAGTTTTAGGTTTTTTTCGAAAAATAAAAACTTTTTAAAGTTTTCCTAACCCTACTTTCACAGCTGTTTTCGACATATAATTTGAGAAGTTAGCAAATTGATCTGGTGCCTTTGAACTACTGTGCTAACTTCAGGTTTATTTTTCTAACCTCATAATTTGCATGAGCTTTCTTGTGATTTTTTCAAAATAACTCGAAAAAACAAATTTAAAAAACGAAGAGATTAAAAATAAAAGCAAATATGACGGTAAAAGTACAGAAAGCCCAAGTTGTCATAGACGGTAAGAAAAGTAAATAGTTAGGTATCATTTAATTTATTGCGAGGCCACCCCGACTCAAAAAACTCATCACGTGGTGCGACATGAGCTTATGTAGGCAAATCTCGCTTAGACCATATGATGCATGTTTTGAGTCAGGGGAGCCACGCATGAGAAACATATAGATGGGAACCACTTTTTATGTGTTGGCATAAGCGCAGCAAAAACGTACAATGGGTGTTCTAACGTTTAACCATGTTTTCATGTTCAAATTTTTGCCCACGGAAAAAGACAACACAATTAAAAACTAGAGTAAGCTTTGCCGTTTGCGTTTCATATTGCTCCTTTTTAAACATTAAAACAATAGCTGTTCTTTATTGAGACGAATTCACTATTGTTGGTTTTTTGTTCATATTGAATATTTTTAAACATTAAAAAAATACCTTCTCATAGTGGTCAGGACAGCCACACATTTTTACAAGTTGTCTCATTTAAAAAAAAAATTGCAATCAATATTTCGGCCTACCTTGATTTAATTCAAAATAGCTGCCATAAAACGAACAAAACATTTTCCCATAAAATGTAGTGATAACCTAAATTAAAATTTTGTACCTCTGTAGAGGCGGATCAGTCAGATTTGTTAAACATCCAGCACAGCAACAGCCTTTTTTCTTTTTTGGCTATAAATTCGCCATCTTTTTTTTGCCTAAATTTTTTGTCATTTTGACAAAATCTTGTTTTACAAAGTTTCTTTGCCCTACAGCAACAATCTTGATTTGATGATCAGCTGCACAAAAGCCAACAACCAGTTTATGAACCAAGGGTTATCAATTTTTCAAAAAATCGTTTTCTTTCTGGATTAAAGATGAAATTTCTTATATTTGACAGAGGGTATCTGTCTGAAACTGTGATGTTATTTAGTAGCCTATAATTACAGACTACCTTTTTGTTGGTACTCTGTGCTATAATAATTCAAAGTATAATCATTTTTTATTGGTTTGGTTGTTAAGTCAGATTAGTATTGACAATTTCACAAAAGAAACAAGAATGTTTAAAATTTGAAGTGACTGTAAAATATGTAAAATATTGCATGTTTTGACTATCCGTGTTTCACAGAATTTGTCTGCGTTTTTATTGAATTTATCTAAATCTTGATTAATTGTTTAAATTGTTTTTAAGATGCAGAAAAACCAAACAGCAAAAGCAGCGCTTCAGAATCAGAAAAGGAGGAGGTTTCAGACAATGAATCAACCAACAACCAAGATAGTGACAAAAACTCTGAGACTCAACAAATATATCATGAAAGTGCACAATTTTTAAATGAAGGCTGGGCAGACTCAATAGCGAAAATTCTAAAAACCAACAAACCTAAAAAGAAGAAATCATTGGTGCTATCTAAGGCAAAAAAATTAAATGAAGTCAAAAAGAAGAAAGTTATAAAGGAAATTTACGAAATCGCAACAGAAGATGGAAATGTTAAAAAGGAAGTTATTGTTGAAGATGATGGAAAGACAGAAGAACCTGCTGTAAAGAAAAAGGTTTGTTAATCTTTACTTTACAATAAAAATTGCATATTTATTATGTAAAAATAAATTTATACCTATACTTACTTACTGTGATTTAAGCAAAAATGTCTTTTTTACACGACGAATTTTTCTTTTAGAAAAAAGAACTGCCAAGCCTAAGAGTAAAACCCAACATTTTGGAAAAAGACAGGGAAAGGATATTTCAAAAAATAGCCACAAAAGGTGTAGTTCAACTATTTAATGCTGTCAAAATGCAACAAAAAGATATCAGCAAAAAGCTAGAGGAAGCAGGTAAATATTACAGATATAAAATAGCTGAATTATTACAGAATTATTAGCATATTTTTTTTTCTTGGCTTAACTTGTATATTCATTAAAGTGTTTTTTTAAGAAAAGTTGTTCCAACTACCAAAATTGTTTTGACATATTTATTTAGCAAATTTCTTCCAGTGATTTTTTTAAATTTTCAACAACTCCATTTATGGTTTTTGAAAGTTTTCCTTAAATTTAAAAAATATTTCCTTTCCCCTTCCCAAACTGTCTAGTTGATAAATGGAAAGGCCTTATGTAGATATCAGTAAAGAGGCTTCACAAATATTTTAGACACAAAAGAATTTGCTTTTTTAATAAACCATTTATACAACAGAACTACAAAAATACACCAAGTGCTCTCCATGTGCAATTTTCCTAGATCTTTAATTAAACTATTCTTGCTTTAGGTCCTTTGGAAGTAAGAAAAGAAAAAGTTCTAAAAAACATAGACAAACGCGCTTTTCTAGACGTTCTCATGGGTGAAAAGTCGACAAAGGTGGATGAAAAACTGAGAGAGAAAACCAAAAAAGAAAAGGAGACCAGTAAAAAATCATCTGAATGGAGCGTGTTAAGAGACGATTTTATGATGAGTGCCAAAATGAAAGACTGGGACAAAGAAATGGAGAGTGAAGATCATGAGAGCGAGAGAGAGATGGAAGTTGAGTCAGATTAACTTCAAAATTTTATTATTATCTATAATTCTTTCTTAGGATGTTCATAAAAAAACACGTTTTATTTTTAATAAATTAGTATTATTTCCTAGATTATTTTGTTAAAAAACTACTCATCCTATTTTACTGTTTTCTATAAATTATCTTATAAATTAATAGACCTTTAAAATGATATCAGACACTTAAAACCATTGTTAGTGAGTGGTATAGATATTGCCATACATATCTCTATATATTTGACTAGGTAATGCATTTTCAAACTGATAGCGAATGCTTGAAAACTCCACCTGATTAAAATGACAGAGTTTTACCTTTCCTGCAAAAAGGCAAATTTTGCAACTGGAGATACAGATGTCAATCTCAATACCACTAATAATTGACTTTACATGTCCATTATTTAGATATACAGGGTGTATGTGGTAAGAAATTTTTTTTATTGGGGTCAAGTTGCACTATTTTGACATGTCACAGTATAACATCTGTGTGCACATTCAAATAAAGTGCGCATCATGCTCCCAAATAAATTACAACATCCAGTATATAGTCAAACAAAAAACGTGCAAAACTCTTTTTTCCATCCTTGTTTGGACCTTATCACAGAGAATGTAATATCTATCAAGATGCATCATGTAGGCTTGAACTGAGCATATAATGATGTTGTATGTTTAAAACCTATTTTCTTTTTTAAAAATTGCCTCACAAGTCAGTTTTTGGCCCTAAAGAAAGTGGTATTGCAGCCAACTCTGTCCTCAAACACAAAAACTCGGCACAAACACACATAATAGCTGCGCAGGCAACATTTAGAATCCACCATGAAAATGTGGTGGGGAATTGGCTGTTGTAAAACCAGCAGAAGACCAGGTGGATTATGTGCCAGGTGCAGCTAAAGTCCATGCAGAGTTTTGTTCGTTCAATGAGGTTCCACAGAACTATGGCACTGTAAAATAAAATATTGCAAATTAAATTAGCCTTAAATATAGACAAGTAGTTTCCTAAAACTAACAAACAAAAATGCCCATGGTTGCTTGAATCAAACAACATTAAAAAATTTAAACTCAAATTTGCTCAGCAGTAAAAGATTTACATAAATTGATATTGATTGATATCCCATTCAAACTGAAAAAGAATGAGATCAAAGTGACTAAGTATACCTACAAGTTTTTAAATAAAATAAATATTTAAATAAAAATAGCAAATTTAAAACCTTAGGTGGATATATCCTTACCCTATTAATGAATTAATGACAAAAGCTGAAATCACCATACGACCACCAAAGTCTCTTACTTGAATTTCCTAAAAGAAAAAGATTAGGTATCTAAGTATTTTGATTTTTGAACTAAACAAAACCTGGCAATGCCTTGTGGCGGTGAATGTGATAAAATATTATTAATTGATAATATAATCTAAAAAGAGATGAAATAGCAATAAACATTCACAAAAATAATGGACAATGCATAAATTTTAGCCTGTACCTAAAGTTACGAGAGTTCTAGCGTTTTCTTATTATCATTTTACTATTTACAAAAACATGTTCGGTGTGCAATAAATATATACAAATCAAATAAAAACAGCAAAAAAACCATAAGATTCTTACATGGTACTCAAAAATGTGATCCAGCGTTCTAGAGTCGCCAACCAGAGTACCCAAGAGAGCCAACAAGAGGCCCAATGTAAAATATAAAATGCACTGCACTGACAGTATCTGAGCAATAATTAACCACGGATCCCATTGACTAAATCTAAAAGAACCTGTTAGCCTCTTCATGTCGTTATTAATTTGAATAATTTTAATCAATTAATTAAATATGGTAACATTTTACATTTGAGAAAAAAATCCTCTGTTTACTTTTCAACGAAAAACATAACCGCACTAGTGAGGTGGTCATTTTTTTGACAATTTTTAATTAGGTAGTTCAAACGCACTGCGGCTTATAAGAAAAACTGGCCAATAAGCTACAATCGGTGTTTTCCCTTTAGAAAGTTAGGTTAGAATTTAGAAACTATTTACAATTTTTTTTTATAATTTTTTTGTTGAAGTTTTAGCGATAAACCATAAAAATTGTATTAAAGAAATTAATTAGTTACAGTAATTAAGGTTGGTAGAATATGGCTAGCAGGGACAAAACTCCGGGACGAGACTCCCAAGAGGATCTGGCTGATAAACCAGGTAAATTTATGATGTGTAAGTTGGATGTATAAACTCCACGTTTACGTAAAAATGTTTTCAACTTTTTTGACTATACGGAGATTCATATTTTTCTTAGGGACTTCCCAAGACATAGATGAACCTGATCTACCTCAGCCCAGAGCGTCCTCAGCACTTGTCTACAGACACAGACACAGTAGAGACTCATCGGGAGATTGGGCAGTCAGAGAAGATATTGTAAATGAGACCAATGGGCTCTATTTGATGCATTTAGCTAGACAAATGTCAGAATTAGGTAGGTATTACTTTAATTTTAAATTTGTTATTTAACTAGTAATTTTACTAATATAAATTGACAGGAATGGAACTAGGCTCACAACTAATGGATTCCCGATTTACCACAACCCCTTGCCATGTTCGAAGTTTACAGTCCCTAGCCGAGAGATTTACAGCATCAACTCAGAGAAGATGGGTACATGAACAAGCTCAAAATGTTGATCTTGATTCACTTAATGCCAGTACTTTTCAGCAGCTTTTAAATGGGCTTTTTCAGGTGAGAATCAGCCTTAAGCTTCACCTTCACCTTAAAAATTAACAAAAAGTAATCAATAAGATTAATGATCCATATGAAATAAGAAATAACAACAAACTGATTTATAACCAATCATAAAAATTTTTGGTAAAAAATCAATTTAATTGTGATGGAATTCATATATATGAAAAGATACCAGGTCTGTGAAATTTAAAAATCACCTTTTAAAATTATGTCATCAGTTTTTATTGTATGCTCAAGCGTTTTTATTACCTCTTACAATCAATGTAATTAATGGGTTCTACAAATATTTATTTAATTGATGTTGAACTCTACAATTAAAGTGTTGATTTTTATTCTCTATAATAAACTTTTTAAGTAGGTTGGGAATAAAAATACCTTCCAGTAATAATGCATTGGACTTATTTTTTATGTCAGTTTAAAAATAAACGGTACTTACCTAAACCCTAAAAAGCAGACCCATTTTGTGAAAAAAAATCCCTGAAAGGACTCTGGACTAATAATAAAATTTTGCATTGAAAATTTTCTATGGTCAAGATTTTTATTCCATGTTTTGAAAAGATATGATAATTTTGTCAGATTGGTGATATTGTTTACTTTTTATAAACCCTATAAAATTTATTTTATTTGTGTGTTTTTATTTTTCATTACCATGTGAAATTGTTATCCTTACCAGAGAATTTACTTATCAGGTGTTGTTAAGAAAAAAAACTTTTTGGGCAAACTCCTAAATAAGGTAGTAGTAAACATGCTTTATTGTCCAAAGATTGTACATCCTCCATATAAAAAATCATTAAAAGAGACATACAATATAAAAATAAATAAAAGTATCTACCTGATGCAGCTTTAAACAAAGTTGATAGTCTAATGATATAAAAGGTCTGTGAATACATTTATGAATAATATATAAGGAACACAAGAAGAAAAAAAATACCAGATCCGTTGGTAACTGTAAAACAGTAAAAGTTAAGTAAAACTAAATAAATATATGGATAACAGAGGTAAAAAACTAAATGCAAAAACTACAAACAAGTTAAAAAAACACACCAAAATAAATATACATAGATAAAAAGAAACTACCATTTATCTAATTAACCTATACATAATGGAGGCCTTAAAATGTCTTAAAGGTAACAAGTCCATTGGACCTGACACTTATATTCTGAAAGGTTGCAAAGACTATTTAACTAAACCTCTTCTGTTTGTTTTTAACTTAATTATTAAAACTTCAACATATCCTAACATTTGGAAAATAAGCAAAGTTATACCAATATTCAAGTCAGGAGCAAGAAAAATATTAAAGATTATCGTCCTATGAGTATTGTAAGTTCAGTCTCTAAAGTTTTTGAAATTATTATTTTTGAATTGCTTTTTAAAGAAATCTCTGGTTAAATCTCCAACTTTCAACATGGATTTTTTCCTAAATGATCTACAACTTTAGTATGGAACTAGTCTTAGTAATGTGTTGAACAAAGAACCACCTAAATTATTTTTGATTTTACTCGATAACCGCCAAAGGTAAATCCTACAGTGATAAATTTTTAGAATCAGAAAGAAAACATCTATCAAAATTTATAAAATATACAGGGTATTCAACTAAAAAAAACCGAACTTCATGGCCCCTCTTTGTGTAGAATGTGATTAAGGAAAAAACTGAAAATTTTACAGAAATCTACCTAATTTTATAAGTCATTTACGTTTTGAATTATATTCTTGAGACAAATAATAAAAATGTTTTCCCAAGTGGAACTTTATAAACAGTCACCCTGTATATGAAGCCATAAATAATAAATCTCAAGTTGATGTGATCTGTACGGACATGGAGAATGCATTTGATAGGGTAAGGCATTGTGTTATTATTAAGGCATTAGAAATCTTAGATATTAGTCCGTTCCTGACTCAACTTATTCAGTCTGATTTAAGTTACAGATCTCAGTATGTAGAAATAAAGGGATGCAAATCTTTTCTTTTCAAAAGGAATTTAGGACCACTTCTCTTTTTAACCACAAGAAATAGTATAACTGAAAATATGGAGAATGCTCTGGCACTTTTGTTTGCAAATGATTTTAAATGTTTCTTTAGAGTTAATTCTGTCAGTGATTGTGAGGTTCTGCAAAATGATTTTTGTAGGGTTGCCAGCTAGTACAAGGAAAATGATATTAAGTTAAATATCGCTAAGTGTTCACGTATGTCTTTTACCCTCAATAGAAACATCAGTTATACTTTAAACAATATGGCACTGCAAAGAGTAAATCAACAAAAGGACTTAGCCATATCTTGGCAAAAGTTTAAAGTGCTCAACGAGTGGCAGGTTTTATATTAAGAAACACTGGAAACTTTAGTGTTGAACTAAGCTTGCTTCTTTTTGACAATATTGTTGTACCTATTCTATCGCCACAATATAGTGTGTGGATTTTAACAATTAATAAAGTTTAGAGGAAATTTTTAAAAGCTTTGCATTATCGAAAATATGGTTTTTATCCACCAAGAGGATGTGTCAGTTATTAGAATCAGATCAAAGAAACAAAATATTATTATGCACTATGTTTAATTTACTAAAAGGAAAGATTGACTTCTGAAATTTTGAGTCTAATGCCATTTGTAGTGAATAGGTTGTTTTCTCGCAATTCTAAAGCTTTTTATCTCGCATATCCTGGAACAAATTTATACAAAAACTCGCCTGTACAAAACAGTTTAAAAAAGTTATTGAATAAAAACTCAGAAATAATTAAAATTGACACTTTATGGACAAAATAGCCTAAAACTTGTTGTAGTCTTTGCATTTTATTTTTAAATTTGTTTATTGTTATAACTTAATTTTTACAACAATGTTATGTCATTGATTAAAGACTCTAAGGGTTATTTATAGAAATTAAGTATTTTTTAAGATTTTTTTTCTTAGATTTAAGCAGTATATGTAAATCTCCAGAAAAACCATCACGGTTCACCAAATATTTCCCCAAAATTCCCGGCGCTGGCCTCCAACCAAACGACACAGACAACAAAAATCCAGACTCTAGAACTTCTGTCTGTCTGTCTGTCTGCTCCAGCATCACGCAAAAACAATTGAACCGACCCTGATGGGTCCTTCACCGCTGCATTCCTTGGACTCCTGGCAAGCACACAGGCCGTACTTCATTAAAATCGGTTCACGCAAACAAAAGTTATGACAAAGTTATGATTGTTTTCCACAAACCAAAACTACACTTTTTTGCACTCGACGCGCGTTTCGCTAACAACGTTAGCATCATCAGGAGACGATAAACAATGAACTAAATTAATCTAGGCTCTATCTTATATACAATCCTTTAGTGGGCGGAGATAAGACTAATAATTTGTGATTGATCACGATTTTTAATCCTACCTCCCCTCAACCAAAGAATAAAGTGTACTAAACGGAATGGGTCCTCTATGTTTATTTAAACTATTTCTGGATTTAATGATTTCCATACTTTCATATGCATTCAAAAGTCTTTTGTTTGGTACACTTTTTAGAAGTTTTAGGTTATCTAATGTGAATCTATGTTTTTTTTTTAAAAAAAGCATGCTCGGCCACACTTTTTTGTTCTTCCATATTTTAAGTGTGTTAAGTGTTCTTTAAAACGTGTTTGAATAGAGCGTCTCGTTTAGCCAAGATATTTTTTGTCACAATTGCATGAATAGATTAGATAGATCTAATAGATTAGTAAATTTCCCCTTGAACAAAGAAAGATTTGAAGCAGAAAAGAATAGGATTAGGAATATAGCTTGTGAAAACGGTTACGACGAAGGCTTAATAAATAAGCTGATAAATAGACATTCTTTTCAAAAGATCTTTCGGAATTCCACTTTTTTCAGACAGAAAGATACCTGCGACTCAAAATTTGTATCAATTCCTTATAATCCTAATTATACGAAAGGATTACAAAAAGTATTTGATAACACCGGTCTTAAATTAGTATATCGATCCGGTAACATAATAAGAAGCTTACTAGGAAATCCCAAGGATAAAACTACAGTTCTAGAAAAAAGTGGAATTTACGAAATTAGTTGCATGAATTGTGACAAAAAAGAACACTTAGCACACTTAAAATACGGAAGAACAGAAAAGTCAAGTGTGGCCGAGCATGCTTTTGAAAACAATCATAGATTCACATTAGATAACCTAAAACTTCTAAAAAGTGTACCAAACAAAAGACTTTTGAATGAATATGAAAGTATGGAAATCATTAAATCCAGAAATAGTTTAAATAAAGATAGAGGACCCATTCCGTTTAGTACACTTTATTCTTTGGTTGAGGGGAGATAGGATTAAAAATCGTGATCAATCACAAATTTATTTCATTGTTTATCGTCTCCTGATGATGCTAACGACGTTGTTAGCGAAACGCCGAGGGCAAAAAAGTGTAGTTTTGGTTTGTGGAAAACAATCATAACTTTGTTTTAGTGCAACCAAAGGTTCCGTTCCAAATTCCCAACATAAAAGTTATGACCTTTCAAAGCGAGAAAAACGGGAAAGAACGGGCAATACCGCAGGGGAAGTTGCGCAGTCTCAGATAGTTATTAATAAGTCAAATGAGCTACCTATATAAATTGATAAAAATCACATACTTTAAATTAAAACCTGAAATCACAGAGAATTTTATAATGGTAATTGTTTTTGGTTGAAGTTTGTTGTAACACAAGCAACAGAAATCCTAGGAATCTATTCACTAAACCAAAAAAATTCAATGCAAAAATCACAAGATACCTCTTCTTTTTCCCCAGGAAGGTGGCGTAACGTGGGAAAGGGTCCTGGTCCTGTTCTACTTCTGCACGGACCTCTCCATTAGAGCCATCCAAGAGAAATTCATCAACCATTTCATTCAAATATACAACTGGACAACTATTTTTTTTAGCGGACGCTTCTCCCACTGGGTGCAGCAGCAAGGAGGATGGGTAAGTTGGATTAAGAAAAAAAAATAGTTTCAAGACCAGGAATAAACCTTTAATAATGTCAGTTTAGGATAGGTGAACGTCAAAACGGCGTCGGCCCCCCCCCCCCTGAAACCCGATTTCGATTTATTTTTTTATTATGCATGCCACTCGTACGTACAGGGTAGATATGCATTAAAAAGGTCTAGTAGTAAGTAAATATGAAAATAATTATGTTTGGACAGCAAGAAGAGCATGGCTTTACTGCTATAGGTTAGAGTTGGAGACCAAAAGATTCTTCTTCAAGTGCTTTTCGGAAAAGTGTCGTAGTAATAACACCATGCCATTGTCTACGACCCGGAACTCTTCTGTCTTTAATTTTACCTTTAATTATCAATTTTAAAAGTTTATATTTGCCATTTATTAAAATATGGCCAAAATGTTCAAGTTTTCGTTTTTTGATGGTAAATAAAACTTCAGGATCTTTATTTATTCTAACGATAACAACCACATCTCGAATGCTTTTAACATTTTGCACATGACCTCAGTCAGTGTCCATGCTAAAAACATAACACCGAAGCACACGAATTCGGAGAGTGGTATTAGGATGGCGACTACACAACACTGATTTCATTTTGATAAAAGATGATTTGGCCTGTTAAAGTCTTGCACGAACTTCTTGCATGTAGTTCCAGTTCTCATGGAATCCAACCATTCGACTTGCTGCCCATTTACTTCTAACATGCCTTTGATGTTCTTTTCCTTGGATATGGATGTAGATTGTTGATTTTTATGCCGTTTATGGTCAGACCCTCTTCGCAGTTATGAAGTGCATTCTCTATATTTTGTTGCTATAGATATTGAACAACAGCGGAGACAGGAGACACTGTACAACCTTGGCGTACTCCTCTTCTTATGTGGACCTCTTCGGACAGTTGGCCATCAACCTTTATTTGAGCAGTCTGGTTCCAGTATAGATTAGCGATTATCTTTAGATCTCGGTCATCTAGACCAACTTCTTTTAGCGATTCTATAAGCTTCTCGTGTTGGACTCGATCAAACGCATAATCTATGAAACAGGCATATACTGGCCCCGGCACATCCCTAGATCGCTGATCTAAGACTTGAATGCCAAACAGGGCATCTCTTGTTCAGAACTCATCACGAAATCCAAACTGCATTCGCCCATAAAGGCATTTTCCAAAAATTTTTTATGGATGGACTTCTTTGCTGAATGTTTTTTAGGCAGACAAAGGTTGATTTTAGCCAGCTTTAATACCTCAGCGTATACTTCGTCTTGCCCTACCGCTTTTCTGTTTTTACCTGAAGATATTTTGTGTTGTACTTCTTCTGGTGTTATATCTATGCCTTGGTTTGAGAATTCTTCTGGCTGTTCGGATCGGTTATCGGTAAAGAGATGTTCTATGTAACTACACAAGGATTCCAGCTTATCTTCTATTAAATAATCCGGCTTTCTCCTTTATGCGTTTGTGTAAATTGAAAGTGTCATGTTTAGCATCTAGATCTTCTATTTCTTGACATTGCTGCCTTGTTTCTCTAAAAATTTAATCAGCCATCCAAACTTTCTTTTTATTTCTTGCTTCATCCTTGCCCAAGAGTGTTGTGCTTTCGAGTATTGTACTTTTAACCTTTGTCCAAACCACTTCTGCATCTTGCTCGGTAGACTCATTATTATCTTTAAACTTTTTATTAAGTTCGACTTTAAGTTTATTCATCTTGAAGTTCGTCCAACCTGGGTCTGGGTTTGTTATTTGGGGGACAATTTTTCTTGAGGGTGAATTTTCGCCACAACTGGATTGTGATCCGAGCCTACGTCTGCCCCAGGGTAACTTACCCTGGCGCCAAAGGATTGGTACATTCGTAAAAAAATATTCGCTTCTATTGAGACGAAAAAACGCTAAAACGAGAATCTAATATTTTAAGGAAGCTAATTACACTAGTGAACACAAAAAAAGGTCGGGAATAAAGATAACTCAGTCTTCTAGATTTTGACCTGCTCAACACAAATCCATCGCTTAAAGAGACTTAGATTTGACAAAACAAAAGACGGAGTGGTTAGCATCTAGACTACAACAGCGGAACCTGCTTGGCGATATAGTAAAGGTTTGTTTTAGAAGTTGTCATACATTGCTTATGTCATTTTAAAAAATGGAAAATGATATTGATGGTCTAATGGATGCTTTAGGTATAGAACATCAAAAGTAAGCCTAGTATTATACATAATGGCAACATATTTTGATCAGTTCCAATTGATTATGGTGCTTATATAAAAGACATATATCCCAATATGAAGCTATTGTTGGAAACTGTAATATAACAAATATGGTTGGCAAATTTGTGCAGATTTGAAGGTAGTAGCTGTTTTACTTGGCATGCAGTTGGGGTATACAAAATACTGTTGTTTTCTAAACGAATGGGATAGCCGAGCTAAAAAAGATCATTATAAAAAAAGAAATTGGCTACAAAAACAGTCTTTTGTACCGGGAGTGAAAAATATTACGAAGAATCCTGTTGACGCAACATTATTTATTTTATTACCAATTAAAATTCAAATTACCACTCGCGCACACACACAAGAGTGTATTTTCTACGAGCCTGCGCCAACCGCGACGCAGAAGATTCAAGACGATTCGAAAAATGGCGTTTTAACTGCACGTTACAAAAACTTCCGCAATTCCTTTTTCTTCCAAAAAATCCGTGTTTTGTGGCGATATTCCAAGAACTTTATACTTCACGTCGTTGCTGGTTTGATTATGGTTATGGAGAGTCGTTCCTAGAGGGGATCCCCGTTCGTCTACAGCTGAGAATATCGAAGTAAGTGGAAATAACATTTTTGTGTGTTTCGACATATCTATGGATTCATAAATATTGAAGATTTATTAAATTTTTTCTAAGCGCAGTCCATATTTTCTAATTTCCAATATTGTTGCGTACACAAATCCTTTAGTTCCTTCAAATAAGATATAACTTCCGCCGTTACTTGGCTTATTTTAAAACTTCTTTAAAGGTATGAATAGAGACCTTCCTCCCTTCAATCACATGAGTGAAGCCAAGTAAAGAGGGAATTTTGTGGGACCCCAAATAAAAAAGCTTCTCGTTGATTCGAGATTTGACGATGTGCTTGAGCGAAAAAAAAAGAAGCATGGGAATCCTTTAGAATGGTGGTGAACAAATTCTTAGGAAATAAAAGAGCAGAAAATTATCCAGAGATTGTACTTAGACTTAGACTTAGACTTAGTAACTTAGACTACTTCCCCGAAAACTATGGATATGTGATTGACGAACATGTAGGACTATTCCATCAAGAAATAACAAATATGAAGATACCATGGGAAGTGGAATGTTTCAATGTTAGCGGATTACTGTTGGACGCTTTATCGAAAGGAACCAGAGGCTGTGTATAAGAGAAGCTTAAAAAAGACAATGGATAGAGAGGTGGTGGCAGTAAAAAATTAATCATTTCATCCCATTTTAGGTTTATATAGTTTTGATAAAGACACACCAAAGATAACCAAAAAAATATTTTCAGACGTCTAGATGTGGGCTTTTTGTACAGGTAGGCCCCGAAACTTGTAAAAAATAATAGCTATATGAACTCATTGAATCCCATCTGCAATTTATATTAAAACATCTACCTACCTCAGGACTTTAAAAAAATCAAACCCTTTTATAATTAGTGCTATTATGTTAAGGTCCTCCTCAAGATAACAAGAAAAAATATGGCACGCCTCAAGGTCGGGTTTTTTTTACAGGGAGGTTCCAAAACTTGGAAAAAATAATAGCTCTATGAAGTAATTTCATCTCTTTTCTGAGTAGTGCTATTGTGTTAATGGCCCTACCAATATAATTTAAAAAATTGCAAACCTGTAGGTGGGGGCGTTTTTTACAGGGAGGCCCAAAACTTGCAAAAAATAATTGCTATATGAACTCATTTCATCTCTTTTCTGATTAGTGCTATTATGTTAACGGCCACACCAAGATAGCAAAAAAAAATATTGGACCCCTTAGGGTGGGGGCTTTAAAACTTGCAAAAAATAATTGCTATATGAAGTCACTTCATCCCTTTTCTGATTTGTGCTATTATGTTAAGGGCCACACCAAGATAACAAAAAAAAATGTTACACACCTCTGGGTGGGGGCGTTTTTTAAATAAAATAAAATAATAGTTTTGGGGCCTCTCTGTAAAAAAAATATTTTAAAAACATTTTTACTCTATTTCAGTTATAAACAACCCACGACCTTTAAAAAAAATGTGTAAAATTTGTTACCTAGTATTATTTATTTCTTTACCTATTTCTGTAGAACTACCCAGATACATAATTTTCTCTTTTTCATTTGCAGGGCGTAGTCCTGGAAAACTCCGTGAGTAACGCCACAAGACTGAGCATATTCGGCGTGTGCTGCGCAACGGTGGTCGCAGTCTGTCTCTTTCTAAAGACTAAAAAGTGACGTTTTCCATATATCTTCCTCTCTCTGTCTCTCTCTATCTCACCGCCCTCTGAAATATGAAGCTAGAGGGCGTTGCTACGAGAGTGTAAAATCGAGCTTTCAAGACTTTAGTCTAATGATATGACTTATTATTTTTTATACGGTTTAAATTATTTAAGGTTTAAAAACTTCCACAAGGATGGTAGTGTTATTTCGGCTTTTTTCTACCAACATGTGGAATCCTGTGTTGTTCTGTATTATTTTGTACATAATTTTGTACCTCTACCTTAGGCATTAAGAAGATGAATCAATTTTTTTTTACTTTCCTGAACTGATTATTATTTAAAGATTGTTGTTATCGAATTTTTCTATTTTTCAAAATAAAATCACTGTTTCAAACTTTTTAAAAAAAATTTAATCAACCCGAGAAGACAGAATTATGCCTGTCCTGCGATAGGATACGTCGTTACACTAAAACTATGGTTTGATAACTTTCAATTCCAGCTACTCACAGGTTAAAAATATTGTCCACGAAGTAGTAGTAGTAGTAGAGAAGAGGCGGCGCGAAGCCCGGCAAGTAGGCCTCCCTGGGCCTTTTCTGCCCCACCCCAAGCCTGCCCCTAATCCGCCGCCTACACCACTGGTCTGGAAGTCTGCTCATCTGGTTTTACTGTTCTTTTTGCAAAGTCCAGTATTTTATCCCATTTGAACGTGTGGTATCTCGTCCTCTGGTATGCCTCGCAGTTCGCTATAACATGTCGAGATGTCTCTTCTGCCCGCCCGCAGGCCCGGCAGGTCGAGTCATTTTCCACCGTGATCCGGGTCATGTGCTTCCTTAGTCGGTAGTGAGCTGTTATGATACCTGTCAGCAGACCAGCGTCCCTTCGTGATCTCCCCAGAAGGCATTTTTGTCTGGCTACATCCGGGCCCTTCACGAAGTCCCTGGTCTGTCTCCAAGCGGTCGCCATGGCATCGTTGGCCCATTTATTGAGTCTACTTTGCAATTGCCTCTTGGTTGTTCCTAGAAGTAGTTCCGGCCCTACATACTGGGTGCTTGCCCCGATCCTGGCGGGCTCGTCGGCCTTCTCGTTCCCCGGCACCCCCATATGTCCCGGTACCCACATAAGTATCACTTGTTTGCCCTCTCCCAAGGATTACCAGGGTGTTGTTGATCTTGGGCGCCCTTAGTGCCTTTAGGGCCGATTGGCTGTCGGAGCATATTTAAACATGGTCTTCCGTACCGTTCTTTATTTCCTCCATGGTTGCAGCCATTATTATGGCATACACCTCTGCCTGAAAGACCGTGACTTGCTCTCCGAGCGGGTAGCTCTTTCGAACCTCCGGGTCTTCTACATAAACCCCCGATCCTGTGGTTTGCTTCTCCGACAGTTTGGACACGGCGTTCTCCTCGAACTGTTCGCGGAGGTTTTCACTCTGCCATAGTTCCCTGTCTGGGATGACTACTACGAAGTAGTAACTAATAATGAAAGTTGAATATTTCTTTAGTTTAACATGTGTGAACTTAAAGTTGTATATAACATTATGCCTACACAAATTCACTGGAAAATAGTGTAACGGTCGTTACATCTGTATAGCGTAGAATTACCCTGACGTCATTTTTTTGAATCTCTATTTGATACATTGTTTTAGACAGCGACAATAAATATTTACAAATAAGTGAAGTCGTTGATTGTTTCAACTATTACTTCAAACTGACAACAACAAATTATTTGACATGCAAAGTGTTGACAACAAAGAAATACTTCAGAGGCAAAAATGACGTCAGTGCGCTCTTCAAAAAATTGGACTATATACGCTTTAATCGCAAAAGTCTGGAGTAATGGATTTTTTGGGAGAACTAAGATTTTTCTCAAAATAAACTTATATAGTATCATTTTAGGTAAAAAAGCGGTTTCAAAAATGTATACCGTTTTATGCAGGATCACAAAAAAAAATATGGCACAAACTTATATTTTTAACTTGGACACCCTGTATATTATCTAATTTTCTGGATCCTTAAAAAATTAGATAATATACAGGGTGACGAATTAAAAAAAATATAAGTTAGATAATTTTATTTTTGGGATCCCCTGTATAAAAGAGTATATATTTTTAGAAACCGCTTTTTTTTTAAATTATAGTTCTTCCAAAAATCCATTATTCCAGGCTCTTAGGACACTCTCGCTCTATGTATACCGGCTGTTTCAGAGGGGGTGGTTCACCCCCTTTTTTTACAAATATAAAGGTAGAAAATTGAAACTTTTGAATAACATACTATGTCAAATTTGACGTTTTCTGACAGGTCACGTGACTTCCGGTCGCTTCCGGTTTTTACTAGAAATCGCCCTTACTTATTTCTACATTTTTGGACTCCTGGGAACATTCGGTGTTCAACAGTACACCAAGGTCGCGATTCTTCAGAAACGACAAAAAAATCTCATCAGTCAGAATTCTGCAAAGGGGCAATTTAATATTTATTCTAACGTTGTAAAAGAAACTGCGTCATTTTTTTTAATAACATTTGTGAATTTAATATTTTAAAGATATTCTGCATAATTAGTTTTACGGCGGAGGTAATTTGCTACTAAGCCAATACACAGTGCTTTTGAAAGAGCTATAGGTTATACAGACCGCTTCAAGCTACTGCGAACATAGGGCGGAAGAAGTCTAATTTGCCAGTGTACGTACATACAGAGACACCGCACGCCTATCAGTGAAGCAACCAATACTCAGGCTTGCGATCACCACTTGCATGACTTTCCTTTGGTATTTAGTACGCCTCTAACCACGGTGCTGTGTGGAGCGTAGTCAATGAAACCGGAATTTGGTCAATAAATACGCAAATTTTTATAACGTAATTTTCTTATTTTTTGTCACTGATAAATAAGAGCGTTTTATTGTCAACTGCACAGATTTATCAGTGACGACGTGTTACAATGAAAATAATAAGGAGAAACAAAATAAAAGCAAGTTCTCAAAATAAAATAATACATTCTAAAAACCAAAAAGATTCTCCCAGTCAAAAAAAAATTAAAGCAAATGTTCGAAAAGTCCTCCTTGCTCGGCTAGACAATATCCGAGCCTACTATAAAAACCCCTTCTAACGTTACCAAGCATGTTAGAGGTGATAATTTGAAAAGCTTCTTCAAAAACAGATAGAAGTCATTAGGAGCAAGATCGGGAGATCGAGCTGGCCATAAAATAGTTCCCTGTGTACTTATAACCCGATTAGGAAATACATTATCAAGATATTCCGTAACAAGGCCAACATTGTGAGCGGAACAACCATCTTGTTGAAACCATGTTTCACCAAATCTTACACCTAACAACTGCCTAGCAGTTGGAATAATGTGCTGCTGCAGTAGATCCAAGTATCTAGGACCATTCAAATTGCAATTGCCGTTAATAAAAAATGACCCAATTACGTGTTCCCCTATAATACCCCCCCCCCCAAACATTTAGTTTTTGGGGATACTGTGTTCTTACGTCAAAGCTGTATTTTTAATGTCACAATAGTAGCAACTTACTGTTACATCTAAATTTTTTCCAATGCATAATTGTATGGGAACGCGCTATTACAGCTTGTTTTATTTTAAAATAAAAGCTAAATCTCAGCTGACCAAACAAGAATAAATTTTAGCATTTTTTTAACTTATACAGCTAAAACCAATGCGAAACACCAGCTGTAAATGACGCGCCCTCTACCGCACATACAAAACACCTCTCAATTAAAAAGCCTTCGCGTTTATAGTTTCGATCGCGGTTAGGCTGTTGCGTAAATTTCGGTATTCCTGTATCGGCCGCCCTAAAATTCCGGTTTATTGGTATTTTTATGGGTTTGTCAAAATCCATGTTTCTAGTTGTCCGCCTGAAATATTCGAAACAACTCACGCAAGAAATGTGTTAACCTAGTCAAAAACGGAAAACATTCCTGTCAAAAACTGTGAGGCAGGGCTGGTTTATATCAGTCACTAAGTTGACCAGCTATTTTTTATTCCTTGTTGTTAGAGTATTTTTGATGCGTTTGTGAAAGCGTCCTTAAAAAAAGGGTTAAAGTTGTGCTTACAACGTACGACGTAACCAAACCAATTCTTGTTCAATGTTTGATGCACAATTTTACTTCATGCCGCTCGCTTCTATTTCCTTCCTTGTCGAAAAAAGTGAGGGGGCGAGGGTGAAATTGTAGATCAGGCTTTTATGAAAACCCACAAATAACAAAATGGTTAGGATACGCTAGCCGCGTACGAATACTGCAGCCGTTCTGAGTACCTGTGCACTGTGATACGATTACGGTTAAGCACTCTCTATTTGTGCACCTTTAAGTATGTAAACAGAGATGTTTAAATACGGTGTTACAGTATTTAATCAAAAAAAATTTGAAAACAGAACGAAATATGCATAAACTAATTGGTGATCGATTAAATCTGTGTTTTAGCATTTGTTTCGAATATAATCTTTCGAAAAAATAAATATAACCTCAAAAGAAAAATACATAAAAACAGTGAAGATCACAAATTTTTGAGGGCGTCTAGTTGAATGAAGTATCATAACAGGTTTCATCAGTAAACGGGCTTTTGCACAAAGATTTGACCACCGGTAAATTCTCAAAATGCCTATTTTTTTATTATTATTTACGAATACTAGTTTAGGTAAACATCGTCATTAATATTTAATTTAATGTCTCCATCTTTTAGATAATTTTATTATAATTGGTATTCTCAAATACATTTTTTGACAGGGAAGTCAAATTTTAAACAACGTTGCATGCATGTCCAAAAAATGCTGTATTTTTAGTTGCCCTTGACATTGTCACAGGCAAAAAATTTCCTCAAAATAGATGTGGCAACATTTTAATGACATTTTTAAATCGTTGTAGAAAACAGCAAAAGTATTATTGTATATGTTTTTGCTGTAGAAACGTTGCACAGCACACTGTTACTTGGGGTTTCTTAAAATACCGATATTCAAACTGGTCTCGATTTCTCGCTACTTCTGTGTACTAAAAGGTCTACCATGAACAAAAAATTGTGTTTTTTTGCCATGCTAATAACATATGAAAATTTTATCAAAATCGGCTAAAAATATTATTTTTTTTTAAACTGCGTGTTGGGAATTTGGAACCTTTGGTTGCACTAAAACAAAATTATGATTGTTTTCCACAAACCAAAACTACACTTTTTTGCACTCGACGCGCGTTTCGCTAACAACGTTAGCATCATCAGGAGACGATAAACAATGAACTAAATTAATCTACGCTCTATCTTATATACAATCCTTTAGTGGGCGGAGATAATACTAATAAATTGTGATTGATCACGATCTTTAATCCTACCTCCCCTCAACCAAAGAATAAAGTGTACTAAACGGGATAGGTCCTCTATCTTTATTTAAACTATTTCTGGATTTAATGATTTCCATACTTTCATATGCATTCAAAAGTCTTTTGTTTGGTACACTTTTTAGAAGTTTTAGGTTATCTAATGTGAATCTATGATTGTTTTCAAAAGCATGCTCGGCCACACTTGACTTTTCTGTTCTTCCGTATTTTAAGTGTGCTAAGTGTTCTTTAAAACGTGTTTGAATAGAGCGTCTCGTTTGGCCAACATATTTTTTATCACAATCCATGCAACTAATTTCGTAAATTCCACTTTTTTCTAGAACTGTAGTTTTATCCTTGGGATTTCCTAGTAAGCTTCTTATTGTGTTACCGGATTGATATACTAATTTAAGACCGGTGTTATTAAATACTTTCTGCAATATATTTCACTCCAAGAAGGTGAAATTTTAATCTCGTTTGATGTTAGTTCGTTGTTCCCTAGTGTGCCGATCCCCAATACCTTAAAATACCTGGAGGAACTACTAAGAAAAAACAATCTAGAAGACAAACAGACTTTAGAATACCTATCTTTAACAAAACTCTGCATGAATCAAAATTACTTTCAATATAAAAATAACTACTACCAGCAATTAGAAGGAACCACAATGGGTAATAGTTTATCACCTTTTATCGCAAACCTATTTATGAGCAAATTTGAATCAGATATAAGTAAAGAATTTGAGTATTTCCCCAGAGTATGGTTCAGGTATGTAGACGATGTGTTTGCAGTATTCAACACTAAAGTAACTAGTGTTGAAAATTTTATGGAAAAAATAAATAACAAATTTCCCACTATTAAATTTACTTATGAAACAGAGAACAACGGTACACTGCCATTTCTAGACACTTTAGTTATAAGAAATAAAAATAAATTGGACTTTGACCTATACAGAAAAGGCACGGCCACCAACAGGTATATTCCAAATGACTCTTTTCATTGCTTACAACATAAGCTTGCAAGTTTGCACTTTTTAACATATAGATTAGTAAATTTCCCCTTAAACAAAGAAAGATTTTAAGCAGAAAATAATAGGATTAGGAATATAGCTGGCGAAAACGGTTACGACGAAGGCTTAATAAATAAGCTGATAAATAGACATTCTTTTCAAAAGACCTTTCTGAATTCTACCTTTTTCAGACAAAAAGATACCTGCGACTCAAAATTTGTATCAATTCCGTATAATCCTAATTATACGAAAGGATTGCAGAAAGTATTTAATAACACCGGTCTTAAATTAGTATATCAATCCGGTAACACAATAAGAAGCTTACTAGGAAATCCCAAGGATAAAACTACAGTTCTAGAAAAAAGTGGAATTTACGAAATTAGTTGCATGGATTGTGATAAAAAATATGTTGGCCAAACGAGACGCTCTATTCAAACACGTTTTAAAGAACACTTAGCACACTTAAAATACGGAAGAACAGAAAAGTCAAGTGTGGCCGAGCATGCTTTTGAAAACAATCATAGATTCACATTAGATAACCTAAAACTTCTAAAAAGTGTACCAAACAAAAGACTTTTGAATGCATATGAAAGTATGGAAATCATTAAATCCAGAAATAGTTTAAATAAAGATAGAGGACCTATCCCGTTTAGTACACTTTATTCTTTGGTTGAGGGGAGGTAGGATTAAAGATCGTGATCAATCACAATTTATTAGTATTATCTCCGCCCACTAAAGGATTGTATATAAGATAGAGCGTAGATTAATTTAGTTCATTGTTTATCGTCTCCTGATGATGCTAACGTTGTTAGCGAAACGCGCGTCGAGTGCAAAAAAGTGTAGTTTTGGTTTGTGGAAAACAATCATAATTTTGTTTTAAACTGCGTGAAAAATTTCATAAATAAACAGCTTCAGCTGGGATTTTAATAAATACGGTTTTGTGTTTATGGAAGGGTCCTTATTCAAGAAGTACAACTACTTTTTGGACTCAGTTTTATACAACCTATACCTCGTTCAAGAGCACTGTGAATAGACATCAAAAAGTGTCGAAAATTCTCACCACGTAAAAGGAAAGACAGAATTTGTGTGACTTTTTTGAGCAGTGACGGCGACATATTCCTGGTTATCTATAGTTTTGTATGCACCGGCGTAACTACGGGGGGGGGGGCGCCCCTCCAGAGCCTTCCAGGCCCCCACCCCCAGAGAATTTTAGCCTAGGAGTTGTCAGTCATATGACGGGGCCAGTGTAATGTCTGGGAAACCTAAGGGCTTACAAGGTTTAATAAGAGAAGAACATCCTTCGGCAATATACATTCCTTGTTTGGCACATAGACTGAATTTAGTTGTTGTTGACGCATTTACGAAAGTCTCTACAGAAGTCTCAATAAAAGTTGCAACAGCAGCTCCTTTCTTTAATACATTAGAGGCATTGTATGTGCCTTTTTCGAAACCAGGAAATCATAAAAAACTTAAAAAGGCTGCAGAGAGCTTGAGTATTAAATTTTTGGAAGTATCTAACCTTTCTATTATTCGGCTGGTCATGTCGATTTAAAAATTGTAATTGGGGCGATTAAAATGGCAATAGAAAGTGAAGTAACTGATAACAACGAGGATATACAGGGTTCCTAAGATTTTCCTTAGGGATAGGATTTCAATAAATCAAACAGAAATGGCATAGAAAGTTCTGCTCGCACAAAAGAAACAGGTATATTGAGCAATGGTGCCAGTTTGTTATTATCTCCGGAAAATTGTCGCCACTCTTTCATTGTGAGCATAAATCATAGTTGTAATAATAACCGTTGACAAGATGTCTGCAAATTCCGCTAGATGGCGGCCACACCATGAGATGATCGAGGAAAAACTAATTAAAAATTAGATGTTTTCAGGTCCAAACCACAGCTTTTTCTTGCTTAAAGGAGGCGGCAGGGTCCATTATTTACGATACTGAGCGATAAACTCGTGAGGTTGTTAACATTAGAAAGAAATATCTTCGCTTTTAATTAAATTTCTTTCCATTCTGTTCTACTAGTGACATCTATCCGGAAACGGCCAAACCATGCAGCTAGCACTAGCAGCCAAAAAAATCAATAAACGGCGCTGTTTTTCCTGCAGAGCTTTTTGCTTGCGATATTATTGATTTTAAATAAAGCTGGCCCCCTACACTACATTTGATATTTTCGAGGTGTTTTATGACATGATCTCGAAACATGTAGCGAACCAATTCTTCAAAACTAGCGGGAGGGTAAAAGCGAAAAATAAGGGGCTGCCAATATTTGTAACACCCAAAAATGGGTGAAAAGATTTATTTTGCTCTGTTTCTTTACAAAAAACGTTTTTTTACGAAAAACTTGAGCTCTGCCACTTTTTTTATTTTTTTCTTCAACTTTCTCAAAATTTTCGTCATACCGTAGAAAAAATTATTTCTCCCATGGTCATACTCTACTTTTATTCGAAAAAATTTAGAAACAGAGACGGGATCAGTTTTCGTAAAACGGGGGATCTTGGTTTCGAGTGACAAGATAAAGGGCGCCGCAGGCAAAAATTTTTCAATTAAATTAGCCGAACGCAAAAATGTTAGAAAAACAAAGCCCGAAATAAAAATATAATATGTCTAAAGAGTATAATTTTTAAGAAAAAAATATCAATTTTCTCGCCCTCCTCCACTGGGACTACAGGGGCCGTGCACAAATTACATAATGGTCATAGGGGGGAGGGAGGTTACAAAACGTTACATAGGGGGGAGGGGGGTTTTCGACAGCGTTGGCATTTGTGTGAAACTAAGAAAATTTGGAATGAAAATAAGTGAAAAGTTTTTTTTTTTGTGGGGGGGGGGGTAGTGGTCTTGAAATCGTTACGTAATATTAGGGGAGTGGCGTGACAAACCGTTACAAAACATAACATAGGGAGGGGGTCAAAAATTGGTAAAATCACCGTTACGTAATTTGTGTACGGCCCCACATCTGACTGTTCCTCCTATTTGATTTCGAATCAAAGTGCAAAACCCGGGTTGGACGTTCGAAGGCGTCAACCCGTCCTATTTGCTTGATAAAGTTTCTACGGAAATATCTCAGTCGATTTCTCCGGCCGTGTATGAACGCTTTAGGTTAGGCATTTGCATGTATCTCAGTCCCCAGCCTGTAAACAGTGCGTAAGGACAATGGTTACAAAATGAAAAGCCGAAAAATATTTTTTTTTTACGATATCTTTCATCAGTTTGGTATTAAAGTCGAGCAAAAACAATTTTTATTCCAGTTCTAAAGGTATGAAAATGGAAAACATTAGAAAACAACAACCTGGAATGGATTTACTACGTGTAAGATGTAGTGACAACATCTTTTCTGCCTAATGTGCTTTTCCGTTTGTCTGCGTCTTATACACGGCTGCTTGGCCCCCTAAGGATTTGCTTAGGAACCCATATCCTCGTTGCTGATAACCCAACAAGCATTTGGACGTTATATTACGTTATGGTCACGTAGGGCAAGAAGTACCTGACGTCGGCTCCGACGTCCATCAGTCTTCCTGAGGACTCGATTTAGCACCGAAGTGGGGACTCAAAGTTCGAGTCGTTTCGACGTCGGGTGCTGGTCAAATATTACGTCAAATTACGTAGACCCACAACCCAAAGTTTTACTGTGCACACCAAGTTTAAACTTATTAGGTAAAAACTTTTATATGTCTAAACAAACACATCCCAATGAACTGTGGATGACAATAATTATTATCTTAGTTATTGTAGGTAACTGAAAAAAGTTAGTTTTACACATTCTATGGATGCAAATCTTCCAAGGTCAGTTTACTGATAAATATAATTAAAATAGACATAAAAAAAACAGAAACCCACAAAAATAATTCAAAAATATTAAGAAATTAATTTTGAAAAAAAAAATAACCTAAAAATAACATCTTTATAAGGAAGCCCGTTTCTTATAGTAAAATATTATAGTCATTTAAAAAATGCATTTTAGTTGCCAACAAATGAGTTAATTTACATATCAAGCCTTTAAAATTAAAAAATAAAATGTACTGTTGTAATGGCGCATCGATGCTAAACGTTTAAAATGGCGTTTCGGGCGCCGACCAAATTTCTAATGATTATTTACCTATTCGGTCGCCTTGTAGAATGACCCGACCTAGAATATTGTAGTATAATTGTAGGTCACGCACCCACGTCGGTGGACCTCGGAATAGTTACATTTAATAAATAAAAGTTTGGCAACGTCAATTTTATTACAATTCTACTTTAAAACTCCTACTAAATATAACGTCTCATGAATTGGACGTTATACCGGGTGTCCCGAGGTGACTGGCCTATAAGATTATTTTGTAAACTATACAATAGAAACTTTTAAACTTTCTATTCTAACATAAGTCCATGTAAAGTATATTTATAAAATACTTTCGTATTTGCAGTGTTGCCATTTACAGAAAATCTTGGCAACAACTAAATTTATTGACGTCCGTTTTCACTTTGGCCTGACCAATTTTATTCTAAAAATTACGTCGCCGAAATTAACGTTAATTTACGTCGCTGATAAGTAGCGAGTATCACCAACATTTGGCTACGTCAGTTTTGGTAAGTATCGACGTCACAACTGATGCACTAGTTGTTGGCGACGTCAGGTCTTAGTAAAAAATACGTTGAAATTAACTCTGTGTTTCGGACTTCCATTGTCTATATTTTATTTATACACGACGTTTCGATCAGTACAATCTCTGATCGTCTTCAGGTGCAAACTGAATATAGACAATGGAAGTCCGAAACACAGAGTTAATTTCAAACACATCATTGTCTCAAACTTTCAAACAAAAAATACGTTGTTTGATGGACAAACCAACTGCCGACCTAAATTTGCGCCAAAACCGACGTCATGTTAGGTTGTAATTAGTCGGAAGTCAGAAAAATGCTGCTTGAGAATCAGGATAGACATGCCGTTGAAGCTGCTGCACATTCTATACTCTGTTTTATTACGTATCAACCACAGACCTAAAGACCATAGACCCTGAATCCCATTCATAAATTCTTATTTGTTTTGCCCCCAAGCTAGCCTGTGTGCCAAAAAAGGATAGAATGATTTTCAGAACGTTGCTCGGCGGAAATCCACCACCTTCTCAACTAGCAGAAGCTTACAAATTATAAAAAAAATAAAATATAAAAATGAAATATTTGTTTAATTACTGATTTTTTTATTGAAAATGATATCTTATAAACTAAGTATTTTTTCTGATTGAGTGAACTTATATTATTGGAAAAAATTGGAGTATTTTCATTTTAAAATTTAAAAACGCGATCAAATTAAGCGTAAAGCAATGTTTTTTATTTTTGTTAAATTAATTGAAATCGAGATATTAATTTTCGATCCACCCTACCTAGATCGAAAAAAAAAATATTTATTTTTAATTTTTTTTAAAGCCGTCAAAATTTGACATATGGTATAATGTTGAACGCAGAATGTTCCCAGGAATCCAAAAATGTAAAAATATACAGGGTTTTATATATAAAAATCAAAAGTTAGGGCGATTTCCGGTAAAACCGGATCTGTCAGAAAACGTCAAATTTGAAATAATCTGTTATTCAAAAGTTTCAATTTTTTATCTTTATATTTGTGGAAAAAAAGGGGTGAACCAACCCCCTGTATACAGGGTGTTCCAAATTCGATGCTCACCATGGGACCATGGGGATCTCCTAAACGGTAGAAGATACGAAAAGGTTTAAATTAGGGCAAAGTTGCGCAATTTGACTCTTTGCTCAAAACCAAAAAAAAAGTTTACAAATTCCGGGTAGTTCCGAAGGTAGGCGAAAAAAACCGAAATCTTTATTTTTAGTTTTTATTTTTCTGCACCCTTATTCTTAAAGCTATCAAAAAACGCTTAAAACTTTCTACAGGAACTTTTTTAAGATCTACCTAATTAGAGGTCCGTTTTCGAGATGTGACATTTCAGTGTGACAGGAGCACTGTCAAGTTCATTTTTCTTAGGGACACATGCTTTTTTTTTCCTGCCGTTTGGTTCATAAAGGATGAGATATTTTACAACCTCATTTTGACAATACCTGACGTTTTGAGTTAATTAACCATCATCAGCCCAAATACAAAGATTAAAAAACAAAAAAAAACGTATTTTTAAAATATTAGGTAAAGTTATTTTGTCTTAACAAAATGTTAAAAAACTGTAATTTTTAAGATGTTAAAAAAGTACTGCAGGATGTGTCCATAAGAAAAAATGAACTTGACAGTGCTCTTGTCACACTGAAATGTCAAGTCTCAAGAACGAACCTCTCACTAGGTAGATCCTAAAAAAGTGCCTGTAGAAAGTTTCAAGCGTTTTTTGACAGCTTTAAAAATAAGGGCGCAGAAAAATAAAAACTAAAAATGAAGATTTCGGGTTTTTCCGCCTATCTCCGGAACTATCCGGAATTTGTAATTTTTTTTAAAGTTTTGAGCAAAGCATCAAATGGCGCAACTTTGCCCTAATTTAAACCTTTTCGTATCTCCTACCATTTAGGAGATCCCCATGGTGAGCATCGAATTTGAAACACCCTGTTACAGCACTTAAAAATTGCAAAAAAGTTGTGAAAATTTAATGTTGTGTGCCATATAATTGAGCTAAGTGGCAAATGAAAGGCTTATATCAAAAAATATACAATATTTTTTGGTCATATTGAGACCAAGGTTACACCCTATTTTCTTATCGAATTTCATCCAAATCGGTTCAGCCGTTTTTGCGTGATTGATAGTCAAAAATATAGCACATATAAAGTGTAATAGAAAACTCCAGATACGCCCTGGAAACGTTTTATACACCCCGGATACACCCAGGAAAAATCTGAATACACACATGAACAGTCTGGATACCTTCTAGAAATGTCTGGATACACTCTAAAGAAACCTAGATATGCCCTGGAAAAGTCTGGATACCCTTCAAAAAACCTAGACACACCCCGAAAAAGCTTGGATACACCCAGGACAATTCTGGATATAACCTAGAAAAGTCTGGATACATAAAATAGCCTGGATACACCTGGATGGATAATGCATTATGCCTGGATAATGCCTGGATAATGCATTTCAGGTACCAAGTATATACGAGTAGTGTTTTTTTTACTCGATTTATTTCGTTAGATTTGAAGTGCAGCCAGCCATTTTTCATTTGTTTTATTTGCTAATGTGTTCTCCGTTTTATTTTATTAAAATGTTGACCCAACCCTTTGTTCAAACTACAATAGAAGGGCACTTTAAGCGAAAAGCTTCCTATTCTTTTATAATAAAAAACGCCTTATTCTCGCAACCCCTAGTTTCCCAGACTCCAAACTGCATCAGAGTGTAGAAAAATGGAGAAAAGAAACATAGATTTTTAAAGAAACTGCTTAGTTAAATACTTACACAAGTTAAAGTTAGCAGTGCAAAGATTTTTTGATTGGAAAAATTAGTGTTAATTAAATGCCAAGTCACAAAATTTTGTGCTCTTGTAGTGTCCGAGATATGACCTGCACTGCTGACCATAGAATGGTCCAGAAAAGTGGTCTAAATGATCCAGAAAATTAAATGCTAATTAAATGCTGCTATATCAATTAAAAAAAAATATTTTTTACTTTTTTCTGCATATTTTTTAACATAAACGTGGTGCACTGCTATCTTTAACTGGTAGCTAGCAGTGCAAGCCATATCTCAAAAACTACAAGAGCACAAAATTTGGTTACTTGGCATTTAATTTCAATTTTTTATACACTACATTTGCACAGGTTAAGTACATTATAGCTACTCAAAAAATTATACAATAAAAAAAAATTAAACAAAAGTAAGTTCTACACCAAATCAAAATCTTGCCCTGATCGTTTAAAGAAGCTCCCAACATAGAAAAAAAAAGGTAAGCAAGTATATACAGGGTTCCTAAGATTTTCCTTAGGGATAGGATTTCAATAAATCAAACAGAAATGGCATAGACAGTTCTGCGCGCACAAAAGAAACAGGTATATTGAGCAATGGTGCCAGTTTGTTATTATCTCCGGACTGCTTTCATGAGAAAAAATTGTCACCACTCTTTAATTGTGAGCATAAATCATAGTTGCAATAATAACCGTTGACAAGATGTCTGCAAATTCCGCTAGATGGCGGCCACACCATCAGATTTGAACATCTAATCTAATTAAAAATTAGATGTTTTCAGGTCCAAACCACAGCTTTTTCTTGCGTAAAGGAGGCGGCAGGGTCCATTATTTACGATACTGAGCGATAAACAATAAATAAAGAAATATCTTCGCTTTTAATTAAATTTCTTTCCATTCTGTTCTACTAGTGACATCTATCCGGAAACGGCCAAACCATGCAGCTAGCACTAGCAGCCAAAGATATCAATAAATGGCGCTGTTTTTCCTGCAGAGCTTTTTGCTTGCGATATTACTGATTTTAAATAGAGCTGGCCCTACACTACATTTGATATTTTCGAAGTGTTTTATGACATGATCTCGAAACATGTAGCGACCAATTCTTCAAAACTAGCGGGAGGGTAAAAGCGAAAAATAAGGGGCTGCCAATATTTGTAACACCCAAAAAGGGGTGAAAAGATTTATTTTGCTCTGTTTCTTTACAAAAAACGTGTTTTTTACAAAAAACTTGAGCTCTGCCACTTTTTTTAATTTTTTCTTCAACTTTCTCGAAATTTTCGTCATACCATAGAAAAAAATTATTTCCCCCATGGTCATACTCTACTTTTATTCGAAAAAATTTAGAAACAGAGACGGGATAAGTTTTCCTAAAACGGGGGATCTTGGTTTCGAGTGAGAAGATAAAGGGCGCCGCAGGCAAAAATTTTTCAATTAAATTAGCCGAACGCAAAAATGTTAGAAAAACAAAGCACGAAATAAAAATGGCGCCGCTTACAATTTTTTTTCAAAAATTACGTAATTTCGGGAACGCAAAGAAATAGGTCTAAAGAGTATAATTTTTAGGAAAAAAATATCAATTTTCTCGCCCTCCTCCACTGGGACTACAGGGGCCGTCCACAAATTACGTAATGGTCATAGGGGGGAGGGGGGTTACAAAACGTTACCTAGGGGGGAGGGGGGTTTTCGACAGCGTTTGCATTTGTGTGAAACTAAGAAAATTTGGAATGAAAATAAGTGAAAAGTTTTTTTTTTTTGGGGGGGGGGGGCTAGTGGTCTTGAAATCGTTACGTAATATTAGGGGAGTGGCGTGCCAAACCGTTACAAAACATTACATAGGGAGGGGTCAAAAATTGGTAAAATCACCGTTACGTAATTTGTGCACGGCCCCACATCTGACTGTTCCTCCTTTTTGATTTCGAATCAAAGTGCAAAACCCGGGTTGGACGTTCGAAGGCGTCAACCCGTCCTATTTGCTTGATAAAGTTTCTACGGAAATATCTCAGTCGATTTCTCCGGCCGTGTATGAACGCTTTAGGTTAGGCATTTGCATGTATCTCAGTCCCCAGCCTGTAAACAGTGCGTAAGGACAATGGTTACAAAATGAAAAGCCGAAAAATATTTTTTTTTACGATATCTTTCATCAGTTTGGTATTATAGTCGAGCAAAAACAATTTTTATTCCAGTCCTAAAGGTATGAAAATGGAAAACATTAGAAAACAACAACCTGGAATGGATTTACTAGGGGGTAAGATGTAGTGACAGCATCGCCCCATGCCCATCCTTTTCTGCCTAATGTGCTTTTCCGTTTGTCTGCGTCTTATACACGGCTGCTTGGCCCCCTAAGGATTTGCTTAGGAACCCTGTATAGTTATTGTTCTACTAGGGATTTGTTAAATCTCGTCCGATTCATTAGATTTTGAGGTCTGCGTGAAGCTAAGGCTTTGGCCTATATACGCTATCTGTCAAATTTGACATTTTATCAAAATCCGTAATGGAGCATAATGGCGTAATGGCGGTAAAAAAATCAGCAAAACAAACAAAAATTTTCTGCATTTTATCTATTTTACACAGGTTTAAAAAAAAACACTTCTTTCGCTGAGCAAAGCTTTTTTAGTTCTTGTCCGATTTTTACGAATGATACCTCCTTATACACTGAAAAGTCGTGGCTTTCCGGATAATCAGGTACAAAAATGTTTGGCAGGAAGCTTCAAAACCATGCGCCATTACGGATTTTCATGAAATGTCAAATTTGACAGATAGCGTATACAAGGTGTTTCAAATTCGATGCTCACCATGGGGATCTCCTAAACGGTACGAGATACGAAAAGATTTAAATTAGGGCAAAGTTGCACAATTTGATGCTTTACCCAAAACTAAAAATAAAGTTTACAAAATCCGAGTAGTTCCGGAGATAGGCGAAAAAAACCGAAATTTTCAATTTTAGTTTTTATTTTTTTCCGACTTTATTATTAGAGTTGTCAAAAAATGTTTAAAACTTTCTACAGGCAACTTTTTAAGATCTACCAGACGAGCTATTCATTTTTAAGATTTGACATTTCAGTTTGACAGGAGCGCTGTCAAGTTCATTTTTTCTTATGGACGCATCCTTTTTTTTCTGGTCGTTTTGTTTCGGAAGCAAGGAAAATATCATTTTGAAACATTATTTTAACAGGGAGCTTGTTTTTTCGGGCTTAATGACCATCATCAGTTAAATAAATCCCGTTATACAAGACAAACTTAAAGAGCGCTTGTAGTAGTTTCAAAAATGGCGCCAGCAGGCATGTATAGCCATGCATAAATAAAAAAATTAAAAAATGCCAATTTTTTTTTAAAATTTTTCCAAAGTTTAAAATTTTTTTTTTTATATTTTCCATTTTTTTTTTGGTATAGATGTCGTCTAAAACTTTCCCGTATAAAAAGATTTTTAAAAAAAACAATTTTTTTTTTAATTTTTTCAATTTTTTTTTTAATGTAATTATCTACCTAAATTTGAAAACCGCGTGTCGCTAGCTGCTACGGTTCGTGAGTTATATTTTTTTTTTTATCAAAAAAAGAAGAATTTTTGTGCCAAATTTGATAAAAATCGGTTTAGCGGTTTTTAAGTAATCTGGTTCACAGACAGACAGACACCATCCCAAAATTTTGTAGATAATAATATAATTTTTAAGTTGTTTTGTATAACGGGATTTTTTTAAACTGATGATGGTCACTAAGCCCGAAACGACAAGCTCCCTGTTAAAATAATGTTTCAAAATTATATTTGCCTTGCGTCCGAAACAAAACAACCAGAAAAAAAAGGATGTGTCCATAAGAAAAAATGAACTTGACAGCGCTCCTGTCAAACTGAAATAGCAAATCTTAAAAATGAATAGCTCGTCTGGTAGATCTTAAAAAAGTGTCTGTAGAAACTTTTAAGCATTTTGGTTTTTTTCGCCTATCTCCGGAACTACTCGGATTCTGTAAACTTTATTTTTGGTTTCGAGTAAAGCATCAAATTCCGCAACTTTGCCCTAATTTAAACCTTTTCGTAACTCCTACCGTTTAGGAGATCCTCGTGGTGAGCATCGAATTTGAAACACCCTGTATAGGCAGCCTTAGCTTCCCGCAGAGCTCAAAATCTAAAGAATCGGAGGGGATTTACCAAATCCTTAGTAGAACAAAAACTAGAGTTTTTTAGACCTATGTTTTACAAATCAATATCTTTTGTAGTTCCTGAGATATTTGCGTCTGAGTTTCAATAATTTTCAAAATGAAAATATATTGGAAATGACAAACTGATCAGGCTACCAAGTGGGTCATGAATGTATTTCTTTATTTTAACAATATAAACTTAAAAATCTAGTGACCTTGAGCAAAAAACGATTTTAAACGCAAATATCTTAGAAACTACAAAAGATATTTCAATAGTGTTTGGTATTTTTGTAAAGCTAATTTTTTGAATAATTCAAAAATGCAAAAATATACTGGGTATTGTATTTTTAAAACATTAGCTTTATTGCCACACTCTGTATACCAAGGGGAACAAAAAAAAAGTTAAATTTTTGAATTTAAACCTACCCAGCAAACATATAGCAAGTACAAAAATAGCACTAATTTGGAACAAGGCATTTTACAATATTCGTACAATTTGTGCTGCAATGCGTACCAACAATACAAAAAAAGTGTAAATATTATACTAGCATAAAGTGCTGTAATTAGAGTACTAAAATATCCGATGTTTGCTGGGTACCCTTTATTTTCATTAATAAAAAAGATACTGAGTGTTCCAGTTATAAACAAACACGCCTGTACCATTTACTTCGTTGGCATTGAGCTATATTACTTCTTGTCCGATTTTTAAAATTGATACCTCTCTGTGCACGACAAAGACGTGTTTTTATGGAAAATGTCTAAAATCGATTACAGTGGCACACATAAAATTTTAGCATCAAACTTACGGCAGGCAAAACTACAGCCGAAAAAACAATATGCGGTGTTTTTTTGGCCCACGTTATGTCTCAGATATGTCGCAGGAGCGCAGTGACGCAAGCAGTATAAAATGGCAAAAAGTGGAGTTACTGCTCTCTAGTGCTTAGGCCGGCAGTATAGCTCTTCGTGTATTACGTTTAAGGGCCTTGTTTACAACCATAAATCCATGCACAATAAAAAATGGTCCTGCCATCATCCAGTTTCGCAATCCGGGACCCTATCCGCTTATAGCCCAGATTTTATCCAGGCGAAATAGTCCCGACTTTGCGGCGCCGGCACGCGATTGGCGCCGACGAACTTCCGAGCCCGGCCATTCGCCATTTTCCCGTGCATAAAGCCGGGGCGGTCGTAAACTGGACAAACTTTATGTACAGGGTGGTCCGAACTCGAGGGGATTGTGGGTTTTTGGGTATTTCTAAGGGGGAGGCGAAAAAGGTAGCTGCACATACGATTTTTTATATTTTCCTACGTGCAACACTGACTTCTTGACTTTGTCATTTTAGGTTATATTTTTAGCATGTATAAACTTTTTATAAGGAGACGGCTTGTTTATTTTTTACTAATTTAAAATATAAGGCCACTAAAAATAAAAACCACAATTCAAAAAAGCAAAAATGTTTTATTAACTAAACAGAAGCTACACAGTAATTGGTCTATTCAAGCAAGTCTACGATAGTAACTAGCCCAAAACGAAAACGAAATAAATAAAATTAAAAAAAAATAACAAAATTAAAAACATATTTAAAAAAAATACTTATTTTTAATAGCGCGTCATTGCACCGTTGGCTGCAATGATGTTTTGAAGTCTTCTGGGCACTAAATTGGCTAAATTTTCCAATAAGTTTAGATTTTCAGTAATAACTTCCCTATGTGCCCTTACGATGAGTTCCATTAGATGTTCTGAATTCCGGGGAATGATATTAAAAACTTGCTAATTTCTTCGCGATAAGTTTCCAAACGTTCTCTATTGGATTCGCATCAGTTTTTGCAGGCCAAGGCAAAACATCAAGATTATTATCCTGGAACCATCGCTGCACAATTCTGGCCGTATGGACTGGACAGTTATCTTGTTGGAATACAAAATGATCTAGATAAGGGACTCTCACCTCTGAAAGCATTAGATTTTCCAGCATATTAACGTAAACTTCGTCTGTAAATCCCCATTAATTCTAAATAGAGCGCCATATCCTCTAGCCGATATCCAGCTCCAAACATTTACCGAAAATCTTCCCGCGCGGTTTTCGTTTCCGGCAATATATCGTTCTTCGGAACGGGTTCTTGGCGGTCGATAAAGCAGAATTTATTTTTTATCGCTGTTGGACTTGGAAAGATCTTCTCATCTGTGAAAACCACCTGCTGCCAAAATTCTTCGTCCCTCAGAGAATAATTCAACGCAAAAATTAATCAAGACAAGTTGTTATGGATCCTAGAAAATTTGATTCAATTTTTACTTCTTTCACTTTGGCAAACGGATGATTTTCCAGAAAATTGATTGCTTCTTGGTCTTCCTCTGGGCTAGTAACTTTCCTCAAACCGGTTCCTTCCTTTCGGTGGATAGTTCCCTCCTCTTGAAATCGGTTTTTTACGTTTTCAATAGTAGACTGCTTGCTACTCCCATAATGAACAGCTACTTGCCGAATAGACCAACCACCGTCTAGTTTTGCTAAGATTTGAGCTTTTATCAAATTCGGAAAGATGCGGCGGCTTTTTTTAAAATTTGGATGACACTGACATGTAAAACATGATGTTGTCAGGAGTCTGTGACATTGTCACTTTTAGGAACACAATGCCGTACCAACACCGTTCTTAACTAAAAAGCATGTTAACTCCTACCGCCTCAGTGCCCTTTAGCCTAATGTGGCTGCCATTTTTATAACCAAATTGACAAGTAAAACATGGATTTTCTGTCAGTTTGTTGTCAATATGGCACCGATCATAGGCCAAAGGATACTAAAACGGAGTTGAGTTAACTGGCTTTTCAGTTGAGAACGGTGTTGGCCGTACTATATTTTAAAAATTAAACAGGCTGGTGACTTCTGATGTACCAGTTTTATGTGAAGAGAATTTTACATGTTATGGCAACAACTGCTTAAGTAAAAAGTCAGTTAACTCTTTTTCGATTTAGTATCCTTTAGCCTACTGTAGCGGTCATATTGACACCCAACTGACAGAAAATCCATGTTTTACCGGTCAATTTGGTTATAGCAATGGCGGCAATCTTTGGCTAAAGGGCACTGAAGAGATAAGAGTTAACTGGTTATGGGCGCTTGTTTTAAAAAAAAAAACATTTTTCCCTGTGTCTCAAACTTTGACTTTTTATTAGTGTATACTCAACACCGTTCTCAACTAAAAAGCCAGTTAACTCTTATCTCTTCAGTGCCCTTTAGCCAAAGATTACCGCCATTTTTATAACCAAATTCAGTTACATCAACCGAAAAGAATCTCTCTTTCTTTCTTTCCAAGATCTTTCGATCTTCTCTTTTTTAGATTCTTTTCGGTTTAAGTTTAACTTCTGGTTTTAATTGTCTTAGGAGCATATTCCTATTGGAAAGATTAATACGCCAGGACGAACCCGTATCAGGTGACTTATAATAAGTACCATGCGGAACGACGCCTATTTGTGAGTGATTCAGAGTTGGAAGTCAGAGTGTGCGATGGTGTTAAATGATGTCTGGACTGAGGGTGACTAGTGAATCCACTGACGAGCCCACGCTGGTCACTTCGGTCTTTTGTGTGTTCCTTGTGGGACACTCATCCAATTTTGAATTTTCGTTCTTTCCTCCCAAGATCTTTTGATCTTCTCTTTTTTAGATTCTTTTCGGTTGATGTAACTGATTTGGCTGATTTGACTATTGAATCTTCCTTCGATTTGCCAAAACATACCCAAACCTCTAGCGCTAAACCAGCCCCACATATTCACTGCAGGTGTATTTTGGATCAAACCTAGAATTTGGTGGACGATACACTAAAATTCTTCTGCTGCTCGAAGATGACTGAAATATCTTTTCATCTGTGTAGACCATCCTCTCCCAGAAGTCATCATCATAAAGAACATTATTTAATGCAAAAATAACCCTGGCCTGGGTAGGGGATGAGGGGATTATTTGCCCTCGGAGTAGTTGTTTTAGTTAGTTCCCTGTATAACCTGGCCTTTTTTGTTAAAAACGTTTTTTTGCAGCAAGTCGACAGGAAATTTCAGATTTTTTAATGCTTCTGTTAATAGTTGATAAGGAACCTGGGAACATCGTTATATTAGATGCTTCAACGGATGTGACAAAAGTATTTTGTCTGGGGTGGTCGATAAGCCTCGCTGCGCTCGTTATAAATCAACCATTATAAAAAAGCACTATTTTAGCCACACAAAATCCACTAAAAGCTGGATCACCACTTTTATGCTATAAATCAAGAAGGACTTGGACATTGGACAATACTTGCAGGAAGTCACTTAATTTTGCCCTATTTTTTCTTTAAATTTGGGTAAAAAATGGATGGATTTTTTTTTTAATGGTTTTATTTTATACATTCGATATTACACTTTCAGTAAGTTTGTGCAGTGGCGTAGGCAGAAATCGACTCTGGGGGGGGGTTTCATCATTTATTAAAAATCAACTACACTGAGAAATTTTCAACTTTGCTGGCACCTATGTAGCCAAAACATCTTGCTGGAACAGCAAGGTTCTTAGCTGGGACAGCAAAGCTTTTTGCTAAAATGTTAGGATACTAAATTTGTTTGCTGGCGTAACTATTTTTTTGGCTAGGGCTACTAAACATTATTTTCCTATCAGAGTTCTAGCAAGAAACTCTGCTGTTGTAGCAGAAACTTTGCTGTTCTAGCAACGTTGTTTGGCAACATAGGGGCCAGCCAAAATCACTTTACTAAAAAAATTCTTTGAGGACCTACCTATGGCAAATTTTTAAAAATTAGGTAGGTGCCTAGTGCTCGAGCTCTTGAACTGAAGGGAGGGGAGAGGGGCGGCTTAAAGTTAGTGTATACGAAACAAAAATACTTATTTTTAAAAGCAAGGCTCTTCTAGTCTCATTTGCAGATTTTTTTTTCAAAATTAACCCTTAAATGTGCCGCAGGTAGAAATTTCAAATGTTGTTGACAAAAAAACTGCTAAAAATTTTTGACAAAAAACAGAAAATTCTTTAAAAATGTTGATCTCTTAGGTTATTTGTCAAATATAGAAGGGGTGGGTTGCGGTGGTGTATATACATTTGTTTTTGATTTGTTTCCAAATCATAAATGCGCCGCAGATGAAAATTTTAAGAAAAATTATACTAAGAATGCTATTTGTTACACGTTTTGAAAGATTGTAACAATTAATGACGTCATAGCTCCGCGGGCAAAATTTTTAAAATTTAAGACATCACACCGGAGTCAAGGGTCAAAAAAATGGGACCATGATCATGATTAATTTATTGTAGATTGGGTTGGACCTCCTGGGGGGAGAGGTTTAACCCCCAAAACGCCCCCCTGGCTACGCCACTGATTTATGTGTTCAAATCATTAATAAACGCCAAACCGCCATATTAAAATTGGTTTGTATAACCAAAACGAGGGGGAATTTACCTGCACCCCAGTTTCCCGAAAAGTTTTCTGTTGGCCCGGGCCATCCACCAATCGCATCTTTCCCAAATTGCGATTTTCTTTTATTTCACGGCGGCTGTTTGTTTTATTTATGGCCAAGTTGTTTGCGTCTAGTAGGCGGCGGCGGCGGCTTCCGAAAAATGACATTTGTCAGAATATCCAAACAAATGGAAAAAATGGCAAAAAATCAAAGCCATAAACGCGAATGAAGAGAGTAGAGGAGGGAGATATGACAATGTAATATCGAAGTGATTGACGGGAAAAGAATAATATTTTTGATCGTTTTTGATGTTGTGGCAAAGTGCACCTTTTTGTCTCTTTAAAAAAATAGAGGGTTGCCGAGTAGGTTTAATTATTGCATATAACTATTGGTTGGTTCGGGTTCTGAATTTTAAAACTGCCATAGAACGTTTTACAACTGCGCGTGATCTCATCTATACGGACTTCCCAAAATTCACAAAGATGCAATGCCCTTACGCCCAATTACAAGTTCCAGAAATTCTCCAACAAGCAATTTGTCTAAATTCCTTTTGAAAATTATTCAACCTCTTGCAGGCAAGACCGCTTCATTTGTAGAAAATTCCAACCATTTTGTTAATATTCTTAAATCTTTTTTTTTAGGAACCGAGGATAGACTTGTCAGTTTTGATGTTGAAAGTCTATACACCAATGTCCCGATAAAGGAATCGCTAAATATTATTAGAAAGAGACTGGTTGATGACGAATCCCTTTATGAACGTACCAGCCTACCGCTGGAGGGAGTGATGGAGTTGTTGGAGTGATGACGGTCTGCCAATGGGTTCATCGCTTTCGCCAGTGGTGGCCAATATTTAAATGGAGTGGTTCGAATCACACGCGGTTGATACCGCAACATATAAACCTAAGTTCTGGCTGAGATATGTTGATGATACTTTTATTGTCTGGACCGGGAATGACCAACAACTTTCAGAATTTCTTCACCACCTAAATAACATAAGACCCACCATTAAATTCACAATGGAGTTGAAGCAAAATTGTCAAATTCCTTTTCTTGATGTACTTGTCACACGAGTAGAAAGCGACATCAGAACAACAGTCTATCGTAAACCCACTCAGACAGGACAATATTTAAATCAAGGTTAAAATCATTCTGCTACAACCAAACGAGGCATAATCAAAACTTTGTATAACAGAGCCGTTCAAATTTGTAACAATTCTCATGACTTGGAAATCGAAATAAGAAACATTAAGAAGGATCTGCAGCAGAATGGTTACAGCCTTAAACTTATAACAGATACTATTTCTAAATTTCAACAAACAGGACAGAGATTACAAGACCAAAACCAGGCAAATGCATTCCTTACAATCCCATACGTTAAAGGAGTATCAGAGAAAATTCGAAGAGTAGCGAAAAACTTTAATATCAAAACAGCTTTTAAATCTAGTAATACAATTAGAAGCCTTCTTAGTAAAACAAAACCAGAGAACAAACAAAATAAGGAATGCATTTACCAAGTTCCTTGTGAGTGTGGTGAATCATACATAGGCGAAACTAAAAGACCACTATCTGTTAGGCTTAAGGAACATCAGACGAATACCCAAAAAGGTGAAACCACGAAATCAGGAATCGCCGAACATGCATGGTCAAAACAACACCGAATGAAGTGGGTAGAAGCAAAGGTTTTGCACAAGGAGCCAACTTCTTAAACTTCAAGGTTGAGTGATTTCTCACAGTATATAAGTACGTAGCCTTAGGAATTGATTGTAGTTTGCACCTGAAGACGATCAGAGATTGTACTGATCGGAACGTCGTGTATAAATAAAATATAGACAATGGAAGTCCGAAACACAGAGTTAATTTCAATAAAGGTGCAGTTAGACTGTGGTAGTGTAGTCGTCGTTGCATTGCAGCTGTAGTGAATTTTTTTCCACAAATAATGCAGAACAGGATAAAAAATTATTTACACACGACGTTTCGATCAGAGATTGTACTGATCGAAACGTCGTGTATAAATAAAATACAGACAATGGAGGTCCGAAACACAGAGTTAATTTCAAACACATCATTGTCTCAAACTTTCAAACAGGATAAAAAATATTGTTAACTATTTATCTGTAAATTATCCTGTTCTGCATTATCTATGGAAAAAAAATTCACTACAGCTGCAATGCAACGACGACTACACTACCACAGTCTAACTGCACCTTAATAGAGTGAAGAAGAAGCACGTGATGTAATCCAGGGTGTATTAAGTATAAATATTTTACCGAAAATTTTCCATGAATTGGTTCTCATCATATAGGTCCACAGTTTCTTCTACATAATTCATAGCTTTTATGTTTCTACAAAATTCATAACTTTATATTTTTTTTACATTGCATTTAAAAATCTTGATAACGAGGTAGAATCTTGCCTGAATTCTTTCACAGTGAAATTCTGCAGTTTTTGAAAGAACAGAAATTTAACACTGAAAAAGCTGAATTTTTGGGTTAGGCAGGGATTCCCCTTCTTTGAGTCACACCATACAAAACCCTCGACAAAACCTTTATAAAAACACACGCGTATAATAAAATAATACAAGATTACACTCTGGCTTTTTATTATTTTTCGTAAAAACCCATTTATTTGGGTATATTTTCAAGGAACAAATTATTTTTTCGCACAAACTTTACATGCATAAATGAATTTGCGCATATGTCAGAAAATAGTTCTGAACAGTTCCATTTAATTCCGCCCGGCTTCACGGGACTGTACAGAACAGTATTGAACCGGTCCTGGACAAATTTTGGGTAGTAACCCGAACACAAAACTTTTCAGTTCAGAACAGTTGTGGTCGAACCAGAACGCGTTTTTTTAAGCGCGCATGCTCCGGACTGTTTAGAACAGGAAATTTCGACGAACCCGAACAAACCATATGAAATACTATAACGGCGCTGCCCTTGCATTTTCCCATACAGGTACAGGGTGATTCATTATATTTGGACACACCCTGTCAAATGTCATTCCATATGGCCAATTTTGACATCAACTTTCTTATTTTAAATTGAACACCCTGTATTTTTTTTTATTTTGTTAAGTTTTGTTTTCCTTTCTTATTTCAAAAATATATCAACTGTCTAGGTGCGGTAAACAGTTTTCGAGATATTGCATGTTTTTGTGAATTTTCGCACTCCCGTTAATGCTCTTAATATTAAAGATAGAAAGAAAGTTTCAAGGCAAAAGTTGTTCAGTTTTTTATGGCCTCTAATATATATATTTTGGCAGAAAATGTCAAATGTCATTTTTATATCAAATGTATAAATAACTATACTAAATTAGGACTACTCTATTTTTAAATACGAACGCTAACAACAACGAATACGAACGATAACAACAACGACAACAAAAAATTTACTAATCTAACAAATGCTAGAACACATCACCATTTACTTCAACACAAAGTTCATAACGCCTTGTTGGGCCAGAAATCGTGTTCATTATTTTATGTCTCAGGTTTCCATTAATATTAATCCCAAGCAACAAAATCAGTCGCGACGTGGTGGCCGTCTCCACGCCCTATCCCTAATAGAGTTGTGGCGTCATATCACGGCGACGGTTTTATTATTACTATACCTCGAGGTATTCACCGTTTTTGGGAATAAATTGGGACGGTTATAAAACTACATCGCGATGGTAAAGATTACTCTTGATATAGGAATTATGTCGCCGCGGGTAGTAAACGGGCACGTTATCCCGACGTCCTGTTTACCACATAAAGTAATATTTCTGCCTTTTTAGGGTTTTTATAGGTTTTCTCTTTCCCACATTATTAATTGAAAATATGTTGATCTTTTTCTGAACTATATCAGGACACACACCATAAAATATGTGAAGACATGACAGAAAACAAAAATATTATCTATATCATAAACTATACCTAATAATTACCATTTTATTAACCACTTTTCTGAAGTCACAACATCTTAAATTTATAAACGCACAGCACTTTACTAATTAAAAATGCTGATTTAAAAAAAAAAACGCGCGCCCCCCAGTTTTGACCTACTTTTATCTAAAATGTCGATAAAAAATCGGAATTATTTGAGGTTAGGATTTCCAAATTAAATGTATTTCCAGTTTTAATATGTTTTATTAATTAAATATTAATATTTTTACTTTTATTGATACATGCAACTATTAATCAATGATTTAATGAGGTATTTTTAAATTTTGATTTGAATTCCATGTTTAGTAGAAGTAAATAACATGGCGGCGTCGCGCATCCAGTTGACGGTACATTAATTTACAACGTCAGTAAAGTAGCTATAACTCGTAGGTAGCGTTTTTCCACTATATGCACATTTATTTCTTATTGCGTAGTAGATAGGCGACAGCTTAGACTCCATAACTTTGTAGTTTTGTATTAAGTAGGGGCTACTGAATAGCAACCAAATTAATATCAGTAGAGTCGTTACATCGTTAAAGTAATATTAAAGAAATTAAATGTGACAACTATGAAGTAAGCCCCGCACTGTAAAGTTTTTTCGTGGTTCTAGTAATGGTATATAGTTATATAGTGGAATATATTACTTTCGCGTATAACTTTATATTTTTACGACAGTGTGGTAGTTTTTTAACAGTAATAGTGACCACACTAAGTGAAAATAATGACATTTTTCCTATAAATAGTTTTTTGTAGGAAATATTACTACGCTTTAACCCTTTTTAGGTGGTAATGACAAGGGCACCAGTAAAATTGACTATAATTGTTGCTTGGGATTGCTTCATTATTTGCTCGATTTTTAATTTCTTCTAATTGGGCGGTTTGAGTAAATAGTCTCCTTTAAATCTTCCCATAACCAAATATCTGAAGGTGTTAAATCTGGCGAGTTTGGTGGCCATGATATGGTCACATTTGAACCAAGCCATATGGGATAATTTTGTTGCCCCGTCCTACTGCCATATTATTGGGTGCTCTTGGATATCCCATGGAAGGTTATTGATGGAATTTTATGGAGTAAATTTGAACGGAATATTGAAATCATATTGGAAATTCCATTAATAACCTTCAGCAGTAAAAAATTTTCTTAATCAAACCTCCGGATATTTGGTTGTGGGAACATTTAAAGGAGACTATTTCCTCAAATCGTCCGTACACCTTAGAAGAAATTTAAAATCGCGGAAATAATGAAGAAATTAATATTAATAGAAACCTGAGACATAAAATAATCAACACGATTTCTGGCCTAAAAAGGCGTTATGAACTTTGTGTTGAAGTAAATGGTGATGTGTTTGAGCATTTGTTAGATTCGTAAATTTCTTGGGGTCGTTCGTATTTAAAAATAGAGTAGTCCTGATTTAGTTTAGTTATTTATACATTTGACATAAAAATGACATTTGACATTTTCTGGCAAAATATATATAAAGTCCGTTGTTTTGAAATTTTTTTTCTGTCTTTAATATTAACGGCACTAACAGGAGTTCAAAAATCCACTAAAAATATGCAATATCTCGAAAATTGTTTACCGCACCTACACCGAGAAAATCAGGCCAGCTAAAAGTCGTGGTCCAAACGTTTGGGGTTGGAAAAACTCATTTTTGTGGGTTATTCCAGCTATTTCTTTGAATTACTTCAACACTTTTTTTTTATCTGGAACAGTTCTGGCTAAGGGAGCCCACAAAATTGGGCAAAATTTGTTTTTTTTTTAAATTAAAATGCTGGCCAACCATCTTGGTTTTACTAAAGTACATTTAAAGTGGCAAACATTAACCATGAGTAAACATTTTATGGACTGTTGGAAACCCATCGGAGGTAAAAACTGTTAGTTACAAACCAAACGGGAATTGTTTTAGCTACTTCGCGGGGCTGCTTAAACCTCTATTAAGGATTGTTCCAGCCCAACTATACAGACCGCTTCAAGCTACTGCGAACATAGGGCGAAAGAAGTCTAATTTGCCAGTGTACGTACATGCAGAGACACCGCACGCCTATCAGTGAAGCAACCAACACTCAGGTTTCCGATCGCCATTCGCTGCCGTTCGCCGCCGTTCGCCTTGTATTTAGTACGCCTCTAACCACGGTGCTGTGTGGAGCGCAGTCAATGAAACCGGAATTTGGTCAATAAATACGCAAATTTTTATAACGTAATTTTCTTATTTTTTGTCACTGATAAATAAGAGCGTTTTATTGTCAATTGCTCAGATTTATCAGTGACGACGTGTTACAATGAAAATAATAAGGAGAAACAAAATAAAAGCAAGTTCTCAAAATAAAATAATACATTCTAAAAACCAAAAAGATTCTCCCAGTCAAAAAAAAATTAAAGCAAATGTTTGAAAAGTCCTCCTTGCTCGGCTAGACAATATCCGAGCCTACTATAAAAACCCCTTCCAACGTTTCCAAGCATGTTAGGGGTGATAATTTGAAAAGCTTCTTCAAAAACAGATAGAAGTCATTAGGAGCAAGATCGGGAGATCGAGCTGGCCATAAAATAGTTCTCCGTGTACTTATAACCCGATTAGGAAATACATTATCAAGATATTCCCTAACAAGGCCAACATTGTGAGCGGAACAACCATCTTGTTGAAACCATGTTTCACCAAATCTTACACCTAACAACTGCCTAGCAGTTGGAATAATGTGCTGCTGCAGTAGATCCAAGTATCTAGGACCATTCAAATTGCAATTGCCGTTAATAAAAAATGGCCCAATTTTTAGTTTTTGGGCATACTGTGTTCTTACGTCAAAATACAAATGCAAATTTTCCCTCGACCAATATCGAACGTGTGTTGGGTTATGACGATTTGACCATTTGACCATCTGCACTTTTTCGGCAACTTCGTAGACATCCATTTTTAGTTTTAAAAATGTATTATTTCAATTAAGAACTTACCCATCTGTTTCTCGAGCAAGGTAGAAATAAAACAAAATAATAAAAACCAAATGAATTTCCAAAAGATAACACTGCAGCGTGCTTCGAATCCACCTCGGTCGTACGGCACGGAGAGTAAATTGGACTTGATTCCCCCTATGTTCGCAGTAGCTTGAAGCGGTCTGTATGGTTTTATCAGATTTATTGCTTAAATTTGGCCCTTTTCCGTTCATTATCGTTTAAGCACCCGAAAGGTGCACATCTCTTTACCTCGCACCGGGTTTTGTTCTGTTCCCGGACCCGGTCGTTTAACGCCGTCGTCGGGCGGTAAGATTGCGAAAATTGCCTTTATTTCAAAGGTTTTCGCCGAAACTTCTTACAAATTTAGATTTTGTGGCACGTTATAACACTGTGGGGAAAGTCTATTTCCAATAATTTCTTTAACTTATCTAGTTTTTGAGATATTCAAATTTCAATTTTTGGAAGCGTTTATATCACAAACTAAATAAGATACCCTAAGGAGAATTTATAAATGGTTTGCCTTTTGGAGATTACACACATACGCATAATATGCTGTTTATCCATTTTTAGTAATTTTCAATCAATTTATTAAAAAGTGTTGATACAAACGCTTTATTTAAAAAGTTTTTGCTATTTGTAATTGCTTTCATAAATTGAAATTTTAAGACTTTCGAAAACTAGATTTGCATAAAAGCAAACTTTATGAGAAAAAAATTAGGTTCCCTCAGAAATGCCTCTCCAAAAAAAAGCTACGTCAATAAAGCTTTTAATTTTTCTATTAAATTTTGTTTGTATTTTTGTTTCTTCAATATGTATAAGTTTAGGCCAACTGTGTCAGAAATAATAAACTTTTAACTGCAGCCCTAAAATATGTGCTGGTCCAGTCCAGCTAACTGGGCTAACCAATCCAGTCGACGGGGCGCAAAAAAAACTTTTTATTCCAGCCCCAAACTTGTGCTGGTCCAGCCCACCTAACTGGGCTGGATCAACCCAATCGGCGGGGTACCAAAAAAAATAAACTCTTTATTCCAGCCCCAAACTTGTGCTGTTGCAGCCCAACTGGGCTGAACCACCATAATTGACAAGGTACCAAAAAAATAAACTTCTTATTCCAGCCCCAAACTTCTGCTGGTCCAGCCCACCTAACTGGGCTGGATCAACCCAATCGGCGGGGTACCAAAAAAAATAAACTCTTTATTCCAGCCCCAAACTTGTGCTGTTGCAGCCCAACTGGGCTGAACCACCATAATTGACAAGGTACCAAAAATATAAACTTCTTATTCCAGCCCCAAACTTGTGCTGGTCCAGCCCACCTAACTGGGCTGGATCAACCCAATCGGCGGGGTACCAAAAAAAATAAACTCTTTATTCCAGCCCCAAACTTGTGCTGTTGCAGCCCAACTGGGCTGAACCACCATAATTGACAAGGTACCAAAAAAATAAACTTCTTATTCCAGCCCCAAACTTGTGCTGGTCCAGCCCACCTAACTGGGCTGGATCAACCCAATCGGCGGGGTACCAAAAAAAATAAACTCTTTATTCCAGCCCCAAACTTGTGCTGTTGCAGCCCAACTGGGCTGAACCACCATAATTGACAAGGTACCAAAAAAATAAACTTCTTATTCCAGCCCCAAACTTGTGCTGGTCCAGCCCACCTCACTGGGCTGGATCAACCCAATCGGCGGGGTACCAAAAAAAATAAACTCTTTATTCCAGCCCCAAACTTGTGCTGTTGCAGCCCAACTGGGCTGAACCACCATAATTGACAAGGTACCAAAAATATAAACTTCTTATTCCAGCCCCAAACTTGTGCTGGTCCAGCCCACCTAACTGGGCTGGATCAACCCAATCGGCGGGGTACCAAAAAAAATAAACTCTTTATTCCAGCCCCAAACTTGTGCTGTTGCAGCCCAACTGGGCTGAACCACCATAATTGACAAGGTACCAAAAAAATAAACTTCTTATTCCAGCCCCAAACTTGTGCTGGTCCAGCCCACCTAACTGGGCTGGATCAACCCAATCGGCGGGGTACCAAAAAAAATAAACTCTTTATTCCAGCCCCAAACTTGTGCTGTTGCAGCCCAACTAAGCTGAACCACCATAATTGACAAGGTACCAAAAAAATAAACTTCTTATTCCAGCCCCAAACTTGTGCTGGTCCAGCCCACCTAACTGGGCTGGATCAACCCAATCGGCGGGGTACCAAAAAAAATAAACTCTTTATTCCAGCCCCAAACTTGTGCTGTTGCAGCCCAACTGGGCTGAACCACCATAATTGACAAGGTACCAAAAAAATAAACTTCTTATTCCAGCCCCAAACTTGTGCTGGTCCAGCCCACCTAATTGGGCTGGATCAACCCAATCGGCGGGGTACCAAAAAAAATAAACTCTTTATTCCAGCCCCAAACTTGTGCTGTTGCAGCCCAACTGGGCTGAACCACCATAATTGACAAGGTACCAAAAATATAAACTTCTTATTCCAGCCCCAAACTTGTGCTGGTCCAGCCCACCTAACTGGGCTGGATCAACCCAATCGGCGGGGTACCAAAAAAAATAAACTCTTTATTCCAGCCCCAAACTTGAGCTGTTGCAGCCCAACTGGGCTGAACCACCATAATTGACAAGATACCAAAAATATAAACTTCTTATTCCAGCCCCAAACTTGTGCTGGTCCAGCCCACCTAACTGGGCTGGATCAACCCAATCGGCGGGGTACCAAAAAAAATAAACTCTTTATTCCAGCCCCAAACTTGTGCTGTTGCAGCCCAACTGGGCTGAACCACCATAATTGACAAGGTACCAAAAATATAAACTTCTTATTCCAGCCCCAAACTTGTGCTGGTCCAGCCCACCTAACTGGGCTGGATCAACCCAATCGGCGGGGTACCAAAAAAAATAAACTCTTTATTCCAGCCCCAAACTTGTGCTGTTGCAGCCCAACTGGGCTGAACCACCATAATTGACAAGGTACCAAAAAAATAAACTTCTTATTCCAGCCCTAAACTTGTGCTGTTCCAGCCCACCCAACTGGGTTGTACCAACCGAATTGACGGAGCACCAAAAAATAAGATCTTCATTTCAGCTCAAATTTCAAGCTGTTCCAGCCCAGCAGGTAGGGCTGTCCCAACTATAGCTATTGATATTCACAGTCCCTCATAGTGGGTTGCTGTAACCCATTAATTTGGAATCAAAAACTAACCCACGCAAGTTGGTTGCTTTAAATCAAAAACTGTGGGTTGCGACAGTTAAAAAAAATAGTAATTCAAGCTGTGGGCTGTCCACTATTTTACCCGCGGCCCTGGGCTGATTTAACCCATATTTTGGGCTATGGCTACCATTTGTTTTCTCAGGGTAGACAATTGATATACTTTTAAAATTCGAAAGGAAATTGAAACTTGACAAAATAAAAAAATACAGGGTGTTCAATTTAAAATAAGAAAGTTAATGTCAAAATTTGACATTTGTCAAAGTTTTCAAAAAATTTGGGCAAAATTATTAAAATTTCATATTAACATTTTTTTTCTATCTCTAATATTAACGGCTATAACCGGGGTGTCTCTCCACATAAAACTGGTATATTTTAAGGTTCGGGAAAATTATAATTGGTCAAATTATATTCGTGACTTTTAAGGATCGAGTAAATTAAAATTCTATCAAATTATATTTCGTTTCGGAAAAGTTTTATTTTCTGTTCAATTGTGTTTCGGTTTTTTCTAAATTCGTCTGTTTTGTGGGTTCCCCGTGTATATTAAGTTTATAAATATATGGTATAAACCCTCGGAGAAAGCGATTTTATTTAAAACCGTCCTTACGTAAAACCGGTTTTAGGTGCGTATAAACGTAATAAGTGTAGTAAGTCCTGAAAATCCTGTTTTGTCATCAACCACTTTGTGCAATGATGCGTTACTTTCTTTTTCCATGCCTCGAGGGGGCAATAACAAAAACGGGGGGAAAATTGATCCAGCCAGCATCCTTGCATTTTTCCTGTTTCTTGAAGTTTCCGGTTTGAGATGATGCCTCGCTTCCGGTTTTGCTCAACTTCGGTCACTGAGGCAAGAATTTCCCTTTCCTTATACTTATGCATTATAGATTTTCATAAAGTCATTAGGGACTTATCGGTATATAAAATTGGCATAGCCTGACTTTAATAAAGTCGACACTTTGTCTAAAAGTTCCGTACGGACTCCCGTAGGTAAAAAACCTGTGCTTCATCAGCGAAAAATCACTGCTGCAAAGAGGCTACCATTTCAAAGGTATGTCTGTTCCTAATAACTGACGCCATATTTTACAATTTTCAGTGGTAGGTATGTCTTTTCTTAGTATAAAGTTTGAAACAATGATGTGTTTGAAATTAACTCTGTGTTTCGGACTTCCATGTCTATATTTTATTTTTACACGACGTTTCGATCAGTACAATCTCTGATCGTCTTCAGGTGCAAACTACAATCTATTCCTAAGGCTACGTACTTATATACTATGGGAAATCACTCAACCGTGAAGTTTTAGAAGTTGACTCAGCCCAAGAAGGGACTTTCAAATATTTGGAATTTCAATTCAAATTGAATAATGGCATAATCAAGGAATTTTAGTTTCTTCCAGTGTGACTCTTTGTCCAAAACCTTCACTTCTGTCCACTTCATTCGGTGTTGTTTTGACCATGCATGTTCGGCGATTCCTGATTTCGTTGTTTCACCTCTTTAGGTATTCGTCTGATGTTCCTTAAGCCTAACAGATAGTGGTCTTTTTGTTTTGCCTAAGTATGATTCACCACACTCACAAGGAACTTGGTAAATGCATTACTTATTTTGTTTGTTCTTCAGTTTTGTTTTACTAAGAAGGCTTCGAATTTCCCATGGTGGTAAGGAATACTTCAAACGACACTATAAAAGAATACGACTTAGAAGTCGTTTCTGGGAGTAATTATTACGTCAGGTGCACTTTTACGCGATAGTAGACAGTATTCTAAACTTATAAGTTCCAAATTGTTGTTCTGACGACCACACTACTACTAGAGGAAAGTAGCGAAGCCTTTACTCGATGTATCCGTTACTATAAATGTTAGTTGGGTATGCAGAACATATTTTATGCACTTCAGGGATTTAATCCCTCTTTTTAGGGACTGATACTCTTAATCCCTAAGGGATTCAAAGAATTTTTTTTTAATAAATTTAATCCCTCAGCTTAGGGATTAGAAGTAAGTTTAATCCCTCAGGGATAAAAAAAACTAATCTCTGGAAAATTATAATTAAATTTCTGGCAAGTCAAGCCAAACAGCACTTCCTCTTGGCCAAGATTTCATTCTTAGCACCCTTTCTTGTAGTGACGAACCATTTGGCGTAGAAATAACGTAATTATAACAAAGATCTTTTCCTAAAGTGCATAAAATAGTATATAAACCTCGGGACTAAAGTGTTGTTTAATCCCTTAGCGAATAGTACCAACCTTTCGCCGCGGGATTAAATGTGGAACTTTAATCCCTAGGTTTATAATGTACTATTATTGTTCGGGGGTGCAAAAAAATATTTTTTTTGTCGATTGCCAAAAACAAAATTTAGCTTGACTTAATATGCTAAAAAATACACATGGGACGTTTGTATAATTTTAAAAACACCGGTTTTCAAATTTTGATCACGACTTTTCGCTCACCCTGTAGATATGAAAAGGCCTATTTCGAACAAAAAAAATGGGTATTTCGGTCATACCGATAACATTTTGCCATGCAAAATCGGTTTAACAACTTTTTCTGTTAAGGCGCATTTACACAGACAAACTTTCCTTTGATGTTGAAATGCCGACAAACATTTACACGAGCCAAAGAAATGTTCAAGCAAAATCGCGTACAAAAAAACACACGTAAATTTTGGAGAGAATGTTGAGCAAAATTTGTTTGAAGAAATGTTGGTAATAAAAATTTCTTACAAATTTAAATTTTATAGTTTTATGGGAATTCATTGAACTTAACTGAAAACAGAAAGACTAAGTTTTAAAACAAGGTATTTTTAATTAAGTGCTTTCCGACGGAAAAACAATTTGATGTCGAAATTCACGTTTTACCTCATAAGCAACTTCGATTGATCTGATTTTTATAGGGGATATGCCAGTATACTTGTAACTTTTTTGGGGTTGTAAAAAAAAACGAGAATCAAAGAAATAAAAATTGGCACTTATTTATTGCTGTTGCTGGGTTAGGCGAAGGTAAAAACCGTAGACTAGTGAGAGGGGGTTTTGGTCAAATGAACATTGACACACAAAATTACAGCAGTGTTTAACAGCGCTGTGTTCCGACTGTCTAAACCTCCCTATCCCCCCCCCCAGGGAACAACTAACTACTCTCCAGAACAGTTCTCTAAAAATATCCACCTGCATTTTAAAAAGTAATTACTTCGAAAACATATCCGTTTTCTTTTTGTAATGAAAGAAAACCAAAAAATTTAAAGAAAAGAATTAAATGTTATTTATTACCTCCATCACTAACTATTTTAACATTGCATATGACAAAACTGATAGCCAATAATAATGTTTCGCGTGCCGTCGCCTTTTTTTCACAAAAGTTTAAAATAAAAGTTGGTGTTCCATTTTTTTAAAGAATTGAGATCACTGATCACTGATGTGAAATTTTATTTATTCTCATCTTTAAAAATATGTTTCCAAAACAGATAGCAATAATTTGCTCAAAAATTTACCCGAACAAAATGTTCAAAGAAAAGCTCACAAAAATGTTCGCGCAAAAAATTTTAAATCTTTTGCACGAGCTTTTATTTGAGCATGTTCGTCTGTGTAATTGCGCCTTTCCAGAGAGCACAATGTATATCTTTATTGAGAAGTAAAACGATTGAGATGCATGCATAATTTAGACATTATTCGTAGAGGAAGGAGGGGCAAAGCCGGATAGCTAAGTTAAATAGTACATTATAAACCTAGGACTAAAGTGCAACATTTAATCCCGCGGCGAAAGGTTTGTAGCTCGACCGTAGGGAGGGCTCCAATTCGCTAAGGGATTAAACGACACTTTAGTCCCGAGGTTTATATACTATTTTATGCACTTTAGGAAAAGATCTTACGTTATTTCTACGCCAAATGGTTCGTCACTACAAGAAAGGATGCTAAGAATGAAATCTTGGCCAAGAGCAAGTGCTGTTTAGTTTTTTTTTAATCCCTGAGGGATTAAATTTATTTCTAATCCCTAAGCTGAGGGATTAAATTTATTTTTGATCCCTTAGGGCCTAATTTTCTTTGAATCCCTTAGGGATTAAAACGATCTTTAGTACCTAAAAAGAGGGATTAAAACTATCTATTTAATCCCTGAAGTGCATAAAACAACTTATATCACTAAATAATTTTATGCACTTTAGGGATAAAAGGGGCACTTTTAATCAATCAGGCATTAAAAATAATTTTAATCCCTGGGGGATTTAAAGTAAATTTTTTCAAATTAAACAATAATTTTATTGAAATTTTATTTATTTGTTAAAATGTATGAACAAAAAAAAAACTATATTTGTTGATGTCGATGTTTGCTTCAGATATTATCGTGGCTTTGATCATGGAATATTGGCTCCATACAGAAGATGCCTTGAGATTCTTAGACTGTAGGAAGTATGACAGGAGCACCTTTTCATCCGCAAAATTCTCTGCATGCTGTTCAGCGCACCATTTTCGGTAATCACGAAACTGTTTCTTGTAAACCCCGCGACATTTTTGTGGAAGAAGGCGGACACTTCAATGTTCATTTTCAAAAAAAATGCTGTACGATTTTTCTGGACTCACCGTTTGGTGACGCCGTTTGATAAAAACAACTGACTGACATTTGTTTTGTGCCATAGCAACACTTCCATGGCACAATAAATTTTTAATAAATCCACCATGCCAACAACAATCAATGACAACTATCAGTAATACGAGCTATCAATATTGAAACTAGAGTACCGTTAAGTGGTCTACTGTTAGTTTTGTGATTTTTTGTTTTTAGTTTGTCGCATTCCAAAGTGCATAAAATAATATATAAACCTCGTGACTAAAGTGTATTTTAATCCCTTGGCGAATTGTACACAAACAAACCTTTCGACGCGGGATTAAAATAGGCACTTTAGTCACTAGGTTTGTAATGTACTATTAATTTATAATCGCCAGTTTCGCAACTAAGTACTACAACACTTATATCTACAGAATAAACCGAAGAAATTTTTTAAAAAATCCTATTGTGGTTAGAAAAGGCCTTCACCAAAAATAATGCTAAATACGGTTTTGACTTCACCCCAGGGCAGGGGCAAAACCGGGTGTTGAGTTAAAAATTCGATTAAATTGTTTTTATGCAACTGTCGCAGTGTATACCTACAACCTTGTGCTCAGTTTTCGCACAAAATACTTAACCCATTGCAGCAGTTACATACCTTGCGTAATTGGTGCTCAAAACTGTATGGGTATGTGTCATTTACCTTGTTTATACGAACGGCCGATATAAAAAATATCATAGTGATACTTTATACGTTATAGTTATTTACCTAACAAGTGCGGAAAGTGATACTTTACCGCACAGTGGGTCTATTCTTGAACCGAGAGAAAATTTGCTCCCAGGGTACCGATTCTGGAAGTCATAGGAAGTGATCGTTCGCCTGAGAGAAGAAAAGTAGCTTCAACCAATAAACGCGCTTAAAAGCAGTGACGAGACGATCGAATAATCCCCAAACTATTATGGGCACGCGCAGAGCTGCCTCGAACAACAATTTTTGAGCGAAGCCGTTCTCTCGACTAGACCCAGTAGTTGGGAGTTGTAGGAAAGCTCGTGTGAAAAACGTCACTCGTATTATTTCAGAGCACGCTATTGGACGAAACCATCACGTGACCGAACTCGCTAATGCGCATGCTACGGCAAACTTGATCGTCTTTTAGAGTAGGACTCGCACAGTGGTCGATTTTTGTAAAAACGGGGATATTAAAAAAAAATTCCACACAATCGTGTGAATCTTCACATTTATCTTAAGACATTTTTAAGAGAAAACAAAATTATGATTGTTTTCCACAAACCAAAACTACACTTTTTTGCACTCGACGCGCGTTTCGCTAACAACGTTAGCATCATCAGGAAACGATAAACAATGAACTAAATTAATCTACGCTCTATCTTATATACAATCCTTTAGTGGGCGGAGATAAGACTAATAAATTGTGATTGATCACTTTCATCAACTAAAGAATAAAGTGTACTAAACGGGATGGGTCCTCTATCTTTATTTAAACTATTTCTGGATTTAATGATTTCCATACTTTCATATGCATTCAAAAGTCTTTTGTTTGGTACACTTTTTAGAAGTTTTAGGTTATCTAATGTGAATCTATGATTGTTTTCAAAAGCATGCTCGGCCACACTTGACTTTTCTGTTCTTCCGTATTTTAAGTGTGCTAAGTGTTCTTTAAAACGTGTTTGAATAGAGCGTCTCGTTTGGCCAACATATTTTTCGTCACAATCCATTACGTATTTCGTAAATTCCACTTTTTTCTAGAACTGTAGTTTTATCCTTGGGATTTCCTAGTAAGCTTCTTATTATGTTACCGGATTGATATACTAATTTAAGACCGGTGTTATTAAATACTTTGTGTAATCCTTTCGTATAATTAGGATTATAAGGAATTGATACAAATTTTGAGTCGGAGGTATCTTTTTGTCTGAAAAAGGTATAATTCCGAAAGGTCTTTTGAAAAGGATGTCTATTTATCAGCTTATTTATTAAGCCTTCGTCGTAACCGTTTTTGCCAGCTATATTTCTAATCCTATTCTTTTCTGCTTCAAATCTTTCTTTGTTTAAGGGGAAATTTACTAATCTATATGTTAAAAAGTGCAAACTTGCAAGCTTATGTTATAAGCAATGAAAAGAGTCATTTGGAATATACCTGTTGGTGGCCGTGCCTTTTCTGTATAGATCAAAGTCCAATTTATTTTTATTTCTTATAACTAAAGTGTCTAGAAATGGCAGTGTACCGTTGTTCTCTGTTTCATAAGTAAATTTAATAGTGGGAAATTTTTTATTTATTTTTTCCATAAAATTTTCAACACTAGTTACTTTAGTGTTGAATAATGCAAACACATCGTCTACATACCTGAACCATACTCTGGGGAAATACTCAAATTCTTTTTTTATATCTGATTCAAATTTGCTCATAAATAGGTTTTTTTTAAGAGGTAAAATATATATATTTATTAATTAGCTAAATTTGTGATGGTGGTGTGAGGGGGGATCTACGAAGGACATGTAGATTGAAAGACGATTGGAACTTGAATGGGTTTTATTTATATACAGGTTGAATATAGAAAAGTAGCTTCAACCAATAAACGCGCTTAAAAGCAGTGACGAGACGATCGAATAATCCCCAAACTATTATGGGCACGCGCAGAACTGCCTCGAACAACAATTTTTGAGCGAAGCCGTTCTCTCGACTAGACCCAGTAGTATGAACTTGTAGGAAAGCTCGTGTGAAAAACGTCTCTCGTATGATTTCAGAGCACGCTATTGGACGAAACCATCACGTGACCGAACTCGCTAATGCGCATGCTACGACCAACTTGACCGTCTCGTAAAGTACGACGTCGCACAGTGGTCGATTTTTGTAAAAACGCGAACATTATAAAAAAACTTCCACATTGTAATTTAATCGTACAAAATATTTAGTTTTAATCAAAAAATAAATAGTTTAAAATATTTAAATAAGTAAGCATTTATATTTTTTTAGCTGATACACAGGATGATCGGGTGAATTTTCACATTTACCTTAAGACATTTTTAAGAAGGTAAAAGTTACATATTTATTAATTGGCTAAATTAAACTAAAAATGTTAGTTTAGAACAATCAAATTTACTTTAAAGTAATTGACACAATATATAAGTGTTACAGTATACTAGTATATTTTTAAGTATATGGTGTATATTAAAAAGAATGCGAACCGAAACTTTCAAATGAAACACCTACTATATTATTGCATTTTTGCATTCTGTTTTGAAATTCTAAGCAGTTTTATATAACATACCCTATGTCGATCTTCACCTGTTTTTGAGATATCAACAGTTGAATACCGTCATAATCTTCTGGGTCTTCTATTTGAAATTTGATGTTGAATACTGATGCGTAATATCAAACTCGTAAAAAGCATCGTTTATTCTTTGGCCAACTATTCGCCTAGTATCTTGACAACCATATAAGGACATTTAGACACATTTTGAATTTTTTAATTTTTCAAGTTATGTCCGCGTTTTCCGGAAAATCGGCTACCGTGCGTTTTTCGCATGACTTTTGTGCAATGGATCACTTCTCAGGGTATGATCGCTCTATTACGCCCAGAATCGAGCCCCAGGGAGAAATTCTCTTTCTTCTCAATAGAATTACTTTCGATCAATATCGGGCAAAAGTGAGAGAAACCGATTTAAACCGAAGATTTGGACCATATAATTATGAGATACTACAAAGGCCCTGTCCGTGTATTAACCTATGATAAAAAGCGTCGCGGAAACCCCTGCGAAATATCAAGTTGGCCGTTGCCAATAGATTAAAGACGGGCTCCAATGCGCATGCGTCAGCTAGAAGTGCGTTGAACGAGAAATGAGGTGATTCGACGTTACAAACTCGCACAGGCTCAGATCGAGCCGTCTTTAACTCATTGGCCATGTCATGGCAATCTAGATTTTGACCGTTGCCGCGACGATTTTCTCGCCTTTGGTCCTTTATATATCTAATAGTTATATGATTTGGACTAATGATATGTATAATATAATAATATAACGTAGTCACTTGTGTAAAATGCCATAACGTTAACTTTACCGAACAGTATGCGGTAAAGTACAATCTTTCACATCCAAAAGAGTGTTGTAAAGAGCACTTTACCGCACGCGAGTAGGTAAAAATTAAAAACGCTTTCGGCTCAAATGTCTCACCCGGTTTCGCCCTGAGTGTATTTTTAAAACAAATTGACTCATACAAGTCATACATTTTCAACTAGAACCCATAATGGAAAATATTTTTGACAGAAATGCACTACAGAAAGAGTTTCATACTTATGGGTAAAAACTTGTATCGACGGAGTCCTTAGTGTATTTCAAAAACGATCTAAAACTATAAAAATAACATTACATGCCTACTAAAACACCTGTTGCCGAATAAATCGCGAATGGTGCAATGCTGACACCATAAAAATATTTGGTGAAATGGGTAGATTGTGACGACTTATTTGTTGCCTTAGGTTTATAAATGACACCGTCGGGCAAGGAGTTAAATGCCCTATCCGGTTTTACCTCACTACCCGGTTTTGCCCCACGTTCCCCTACAAATATTCACTCCCTAAAATCCATGCACGTCATACTGATTGATACCAAACTTCCTGAGCAATAGAAAAGTCCTCCCATATGCGTGGCGTGTGCTCGTGTCGTCTCCAAAGTTACAACTTGCGATTTTTTTCAATAAACTTCCTGTTGTTTCCGATTTCCCGATGTGCAAAGGGGCGAAATCGTGTATAAATTTAAATTTTGTTTGATTTCCCAGCAAACACACCCAACAAAAGGCTTCGCTACTTTCTTATAGTAGTGATGAGGTCATCAGAACAACAATTTAGGGCTATAAGTTTGGAATAGTATCGCGTAAAAATGCACCTTAAGTAATAATCACCCCCACAAACGACATCTTAGTCGTATTCTTCTATAGTGCCGTTTTAAAGTATTCCTTACCATCATGGGACAATAACAAAAGTTCCCGTCCCTCCAAGGTTCCTTCTCATTCGTGAATTTGTAGTAGCCTCGACTTTTGTTCGTTACTTATTTGCCTCAATAAATTTAAGCTTCATTAAAGTAGCCGACGTTGAACGCTACAGTGTGGAGGAAATAACTTTTTATGACTACTTCTAAGTCGCAACTTTTTCGCAGTGGCGGATCGAGGGAGGGGGGTGTCCCCCCCTGAACAAATTTTAAAAACATTAAAATCAGCTGCATACCATCAATTTTAAAACCAGTTTTTTTGAGCAGATCCGAACTAAAATTAGAAAATCTGCGCGTGTGTGGAGCGCTATAGCCAAATGCTTTGTAATCGTAGAATTCGGCATACGCGCGTGGTGTTCACGCATTTTTTTCAAAAATGAAAAACGACTTGTGGGTAATACTCTATTTAATTATTTTAAAAAATGTAAGAAAGATGCGACAAAAGAGGATGTTCTTAAAATAAACTTGAATAAAACTCAGAACCTGAACAGAGATGCCAGATATCAATTATGTATTTTCTTTCTTGGTTCACATAAAGCGAGGTAGGGAGGAAAAACGCCGAGTGAATAAAGGACATTTTGAAAAATTTGATTGGCTGATTTTGCCTCAACAAAAAAAAGTCAAGGGTTATTTTGTAAATAATGCAGTAATTTTTTTTCGAAGACCTTAGTTGGAGGACAAAAAACTGTTTTGCCTAAAAAGTTGGTTACAGAACGATTACAAAATTATTCCAAACTATTGGGGGTGGATAGTGATTTACAGAAGTATCAGAAGCTAAAGTAAAAGGTAGGTAAAGTAAAACAAAGGACAAAAAAGTTTTAATAAATTAGTATTAATCAATAGGACTGGCAGTCTGACTGGAGTTAATTAATTTTTTTTAACTCCACAATGTCCCGATAACTTGGAAAATACTATCGATGTTTAGTACGTAGTCAGTACGTCGATGGAAAATCCTTATAGCAGTTTAGCGCTGTCTTTGCCAAAATAAATTAGTTGTATCAGGTAGTATCTGTTAGTCACCACCAACGGCTCAAGCAACTAGGTCGAAACTGTTCGGTTAGTGGGGAGGGTCAGGTAATCACTAACCAACCTACCAATCTAACGAAACCCCCAAAAACAATGATGACCATAAAAAAGGACTTTTTTGTCCTATGTTCGTAGTAGCTTGATCCGGCCTGCACAAGTTTTATTGCTTGCGCCCCCCCTGGTGAAATTGCTGAATCCGCCACTGCTCGGTCGGCCATGTTTTTCGTGGGACAGAAAATCATCGCCTTAATATTAAGGAAATAAATTGTTTTATACCCAAATTTATGTAACCAAGAAGAACTGAATAGAAATTTTGGAACTAATCCATTCCTTTTTACAAGCTTTTTGTATGTAACTGTGTTTCTTCGAGTGGAATTTTGCAACTTAATTTTGACCAACTTCTCGACATCCGATCGGCTTCAAATTTGCTATGCTTATATAGTTGCAGTGACAACGCAAGAATATAGTGTGATGAAATTGACAGCTCCCCCCTACTCGAAGGGGGTGGAGGAGGGTACAGTTGAAGTACGCCCGATTTCGTTGAATTTTGGTGTGTTGGGGCACTAGGGGATGGAAATAACGAATTTGTAATCAGATTTTGAAAATTCAATATGGCGGATTCAAGATGGAAGGTTTTTGGTCATATTTTGCTAACCATACACATCCGATTGCCTTCAAATTTGGCATGCATTTATAGTTCGGTGACAATAATTTAATATGTCATTATTAGGGCAGTGAAGGGGGGAACACTCGTAAGTTTGTCCGATTTCAACCAAAATTGGTATACGGGGGCTTTTGGGGATAAGGAATACGAATTTTTGATTAGATTTTAGCATACAGGGGTTTTAAGGCTACAAATCTAAAAATTAAGGGTGCGTGTTCAAATTTAGTATGCGTTTATATTTCCGGCGACAATACAATAATATGGTATTATTAGGTACACACTTCCCTCTAACGAAGGAACTGGAGGGGGGAAAAGATTTACTTAACTTACTTAAATCACTTACTTAAATTAAATCTTAATTGCCATACAGGGGTTTTTCGGGAAGGAGATATGAGTTTTTGATCAGATTTGAAAATTTCAATATGGCGGATTCAAAATGAACGATTTAGGGTACAAATATAAAAATTAAACAATACATTTTGATTAAAAACTACTTTTAAAGAACAACCTCTTATTAAATGCACTCAAAAGGGGAAAATAATATAATATAAATATACCATAATAAAAGCGATGGGGGCAAATTAAAAATTTTAACTTTATCATAACAAAGGGAGAACTACAAAAGAACTAAATTCTTATTCTATTCGAATAATAAACATAATGCTTTCATCTAAAGAAGCTGAGAACGGGTGAGCTTGCCGTGCTTGCCAAGCCTTTGAAAATGTCCTTAGGTTATAAAGTAATACAACTGTTTCTCAGGTGAATCGTCGATGTGACCGATATAAGATACCTAAAGTTAAAATTTTTAATTTGAACCCATGGCTTTTATTATGGTATAAGAAAGATCAAAAATTGTTTTCTCCTTTTGAGTGCATTTAATAAAAACTTGCTCTTTAAAGGTTTTTTTAATAAAAATTTATTTAAAATTTAAAATTAAATATTGCCATTAGGCGCTGCAAATATGTTAACGCTGTTACCAAAAAATAAATACATTAATTGTACTGAAACAATTCAAACGTAAACTTATTTTTTATCTACTTAATAGGTTGGTAAATAGTTATTTACCTAACAAGTGCGGAAAGCTATAATTTTCCGCACGCACCGGCGTTTGCGCGAACGACGCGCCAGAATATCAAAATGTGCTCAATATCAAAATATTTTGTCATCATTTTAGTTAAAACTAGCAGACTAAAAATGAAAAAATAGTCAAAACTACGAATTTTATGTTTTATTCAAAACTAAACTTTAAGAAGCTTAAAAATCAATTTTTATGGTAATTATTCTATGTTGGGAATTTGGAACCTTTGGTTGCACTAAAACAAAATTGTGATTGTTTTCCACAAACCAAAACTACACTTTTTTGCACTCGACGCGCGTTTCGCTAACAACGTTAGCATCATCAGGAGACGATAAACAATGAACTAAATTAATCTACGCTCTATCCTATATACAATCCTTTAGTGGGCGGAGATAAGACTAATAATTTGTGATTGATCACGATTTTTAATCCTATCTCCCTTCAACCAAAGAATAAAGTATACTAAACGGGATGGGTCCTCTATCTTTATTTAATTTATTTCTGGATTTAATGATTTCCATACTTTCATATGCATTCAAAAGTCTTTTGTTTGGTACACTTTTTAGAAGTTTTAGGTTATCTAATGTGAATCTATGATTGTTTTCAAAAGCATGCTCGGCTACACTTGACTTTTCAATTCTTCCGTATTTTAAGTGTGCTAAGTGTTCTTTAAAACGTGTTTGAATAGAGCGTCTCGTTTGGCCAACATATTTTTTGTCACAATCCATGCAACTAATTTCGTAAATTCCACTTTTTTCTAGAACTGTAGTTTTATCCTTGGGATTTCCTAGTAAGTTTCTTATTGTGTTACCGGATTGATATACTAATTTAAGACCGGTGTTATTAAATACTTTTTGTAATCCTTTCGTATAATTAGGATTATAAGGAATTGATACAAATTTTGAGTCGCAGGTATCTTTTTGTCTGAAAAAGGTAGAATTCCGAAAGGTCTTTTGAAAAGAATGTCTATTTATCAGCTTATTTATTAAGCCTTCGTCGTAACCGTTTTCGCCGGCTATATCCCTAATCCTATTCTTTTCTGCTTCAAATCTTCCTTTGTTTTAGGGGAAATTTACTAATCTATTGCTATGTTTTCATGGGTATTGAGTTCGTTTTCAAAACTCATTCTATCTTTTTCTTTTATATAGCGTGTTCTTGGTCTTGATAAAGAACACGCTATATAAAAGAAAAAGATACAATGAGTTTTGAAAACGAACTCAATACCCATGAAAACATAGCATTTATGTTAAAAAGTGCAAACTTGCAAGCTTATGTTGTAAGCAATGAAAAGAGTCATTTGGAATATACCTGTTGGTGGCCGTTCCTTTTCTGTATAGGTCAAAGTCCAATTTATTTTTATTTCTTATAACTAATGGCAGTGTACCGTTGTTCTCTGTTTCATAAGTAAATTTAATAGTGGGAAATTTGTTATTTATTTTTTCCATAAATTTTCAACACTAGTTACCTTAGTGTAGTTTTGGTTTGTGGAAAACAATCATAATTTTGTTTTTATGGTAATTATTAATCACGGTAACATTGAAAGTACCACTGTTCATGTTACTTAATGCCATCGTCGACTTCAAGTCTTCCTTATTTAAAACTGAGCAACAGCGTGCTCAACAACAAGCGGGCTCAACAGCGTGCGTAAAAATTTTTTTTGTTCAACAGCGTGCGTGAAAAATTTTTTCGCGCACAGCGTGCGGAAACTTTTTTTCACACACTGCGTGCGGAAAAGTGGCGCTTTCCGCACGGAAATGAGTGCGAGGAAAGCGATTTTCCGCACGCTCGTAGGAAAAAGCCTTTTAAAATGCGTAACGGATGGATCAGCAAAAAGAAGCATGCCGTCACTGCTTTTTGTATGATTTATTTATCTGCCAAAAAGACCTTAAAACATGCCAAAACTTAATATAACCGTAAAGTTAAAATCACACTTAAATAATATTTGTTACTATTTTACCAAAAAACGAAAGAGTTAAGAATGTAACTAACAAAATGTAGCATAACGAACGGAACGTAACGGACGGAACGCTATTTTCACTCAAAATAGAAACCAAATAGAAACAATATTTAAATTACAAGAAAAGTGAATCTTGGTAATACCACGAAAGTAAAAACAAAAGTGGAATGATAATATCCTGTAAATGTACTTGACATTTGTGAGCCTAAATTAGTTGGTATTGACAAAATTCCCCTAACTCTGAGGCTAATAATAAAAAGGTTTATCGCACATCACTTATGGAAGGCAAAAAACTAGTCATTCCGGTTGTATAACAGCACTGAACAAATCAAAACACTATATTTTTAGCGAAAACACGCAAAAAAAAACAAAACACTTTATTTTGACTAAAAAAACAACGGAGTAACATCCTAGTAACTATTGTTTTTGTTCAAACAAGTGTGTGGCTAATAAAAAAAGTAGGCAAATATATATCATGTTTACAGGGGGACTTGAAACCCATCTTAAAATGATATAACTTTACTTTTTCTATTAACAAAAATTTAAAAATAACAAAATTTTAATATATTATGAAAAATCATGGTAAAAAATACCAATTACTGATTGTGGAAAAGACACACCAAAAACAAAAAAGAATGTCAAATCGATTCGATTGATGTGACTTCGTTCTTTTAGGCTCATAACTGTCACCTGCATAAGGCGGTCATTTTTGTGAAATTTCTCAGGGGTATTATCATTCCACTTTTGTTTTTTCTTTCGTGGGTAATACTAGCAAGACTAGTTTATTTATTTTTTAATCAATTATTTCATGGATAGTGTGCAAAAATATTTGAGAGTAAAAAGTTTAAGATGATCTTTTAATATAAAAGAATACCCAAATTTAATTTTTTTGGCATTTAAAAAAAAATAAACATTTACTTACTTTTTTAATAGAAACAGTTTTAGCCTCTGGAGGCAAAGTAAAAGATATATAAGTGGTCACAAATAGTAGGTTAATGCCTTCGGTAATTCGTATTCGTGTTATTACCCGTAGTGGACTTTTAGCTGGAAATGCAAACCAAATCGACGTGTTCAAGGGTTTCTTGAAAATCGTACTCTAAACACTAGAAAACGCTTCTGTTTCATTTTCGTTGGGACCCTGTATTTGTTTTCTTGTGTAAGCAGTAAATAAATATTTCTTCCCGTTTACTTTTTGCCTCTTAACTTTTAAACGCTATACACGCCTTCCCAATTTCTGGTAAACAACTTCTTTTAATCATCTCCCTTTTTGCCTTCCATTCTCTAATGGACAAAGGCTTTATAGAGGTCCTGTCTGGTCTTATTAATGATCCAAATTTTCTTTTAGAAAATCTTAGGAAGAATAAATAAAGGGGCCGTAGAAAATTATCTATATTCAGGGTGGATCCATGCAAGAACGTACTTGCACACGGAGGTAGTAGTAGTAGTAGTAGTAAAGGGGCGACCCGTGGTCCTGTCTTTCTGCCATGCCCCGTTCCTTACCCCTATGCCCCTACTTCCGCTGCAACTCTCTTCGGGCCTCCCTGTCTTCTTTACGAAGTTCAGTGTGTCGGCCCATTTGAGCGAATACAGCTCTTCTTCCTCTACCATACCGTGGGAAATCCCCACTTCAGCCGCCTTGATTTGGCATATGCATCGCACCCTGTCATTAAGTGCTGCGCCGACTCCTCTTTGAGACCGCAAGCGGGACACACGGGGTCTCCTGCTACTCTCATTTGCCTCAGATGTTTGTTCAGCCGATTGTGCCCAGTCATCACCCCTCGCAGCAGTCCAATGTCCTTTCGGGCTTTGCCTAAGAGCCATTTAGTTCTGGAAACATTCGGACTATCCACGAATAGCTTGGACTATCTGCACTTTGACTCTTGCCTCCATAGGACGTCTTCAGTATATTGTTCGCTCATTTGTTAAGCTCACTCTATACATGTTTCCTTGTTATTCCCAGAAGAGGTTCCGGTCCAATGTATTGGGATTCGGCCCCTAGTCTGGCAAGTTCGTCCGCTTTCTCGTTCCCTGGTATTCCCTCATGATCTGGGAACCACATCAGTGTTACCGTATTGTCTTGAGTCAGTGTTTGCAGTGCTTCAGCGCACTTCTCCACCAGACTACTGACAATTTTGGGTGAACTTAGATCTTTGAGGGCAGCCTGGCTGTCGGAGCATATGTACATATCTCTCCTGACATTCCTCCGGTCCGGAGGCCACCTTTTTTTATTTATAGTCTAGCTGCTGGTAATTTTTTGTTTTTAACTTTACAAGAGCAGTGCCTTATGTGGCCAAAATGGTTTAAGACTCGTCGCCGCGTCGTCTTGCTCTTTAGAAGATTTTTATTCTGACGGGACATTGAAATGTTGGGTCCCTATAAAAACCCGAAACCAAATTTGGCAGAAACATAATTTAAAAGAAAAAAAAATAATTGTCCGGAAAAAAATTGCCTCGAAAATGAAATGACGGGAAAATAAAATCGCTAGAAAATATAGGTTTTACGAAATATATTTTTTATAGAAATACAAAATTCAGAAAATGTTTTTAACGAAAATAATTTAATATAAACATAATAATGTCGAACCACAAAATGCAAGAACCCCAATCTGTCCGAAAATGACTTGAAGCGATAGCCACGAATTCAATTGCTACGTTGCCAGGCTTACGACAGGGAAAAGTCGAAGTAAGTTGTGGTATTGTATTAATTTAACCCCTTCACATCCCCCAACCTCCAAATTTTTTCATAATATTGTATTGTCATCGTATCTACATTACAGTTCCAAATTTCATTAAAATCGGTTCACGCGAAGTGCGTCAAAAATAAATCGCAAGATTTGATAGACAGTTAGACAGTCAGAAACTGTGAATTTAAATAAATATTTTAATAAAAAAAATGCCCGTGGCATCTTCCAAATAGAGAAACTTCGCAATCCAGGGCCTACGGCGCTCTAGATATTTATATTTGACGCATGCCCAATAGCGATTCGGATGGATTGTGGTTCTGCTGATTTAAGGATCGGGCATATTAATTTCTATCAATTTGTGGTTCGGGTATTTTTCGTTTCTATAAAATTATTTTCGATACTTTTGTAATTCTGATATTTTAAGGTTCGGGAAAATTATAATCGGTTAAATTAAGTTCGTGTCTTTTAAGGATCGAGTAAATTAAAATTCTATAAAATTATATTCGTATCCATTATTTTCTGGGTGTTTTAATTTCATTCATTTCGTTTCGGACGTTTTTATTTTTTCTGGTCAATTGTGTATCGGTTTTTGTAAATTCGACTTTTTTGTGTAGTTCCCGAATTTTTATTAAAGGATTCAATAATAATCACCGACGTTCAAAAAGTGGAAAAAGGAACACATCACAAAGGGAAAAAAACGGCATATATATAAACCTTTTTACCATATTTGCAACGTTTGGTGTTGGTTTGGTGGAATGACGTCAAAATTTCCACCGCAACGTTACGGAAAAAAATGCAACTATTTGTTTTGAGTGCGTTAGGGATTATTATTCATAAAGGACGGCATTAACTTTAATTATATCAACTTTATAGGTAGCACCATAGAGAAAGTAATAGCTACACGAGAGTGACCGATACTGTGTTATACTTGGGGAACATTGTTTGACGACGACCCGAGCGCAGCCGGTGGCCACAGAAAGGAACTACTTGTACTGCCAGACGCATAATAAAATACATATATTCTTTTGGCTAATTTTTTACAGATGCTTACTTATTTTATAATAAAAAGATATGAAAAAACTTAACAGGCGCCGTTTTTCCATACTTTTTAGTGTTAAAAAAGCAATTCATTCGCGAAAGGTTTTAGCTCTATACAAACCTTAACCAACTTTGTACTGTTACATGCAGCTAAAAAAACTTTCTTTAACTAACAAAAAGTTTTTTGGACCCTTTAAAAATCTAAAATAGGTGAAGGGCGTTATAACTATTTTGATACGGTATTTTTTTTTATTAATTGGGAAAAAATCTCAGTATAAAAGTCTTACAGATTTTATAAATGTTTATCTCTTTTTTTTGTTGTATTTAAACCTGTTATCTTCTTGCCTAACTCTGTATAAATCATCAGAATATTTTCTTCTGGACCCAATTTCGCCAACTCTATTTGAATGGCATTTTAGAATTTACAATAAGTTGTTAATCTACTACTTATATAGCTAATCCAGTGGCGTACAATAAATTAATCATGATCAAGGGTCCCAAAGGTTTACTTTAATTCCAAGGAATTTTTCTCATCAGCATTCAAAACATGTATAATAAATGACATTCTTAGTATAATTTTTCTTAAAATTTTCATCTGCGGCGCATTTATGATTTTTAAACAAATCTATATATACCACCGCAAACAATCTCAAAAATATTTTACAAAAAACCATCCAAATTTTTTAAAGAATTCTTTGTTTTTTTATTGTAAAAATTTTTACCTGCGGCGCTATACAACTATTAAATATTATTATAATATTGTTATTGTTATATTAATTTTAAGCAATTTTTTTGTCAACAACATTTAAAACGCGTAAAAAATTGCATTTAAAAATCAGTATTTTTGTTTCGTATACACACTAACTCAACACTCTCTTCCTCAGTTCAAGAACTCAAGCAATAGGCACCTAGCTAATTTTTAAAAATTTGCCATAGGTAGGTCGTTGAGTCTTATAAAAGGATGAATCCCCCCAGAGCCGATTTCTGGCTACGCCATTGGCTAATCCCATAAACTCGCGCGATTTCCAACCAAAACTGATTAAAATAACTCACTTTTGAAAATCTAAAAAAAACCGCTTGCCAGACTTTGACAACCGGTGGCAAAAACCGGCAAATACAAAATTAAAATTGTGCGAAATACATTTCGACCTTGAAAAATTTTCTGTCTTTCTTTTATGATCAAATAGAAAGAGATGGACGGGGCAAGGCAGGTGTGCTAGTTCCTGCGCGGCCCTATCTTTCTGTTAGTCTCCGTAAGTTATTATGTTGTCTCTGGGTGGCACGACACGAGCCTGGTTAGATGACAATAAGGATTTTCGATTTACAATTGGTCCTGGTTGAACCAGAACCGGAACCGGTCCTTTCAATTTAAAACAATGACGTCGCAGTTGCAACCCGGTTATAAAATTTTAGAACCAACCTGGGAGTATGTTGGAAAGTTGGAACCTTTGGTTGCACTAAAACAAAATTATGATTGTTTTCCACAAACCAAAACTACACTTTTTTGCACTCGACGCGCGTTTCGCTAACAACAATGAACTAAATTAATCTACGCTCTATCTTATATACAATCCTTTAGTGGGCGGAGATAAGACTAATAAATTGTGATTGATCACTCCCCTCAACCAAAGAATAAAGTGTACTAAACGGGATGGGTCCTCTATCTTTATTTAAACTATTTCTGGATTTAATGATTTCCATACTTTCATATGCATTCAAAAGTCTTTTGTTTGGTACACTTTTTAGAAGTTTTAGGTTATCTAATGTGAATCTATGATTGTTTTCAAAAGCATGCTCGGCCACACTTGACTTTTCTGTTCTTCCGTATTTTAAGTGTGCTAAGTGTTCTTTAAAACGTGTTTGAATAGAGCGTCTCGTTTGGCCAACATATTTTTTGTCACAATCCATGCAACTAATTTCGTAAATTCCACTTTTTTCTAGAACTGTAGTTTTATCCTTGGGATTTCCTAGTAAGCTTCTTATTGTGTTACTGGATTGATATACTAATTTAAGACCGGTGTTATTAAATACTTTGTGTAATCCTTTCGTATAATTAGGATTATAAGGAATTGATACAAATTTTGAGCCGCAGGTATCTTTTTGTCTGAAAAAGGTAGAATTCCGAAAGGTCTTTTGAAAAGAATGTCTATTTATCAGCTTATTTATTAAGCCTTCGTCGTAACCGTTTTCGCCAGCTATATTCCTAATCCTATTCTTTTCTGCTTCAAATCTTTCTTTACAGAAAAGGCACGGCCACCAACAGGTATATTCCAAATGACTCTTTTCATTGCTTACAACATAAGCTTGCAAGTTTGCATTTTTTAACATATAGATTAGTAAATTTCCCCTTAAACAATTTGAATGCATATGAAAGTATGGAAATCATTAAATCCAGAAATAGTTTAAATAAAGATAGAGGACCCATCCCGTTTAGTACACTTTATTCTTTGGTTGAGGGGAGATAGGATTAAAAATCGTGATCAATCACAAATTATTAGTCTTATCTCCGCCCACTAAAGGATTGTATATAAGATAGAGCGTAGATTAATTAAGTTCATTGTTTATCGTCTCCTGATGATGCTAACATTGTTAGCGAAACGCGCGTCGAGTGCAAAAAAGTGTAGTTTTGGTTTGTGGAAAACAATCATAATTTTGTTTCAACCTGGGAGGTTGGTTCGGCTCTTTGGTTGCAAACATAATCCCTACAATTTTGCAAAATTATAGGTAATCTTTTTTTGAGTAAAATCAAAGATATCTTCAGAATATTATAAATGACGTCATTATTTTAGAACCGCTGTCATAAAACAATGTCAAAGTTGTCAACCAAAACCAGGACCAATTTTTATAATCGAAAATCCTTAATAACGTCAGAAATAATAGCAGGGGCCATCCATAAATTAGTTAAAATAAAATAACACCTAAAATCCATTTTTTTTTAGAATTCCAGTTTTTTATTTTGTTTGTAAAAGTGCTTAAATGCAAGCAAAAATTTTTGCGAAAATGACACATAAAATACCATTTTTTACACCAAATCGCAGGCAAAAAGTTTTGATAAAATTACATTAAAAAGACCAATGTGACACGAAATCGTAAAAATGAAGGATTTTATTCCCTATATATTTTATTTCTGATGTTATTTGACTGTGTCAATTGTAATACCCAGGCATCTTGGGAGGTGGGTTAATCCAACCTCCCCCCCTTGGTGCGCCAATAACTTTCGTGCGGAACTGTCAAAAATAGTGCCCACTTTATAAAAGTCAGGCTATGCCGTTATGCACCGATAAGTCCCTAAAGTGACAGCCAAGGTTCAAAAGAAGTAATATAATTTTTAAAAAAATCATCTAGGAATTCGGGCAAGAAACGGTCCTTATTCAAAATGTGTAATCATTTTTTGCGTACCTAAGTTTTATCTGACCCCTGTACTACTGTATTAGAACAGTAATTTAATTTTTCCTACGACCACATAATAAGAAAATGATGGATTTCACCTCAGATTAATAAAAAAAATGAGATATAACAGTAAACAATATTACCCCGATCAACCAGCCACAATGCTTATTTCCCAAAAAATACATGGTTGCCAATTTACCGCGGGGTTTTCCTAGAAACAAAACAATTCATAAACTTCTTGAAGCTCTTTTGATAATATTATTGATTATTTGACATATTTTTATGTAGGATAATTTTTCTTATGCTAATAACTTAATTCTTAGTCCTAATTTTTAGTCTCAATAATTAACTTTTTTTAATTTTTAATAAGTAGAATTTCGAGATTTATAAAAAAGAACACAAGCCGGCAACGTTTTTTCGACGAGCCGCGAATAAATGCCGACATGTTTGGTTGCAGCTGACGGCGTTGTTGTTAACGGGGGTTTGTGTTGTTCGGTGATTTTTGAATTTAATTGTGACTATTTGTGAAAAAAGAACTGTATCAAGCTATTTTGAGGACCAACAAAATGGTTTACCATTGCCTGGTATGCAATAAAAGCGGATATTCCAGCCCAGAACTAATATTTCGGAGGTAAGAAAGATCCTGTCATTTTACGTTAGTCATGGGCGTAGTATGAGGTAAAAAACTGCGTAAAAAGCTTATGATTATACTATTAATACATCAAAAATCTAAGACTAATACTAATCTTTTTTAAGAAACAAAAGTACTAGATAATTTTGCTCCTTTTGCAGCATGTAAAATATTTATTTATTATAATTTATACATAACAAGAGAAGACAATAAGACCAAGTGCTGATAGTCAGGTACTGGGGCAGGTATTTTTTGTATTTTAATGGGTACCTGGGTACTTTCTATAATGTGAATAAAACCGTTTTGGAGATATTTACTCTGAGCCAATCTTATTTTTATTTTCATTAATATTTATTATTTATTTTTTTGCCTTTTGACTCCTGTTTTCTGAAAAACTACTAGTAATTTTTTACCTCTTTCTTAAATTTTCCTTGTGTTCTGTATTCAGAAATGAACATGCAGCCAATGTGTAAAGAATAAAATTTGTTGGCCTTAAAATTTTCATAATTAACATCACAAAAAGTTCTCTTAATTTGATAAATAAAGTTTATATTCCACTAAAGAAAACTAAAAAAGACATTATTAGCATAGTGAAAAAAACGCTTAATAAGCCGTTTATTAGCGTGTTTTTTTTTGGACAAAAACGTTATAAAACGGGTTATTAACCGTTTTTTTTTGCTATGAAAATATTTTTTTTTACTTTTGTTTTGTGGGATACTGCACAATTAAAAAAAATATATAACAGCCATCTTGAATAATTGACCTAAAAATCATTTCAAGTGCTCTTTGGTAAACTTTTGATCTGTTCGTAAATACCTACATTCCTCAAACTAAACTTTATCTTTGAATAAATCTATTTTTTGTGGTTATGCAAGTTCTGGCAATTAATTCTTTTGAATAAGAAAATCCGACCAACCCTACCTTATATCTCGTTTTCACATTTATATATTTAAATTAAAATTAACGCCGCCACTGGTAATGGGAAAAGCAATTTTTGACAGTGTTGCCGTTTTATTGCTCTATCTCTTTTCTGTTCATATAATCGTCCAGAAGGGTGTTGGATTGTAAACATTAGAGGATTTCAATAGGGAATGTTTGGTCTCTCTTTAGTTATTAGTCTGAGGATTTCACGCGATTTGCATCCTTATTTAAATTTCACTTGTGTGGAAAAGTGTGCAGATGACGTTAACTGTCATCATGCGGAAAAGCAGTTTCATTTGAGTTGCCCAAAATTAAAGACAAATTTTTACAAAAATAAGTGCAATTAATCATCAGTGTTCGTAGGAAAAATAGCGTACACAACTTGATAGAAAGGAACTTTCTTACACTCGCGTTTTGTTTCACTCGGCTAGCGCTTCGTTCAGAAAATTCACGCTCGTGTGAAATTTGTCACCTTCTTCTCTTGCTATATGTGATATACTATTGCAGGGACTCTAAATGTTACACAAAAAGCGGACCCAGAAGGACGAAATTTTTGGCAAAACATTTTTTATGTTATTTTTTTTGGCAGGAGCGTCTATTCGCAGAAAAGTCCGTAACAGTAACAATTTGTTACTCTTGCCATGGCATGGCGTCACGGCGACTATGTGGCGCCGCGGCGGACGAGTTTATTGAAGGAAGATGCTGGAAAAGGGGCACATATAGCGATGCTCACTATGTAGAAAGGATATTTATCTAAATTGAAAAACTTGGGAGGTGAAAATCACCTATTTTTTGTATTTTTTTGAAATTTTAATTGTGAAATTGAATAAGAAATTACCATAAATTTATGACTTTTAAAATATAGGTAATCAAAACATTGTTTAAAACTAAAAAAAAACATTTACCTGCACCCGTGCAGCAAAGTGCACTTCACCACACTCATTTGCGTGTGGAAAGTAGTACTTTACCGCACTCAGTGCGTTAAAGTTAACGTTATGGCACTTTATATTTCTTTTTTGAGAATTTTAGAGGCTTGTAGGTAAAATCGTGTACCAAACACATGCGTAAAGTGTCTTTACCGCCCTTGCTGGCTTGACGAACGTCGCGTAAAGTATCACTTTCCGCACGCAAATGAGTGCGGTAAAGTGCACTTTACCGAGTAGGTAAAATTTTTTTTTAGTTTTAAGCTAAGTATCAAGTTGCTTAATTTTAGGAGTACTTATATGGTTCCATAAGAAACGCACTTTTTTGATTGCCTATATTTAAAAATCCGTGTAAGAGTTTATACACTCCGTCCCATTTTTACGGCCGTATTAGGTAGATCTTAAAAAATTGCATGTAGAAAGTTTTAAGCATTATATAGAAGTAAAGATGCAGAAAAATAAAAACCATAAAAATGAATATTTTGTTTTTTCCCTATTTCCGAAACTACCCGGATTTTTTTAAACTTTTTTTCTAGTTTTTTCGGTGTGATCAAAATTTGGCGGTATGTCGTAAAACTAAAAGTTTCATCAAAACGTTAAAAAACGTTTTTTTTTTGGGTCAAACCTTATTTGCAGTCGTCTAATCTTTCTCAATTTTTCTCGGTAAATATTTTGCTTGCTGTCATAACTTTCATGCAATTAATTTATGAATAAAAATAAAAATTAAAGCGGTCCTACACGAGCGACAGTTACACGAGCGTATGCAGTAATTACCGCCAGCAGATTGTCTATCTAAATAAAATAGGGACTTATCGGCACATAATTGGGAATTATTGGAACGCAGTTAGGGACCGACACTAATAAGGCTATGCACTATTTTGACGCTGCCACGGATAAGGCTAGGGCCTGCCCTTATTTGTTTAGGAATTATACTGGGCCGTATCTTGGCTGTGTCTGACCGTATGCGGGGGGGGGGGGCAATCGCCTCCCCCTTTTCCCCAGAAAAAAGTAGACAACAAAGATGCTGGTGGAAACCCCGAAGTCTTTGGAGAAAAAACGAGAAATTACAGAATGTTCCTTGGGATTATAGAGTTTCTATTTATAAAAAAGTTTAAGAGAAAATCATTTAGGACATAAAATCAAGGTTCAATAACGAGACTCTAAGTATTTTTGACCTGAACATATTCATACCAAGTTTTATACAACATGCAGCCAAAATCAAGGCAAAATTAACTAATGTCGTTTTCAAATATTATAAACTGTTTGATTAATCCAAAACACAAATTCTTGAACTTTTACTGGGAGAAATCAGTATTTGGAAACAATATTGGTCAGAAGTAGGCAAAAGCTTAAATCAAAACTTATAAGATAACGTTTTTGAGGCAATGAACAAGTGGGACGATATTTTTCCGTTGATAAAAATGTTTGCCAGTAAGTAATGCTTCGTCAGAAAGAAGCTTCTCCTGCCTCAGAAGATTGAAAACATAAGTACTTAAAAACACTATGACGGAAATTCGTCTGTGGGGCTTAGCATTGCTGGATATCAACAGACATTGAAATTTTCATTGAGCGATTTATTGATTGGTTTGCTCAAAAAAAAAAACCGGAAACGAACTTTTTTTTTGAGATAGGCGTCTTATATAAAATATTTTAATAAACTGTTTTTGATGTTGGTGGGTTATTGGATCTGTTTGTACTTTTTTGAAGTTCCCAACGTTTCGAAAAATATATTTTCTTTCTCAAGGGTTATTCAAGTTGTAATTATTGAGACCAACCCACCAACATCAACAACAGTTTATAAAAGGTAATGTTTCAACTTAAAAAGCTTTTTAGACCTCAAAAAAAAGGATTAGGTTTTGTTTCTACGTAAATCTACGTAATTACTCAAGCGCGGATTTTAGGGGGGTAATTACCCCTCCCCTGGATTTAAATTTTTTACGAAAACATTGACGGTATTCGTTTAATTTTGTGTTAAAAGTGGCATTTGTAGTGTCATTTTCTTATAAATTTTCGCATGCTGCGCTTTGAAACCATTGATATATTTACAATTTTAGTTTTATTTTAAATTTAAAAAAAAATGCATTTTACAGTGCAATTTTCTTCAAAATTTTCGCCTCCGGCGGCGCTATGATCCCGTTGGTATTTACGATTTGCTATATGTTTAGGAAGCAGATCACCTTTAGTACTCATCAACGGCAATCTGACTGCTCGGCGATAAATCGATGAAGTGCTGCAGCCAGTTTTACATCCCTACCTACAAACTATCCCAAATGCGATCTTTCAACAAAATAATGCTAGACCGCATATTGCTCGTGAAACAATGGACTTCTTACATGAACTTGGTATAGAGACTTTGGGATGGCCCGCAAGATCGCTTGACTTCTCGCCTATCGAACACGTATGGGCGCAAACTTAGTCGATTACCACGTCCCCCTGGAAACTTAGAAGAACGCTGGCATGCCGTAAAGAGGATTTGGATGGGGTTGTTCCTGAATATGATATAGACCATCTTATTTTGTCAATGCCCAATAGAACAAACGAGTGCATAAATAACCATGGAGGAGCCACTCATTATTAATTTTTTGATCCAGTATAAATTATTTAATATCAAAAATTCCAGGTCCTCATCTCCAACCTCCACCAACACATCTTCCATGCAGTAAAAAGTTGGTTCATGATAAAATTCCTTTTCCTTAACTTTAGTCACTAAGGTTGACACTAAAGACAGGTGCACTCGCGATTTTGGCCTTTTGTTTACAATATGTTAGGTTCTTTTTGTCCTAAAAATATGGAAACTCTTTCACCATGATCAATATCCACTTTTGTAATAACTACTGCTTCAAATAATAAAATAAAAAAAAGTAATTTTGAGGTTAAAAAAACAGTTAAATATTAGCCAACTTTCAAGGTCATTCCTTAATGCTTAAGGAAAAAGTTACAGAAAAGGAACAAGCATGAACACGCTAATCTGAATACATCAGATTTAATAATTGCTAAAGGAAAAAGTTACAGCAAAAGTTACAGAAAAGGCAAAGTAATTTAACCATGAACCAGCCTTTAAATATGAAAAAAACAACACAGTGCTCACTCACGCGTCAAATTATGTCAATATGAAATTTTATGACAGTCATGTGACACGACAGCAGACACGCACGAAAAAGTCGTAGATGGGAACTGGGTGTTAACAAAAAAACGGGAAACTTTAGGGTATGTTTTGATACGCGGAAACTAAACACTATAACGAAATGTGACGCTTATTCTTTACCCTTTAACTGTGGTAGCATCCTAGATAATTTGTGCGATTTACCTAAGATCAGGGGCGCTTACAAAAATAAAAGAGTTTTCATAGAAGTTATCAAAAATCACTTGCTTCGGAGGTGTTTCTACAGTGTTTATGAATATTGAGATACGCTTGTAATGAGGCTCTATACTTTTTATTTAACTTGTTGTCAGTTTATGAGTTTTCTTTTTAGTCCACCATACCAATGATATGGGGGACTATTAAAATCGTGAAATTTTCACTTTTCTTAATTTTATCAAAAATGGTCTGTGTTCTGTTGTCTGTCTATATACACGATAACCCAAGAACGCCTTGATCGATTCTAACGAAATTTGCAGTACAAAAATGAACTGATTAACTTTTGGGTAGGGTGGTGGGGGGTTGAAGGGGGCAAAAAGGGGATAAAATATTTAAAATTTCACAGATCTTGCACCCTATGTGTAGGGGGAAATTAGTAAATTCATTATTATTATTTTATAAAATTTTTGTGTCAGATCATAACTAAAATAATTGTCAGACCTAATCAATTGTTTATATTAATAACACAAAATAAACATGGGCGCAAAATAAATTAAAAACAGTACTTACATTAAAGTAAATTCAGAATCGAATAGTTTCTTTAACGAACTACATTCGGGCCGCTTCAAAGGTCGTATCTGCAATTAATTAGAAAAAAAATGTCGCTGAGTAACCACTCTTCCTAATTCACCTACGTATTCATAATTTATAGACCTTTTGAAACATTTAAATAATTGTTTGAAATTTTGACACAATGATGTGTTTGAAATTAACTCTGTTTTTCGGACTTCCATTGTCTATATTTTATTTATACACGACGTTTCGATCAGAGATTGTACTGATCGAAACGTCGTGTATAAATAAAATATAGACAATGGAAGTCCGAAACACAGAGTTAATTTAAATAATTGTTATAAGTTCACTATTCCCTTCCGGTTATGCAATGGTATTAGGGGAGAAAGACGCAATCGTTTAAGACCAACGTCCATCATAACTCTGCTAATATTAAAGAGATAATAGATGCTGGGTTCTAAAACGCAACCTAATACCAACCAAAAGTGCTGAATAACAAACTAGCATAGAGTGTGCAATGGTGCCAGGGGATGGATGGAATCGTTTATATGATGCAACCCAAAACCTACCAAAACTCTTCTTTATGAGTATATAATAGGTTCCAGGGGAAAAAGACACAATCGCCATTAACGATATCCTAACACCTACCTTACTACTAGCCCGGAACCGTGCACAGTTCCTAAACAAATCATAATAAATACTACTGAGGGGAGAACGACGCGCCTCAAAGTACATGAACAACAATAGCGTGGACTAGATCACTAATTAATTTACCTAATTTATGCCTTGCGCTTCCTTCGCGCTTCAACAAAATCTGTCGAGGTAAAATCTGTTGCTTGTTGATCCAACATTTTCGGTTCCGAACTGCCTATAATATGCGCCAAGAAGTATTTTCAATACTAAAAAATTGTTGGAACAAAAGCAAGCAATAGCGATATACGGTTTTCAGATTTTAAGTTTCTATGAATATGGACTATAAATTTTGTTAAAAAGTCTAAATTCGTGGGAGCTTTAGTTTCCGAGTTATTTAGAAAAAACGTTAAAATATATAAAAAAAACATAACTTTAGAAGTAAAGCATCTATGCGGTTTTCAGAATTTGCTTTTCGTAAATATTCCCCAAAAATTTTTTAATAAGGTTCAAATCTTTCAAAGCTACAGTTTTTGAGATATCTATCCATGCTTTCTAGCACCAATTTTTTTACGTTATTTTACATTATTTGTACTTTATCTTTTAATGACTTTGCTATACAGGGTGTTCCAAATTCGATGCTCACCATGGGGATCTCCTAAACGGTAGGAGATACGAAAAGTTTTAAATCTGGGCAAAGTTGTGCAATTTGACGCTTTGCTCAAAACCAAAAAAAAAAGTTTACAAATTCCGGGTAGCTCCGGAGATAGGCGAAAAAAACTGAAATCTTTGTTTTTAGTTTTTATTTGTCGGCGCCCTTATTCTTAAAGCTGTCAAAAAACGCTTAAAACTTTTTACAGGCACTTTTTTAAGATATACTTAATGAGAGGTCCGTTTTCGAGATTTGACATTTCAGTGTGACAGGAGTACTGTCAAGTTCATTTTTTTTTTTTGGTTCATAAAATGATGATGGCTATTTTACAACCTCATTTTGACAAGTACCTGACGTTTTGAGTTAATTGACCATCATCAGCCAAATTCAAAGATTAAAAAACAAAGAAAAAAACGTATTTTTAAAATTAGGTAAAGTTATTTGTTATTTCCAAAATATCTTGAGTAAGTTAAAAGCAAAAATTAAATTTGAGCTGATGATGATGGTCAATAAACCCAAAACGTCAGGTGACGGCGAGAGAAAAAAAGAATGTGTCTATAAGAAAAAAAGAACTTGACAGTGCTCCCGTCACACTGAATTCACAGCTTTAAGAATAAGGGCGCAGAAAAATAAAACTAAAAATGAAGATTTCGGTTTTTTCCGTCTATCTCCGGAACTATCCGGAATTTGTAAACTTTTCTTTTTGTTTTGAGCAAAGCATCAAATCACGCAACTTTGCCCCCAACTTTTTAATTTAAAACTTTTCGTATCTCCTTCCGTTTAGGAGATCCCCATGGTGAGCATCGAATTTGAAACACCCTGTATAATTTACATTTTTATGTAGAAACATAGTCAATAAACGTCATACTTCTACTTAGTCTTAAAAACAGCTGAACAAATGTCGTCCAGGTAATAATAAAAGCCTATTTTTTGGGGTTTCTTTTGCATTACCACTCACCACACCCAGTACAATAAAATTGCATTTGTTTTGTATTTACCTGTGTGTTTACATTTAAATCGTTTTACACGTTTGGCGACAATCTGGTAAAAAAAAACTATTATAAAAGGGTATTTTCTCTTCAAGAAACTATTGAAAGGAAGTTTTATTTTCTTTTAAATAATTTTATCAAAATACGTTTTTAGTCATCTATCTGCAAATTACAAAACAATTGCTTTTTTGTTTGAAAGTTTGAGACAATGATGTGTTTGAAATTAACTCTGTGTTTCGGACTTCCATTGTCTATATTTTATTTATACACGACGTTTCGATCATTACAATCTCTGATCGTCTTCAGGTGCAAACTACAATCAATTCCTAAGGCTACGTGCTTATATCCTGTGAGAAATCAATCAACCTTGAAGTTTAAGAAGTTGAAGTTGAATAAAGACAGCTTCAAGGAATTTTCGTTTCTTCCAATGTGACTCCTTGTGCAAAACCTTTGCTTCTGCCCACTTCATTCGGTGTTGTTTTGACCATGCATGTTCGGCGATTCCTGATTTCGTGGTTTCACCTTTTTGGGTATCCGTCTGATGTTCCTTAAGCCTAACAGATAGTGGTCTTTTAGTTTCGCCTATGTATGATTCACCACACAAATTCTGAAAGTTGTTGGTCATTCCCGGTCCAGACAATAAAAGTATCATCAACATATCTTAGCCAGAGCTTAGGTTTATATGTTGCGGTATCAACCGCGTGTGATTCGAACCACTCCATGTAAATATTGATCACCACCGGCGAAAGCGATGAACCCATTGGCAGACCGTCATCCTGAGCATAAAACCTATCTTTCACTTGAAAATAAGAGTTATGTAGGCAGCACTCCAACAACTCCATCACTCCCTCCAGGGGTAGGCTGGTACCAGTACTGGATTGTCTGAACCGGGAATGACCAACAACTTTCAGAATTTCTTCACCACCTAAATAACATAAGACCCACCATTAAATTCACAATGGAATTGGAGCAAAATTGTCAAATTCCTTTTCTTGATGTACTTGTCACACGAGTAGAAAGCGACATCAGAACAACAGTCTATCGTAAACCCACTCACACAGGACAATATTTAAATCAAGGTTCAAATCATTCTGCTACAACCAAACAAGGCATAATCAAAACTTTGTATAACAGAGCAATTCTCACGACTTGGAAATCGAAATAAGAAACATTAAGAAGGATCTGCAGCAGAATGGTTACAGCCTTAAACTTATAACAGATACTATTTCTAAATTTCAACAAACAGGACAGATATTACAAAACCAAAATCAGGCAAATGCATTCGTTACAATCCCATACGTTAAAGGAGTATCAGAGAAAATTCGAAGAGTAGCGAAAAACTTTAATATTAAAACAGCTTTTAAATCTAGTAATACAATTAGAAGCCTGCTTAGTAAAACAAAACCAGAGAACAAACAAAATAAATAATGCATTTACCAAGTTTCTTGTGAGTGTGGTGAATCATACATAGGCGAAACTAAAAGACCACTATCTGTTAGGCTTAAGGAACATCAGACGAATAGCCCAAAAGGTGAAACCACGAAATCAGGAATCGCCGAACATGCATGGTCAAAACAACACCGAATGAAGTGGGCAGAAGCAAAGGTTTTGCACAAGGAGTCACACTGGAAGAAACGAAAATTCCTTGAAGCTGCCTTTATTGGACAGAATCAGGGTATTTTCAGTAAACCAAGTGTTGAAATCCCAAATATTTGGAAGCCCCTCCTTGGGCGGAGCCAACTTCCTAAACTTGAAGGTTGAGTGATTTCTCACAGTATATAAGCACGTAGCCTTAGGAATTGATTGTAGTTTGCACCTGAAGACGATCAGAGATTGTACTGATCGAAACGTCGTGTATAAATAAAATATAGACAATGGAAGTCCGAAACACAGAGTTAATTTCAATTGCTTTTTTGTCACCGATTAGTATATAATTAGTAGCAAATTATGGTATAATTACTTTTTTGAAATTTCTTTCCTAGGCAGAGGAGGGTGTGCCTTGGGATCAAACTACACACCCCAAAAAAATAAAAAAAATGAATTTATCTGGAGAGTAGGCAATTTTCTAGAAGGGGACGAAATTAGTACATAATTAACTAGTATCTAATTCTGGCATACTCACTTTTGGTCGAATCTCTTTTCTAGGCAGAGGGGGTGCACCTTGATATCAAGCTACACACTTCATAACAAACAGAAATCTTAGGAACCGATGGTTTTTGTAAACTAAAAGTAGCCTTCTTTTAAAGTACATAATTAGTACAAAATTATGATACAACAACTTTCATTAAATCTGTCTCCTAAGCATGGGGGTGGTTGCAGCTTAGCGCCAAGCCACACCCCCCCCCCCCTTCTTAAGTGCGAATAACTCCGTTATTCATTAAGTACAAAAATTATTAACAGGGAACTAAATTAGTACATAATTTTTACAATATCCAAATTCAGTTTCGTTGAGGGGGGGGGGGTTGTCGCTTGACTGAACCACCAGAATCATATAATTCTATTCCAATTATTAATCGAGATATACGCTATTTCTAAAAAGTTATGGGTTTCATTAGACGCTTTAAGTTGGTCATGACACGTACGAGGTGCCCAGCGGTATACCTGAAATTTTCCGGCTAGATTGATTGGAGTAATCTGTATTCGAGCGGAAGTCTTTGCTTTTGTACAGATAAAAGGAGAATTGCCCTATATTCCACGTTTTCGCGTACGTCATATGACCGACTTAAAGTGTCTATTGTAAATTGTCATGAAGCACCCTGTATTCGTTCTTATTTTAATTAAATTTCAATGCACCTAAACTAAAAAGTTAGAGTCAGCAATTTTGCGCGGTCGTTAACACAAAAAATGATTGAACGTGGACTGTCGAAAAAGTAGCGCGAGTGTGACGACTCCAGGTATGGCTGGAATGGAGAGTTTTTAAGGGAGTGCCGAAAGTGCCTCCAAAAGTAGAAAATGTAAGTATTTTTACTGTTTTTTTATATAATCTTTAGATTGACGTTTGCAAGTGCAAGAAGAGAAAGTCTGATTAGGCTATTTAGTTCTTTTGAGATTGTACGTTGTTATTTTCCGTTGGTTAAAACTCATACACGGTCAGAGTTAAGACATATTTTAATTTAGAATTTTATAAAAGGGTCTTATTAAATTGGTTGTAAAAAGTAATAGTTAAAATAAAACAGTAAATGTCCTTAAACAGATTTTGAGACTGTATTTAGTTATTTATTTACTCTCTGAATTAAATGCAGTGACCATCTCCAGGTATTACAAAACAAATAAATACTAGTAGTACAAATAATTCTTAAACTTCTTCTCTTCTTCTCTCTCTTTTTATTGGCTCTATCTCTTAGTGAGATAATATGCTAGCTCAAGTGGTAGAACCCAGGATTGTCTGACTCTAAGTCACCTGCGTCCTGAAATATACATATAAACCCCCCTACCCGCTCACAAGACCGGTCCGATGAGCACCCCCTAGTAAGGCAGTTTTCTTTTCCTAGAAGGATTTAATTTAGACCTAAACTCCTTTGTCGAGGCTAGGGATCTTTAACGTGTTTCGTCCTCTTAACGTCCTCTACGAGGGACGGTATGGAAACGAATTAGCCTGCCTTCTAGCTAACTCGGCCTACTCCGCTCCATACTGCGTTTTTCCTTAATTTTACAAAATTCTGTAATTTTATAAGAAAAAGTCCAAGTAGACTAACTGCAAGATCCGGGACTAGAACCCGGCATCTCCTGCTTGAAAGTCGCGGCGTTAACCTCGACACCAAGCAGGCAGCTCTCTTAAACTGGGTAGGCAACTAATTTCCTGAGCTGCACTGAACATAATTTGGTTAGTGCATTAAGTCATTTAAAAAACCTTAGTACCTCTATCTGAGCGGAGGAGATTAGTTTAACCCCCTGCGTCACAAGTTAATTGTTAACCCCTTTTGAGCTATACCCCTAATAGTAGACAATTGTCGTAAAGTGATCTATTCTTTCAAATAAGTAATTGAGCTCAGGTTAGGTACTCTCCTTTTGTGCGAAAGCCAAGGGGCAGTTGGTTCAGTTTTTAAAAGAACAAAATAAGTCACGACTTATACTTAGCATACCAAAGGAATAGATACACATTTTTAATGGAATACTTTTTTGAACAGGTTTTTTTTTAATTCTTATAGCGGTAAACCTGCTCAATTTAATAAACACACGCAGCACACGCTTATAAAGTGACATTTATTTTTTTTCAAAACCGAACTGCATGGGTGAAAGAATTTTAATTTTTTCTTGCGGGCCCAATAAAGTCGAAACATAATCGTTATAATAATTATCGTTAAGCCGCTTGTCAATTGGTCATTTATTTTCAGCAAAGATAAAAAAGGAAATTCTGGTTATGTCATTTATTTTGCATGAAAAATGATTCTATGCTCTCAGAAAAACGAAATTTACCTTTATACATGGGTTGTTTACTATTAACGACACCCTGCTGAAATTTTCCCATCTAGAAGATTTGAGGAGCTTTTATCCTTCTGATGATTTTTGAAGATCCTATGGGGGAGGAGATCTAAAAACCAATCGCAGAAAAAAGTTCTCCATAATCTCTTAGGATCTTATAGAATCACGTTACTGATGGAATTTCATCAAATATCCTAAAACCCGATCCTACAAGAACCCATAGAAACTTCGCCAAAATCATTCCTTACAGGATCTTCTATCACGATATTGATAGAATCTTATAAAATATCCTAGAAACCGATTCCACAACCCATAAAAAATATCCTAGAAATTTATCCCACCAGAACCGTAAATCAAAAACTAGCCGTTTTTTTAAATACCTTCATCAAAAAATCGAAAAAAAACTGAAAAATACTACAAAAAACATAACAATCACAAAAATATAAGTCACCATTTTTTTATAAGGATCAAAGCATGATGCAGCATTTTATTTTTCACCAGTTTCTAATTTTGTCGTATTTTCGAAATGAAAACTTTGAAAAAAACCCTTTTTTAAAACTTGGAAACATCTAAATAATAAGTACAGAGTTCATTCCGTTTTTATTTAGACAAAATCTAACGTCCTATAGACCTTGTCCTTGTTGTCAAATTTGAAATTTTCCGGTTAAGTTTTTTCTAACAGAAATTTTGGTGGAAAGAGTATTTGGTTACATTTTTGTCATGGAAGACTCGTGAAAATAAAATTATTTAAAATTACCTTACAATTGTGCCACCTAGGTGTGTTCTTTTTGACACTGGCATTTTATAACAAAATGTATCATTATTTTCGGCTAGGGGCCCTCTATACATTTGACAGTTGTTGTGTTATCAGAGGTGGGCAACTCATATTGCCCCTGATTTTATGAAAGGGACTGATGTTTTGCTGTCTCTTTTTATAATTTCCCCAGACAGTCATATATGTCAAGCTTCGACAAAAAAAAACAGTGAGGTAGATACTAAAAATCTTATTTATCTAAATTTTTGTTATTTGTACTATTTTTCGTAAAATAAAAAACAAAAACATATTATTAAACTATTCTTACTTACCTTGAATGATTGAAAAGTGCATGATTTCTTTCGATTTTTCTTGCGTTTCATTTTCCAATGGAAAATGAAACAATATAAAGTCGTCGTCGCAAGTATTTTTACAGTTTCTTAAGGCGCATTTACGCAGACAAACTTTCCTTTGATGTTGAAATGCCGACAAACATTTACACGAGCCTCTTGAGCAAAATGTTCAAAGAAAAGTTCGAGCAAAATCTCGTACAAAAAGACTCACGGAAATTTTGGAGAGAATTTTAAGCAAAATTTGTTTGAAGAAATGTTGGTAATAAAAATTTCTTACAAATTTAAATTTTATAGTTTTATGGGAATTCATTGAACTTAACTGACGACGAAAAAACGATTTGATGTCGAAATTCACGTTTTACCTCGTAAGCAACTTCGATTGATCTGATTTTTATAGGGGATATGCCAGTATAGTTGTAACTTTTTTGGGGTTGTAAAAAAAAACGAGAATCATAAAAAATAATAATTGGCACTTATTTATTGCTGTTGCCTGTAAAATGTAATGATACAAATTTACGTTTAAAAGAATATCTCTTTATTTGACTTCCTAGTTTAAAACACAATACAATAATAATTAAGTCAAATGAAAAAACCTATATACATTTTATTAAATCTCAAATATATGAACAAAAGCACGTTCCGTCTAAATAATACCCGTTTATTACCCACTTTTACAACCCTACGATCCCGACCCTTGTCTAAAAAATATAATTTAGCAGTAATAGACTAGACTTTTAAATCGGAATGTTGCTTGATTATTACATTAAATTGACAGTAAATATCTATCTTCAGCATTTTCATGAACCTTTTGCTTTTTTAAGCAACCCTTGGGGCCTTAGACTAACTAGGTAAATCTAGTGTGAGTAATTAAAAAAAAAACAATCAAAGCTAAGGGTAAAGTACAGCTACAAAAATATGTTTAAAAAAAAATCCCGTTCCCACCACTCCTCAGTCGTGAGGCGCGGATTACCGCTTGAAAGTGCAATTTTTGAGTTTTTCGAATATCGGTTTTTGCCGATATTTGAAAAACTCTAAATTTTTTTGGAAAAGAAAAATTGTCCTGGGTTGTTTTTCGCAAGAAAATCCCAAAAAAATCCGGGAAAAACCCTAAGAAAAAAAATATTATAAGTAACCCTAATCCATGTGACAAAACTGATAGTCAAGAATAATGTTTCGCTTGCTGTCGGCTTTTTTTCACAAAAATTTAAAATAAAAGTTGGTGTTCCATTTTTTTAAAGAATTGAGATCACTGATCACTGATGTGAAAATTTATTCTCATCGTTAAAAATATGTTTCCAAAACAGATAGCAATAATTTGCTCAAAAATTTACCCGAACAAAATGTTCAAAGAAAAGCTCACAAAAATGTTCACGCAAAAAATGTTAAGGCGCAATTACACAGACGAACATGCTCAAATAAAAGCTCGTACAAAATATCTAAAAATTTTTGCGTGAACATTTTTGTGAGCTTTTCTTTGAACATTTTGTTCGGTTAAATTTTTGAGCAAATTATTGCTATCTATTTTGGAAACATATTTTTAAAGATGAGAATAAATAAAATTTCACATCAGTGATCAGTGATCTCAATTCTTTAAAAAAATGGAACACCAACTTTTATTTAAACTTTTTGTGAAAAAAAGCCGACGGCAAGCGAAACATTATTATTGGCTCTACTATCAGTTTTGTCACATGGATTAGGTTTACTTATAATATTTTTTCTTAGGGTTTTTCCCGGATTTTTTTGCCCGGGGTTTTTTTTGGGATTATCATGCGAGTTTTTTTTATTTCCAAGGGTTTTTTTCCTAAAAAAAAAACCCAGGAAAATTTTTCTTTTCCAAAAAAATTTTGAGTTTTTCAAATATCAGCAAAAAACTCAAAAATTGCACTTTTAAGCGGTAATCCGCGCCTCACGACTATGGGGAGTGGTGGGGAGGGAGATTTTTTTTAAACATATTTTTGTAACTTTACTTTACCTTTAGCTTTTATTGTTGTTTTTTAATTCCTCACACCAGATTTACCTAGTTAGTTTAAGGTCCCAAGGGTTGCTTAAAAAAGCAAAAGGTTCATGAAAATGCTGAAGATAGATATTTACTGTCAATTTAATGTAATAATCAAGGTCGATTACTGACACTGAACAAACAATATGCAAAGGAGCAACATTCCGATTCAGAAGTCCAGTCTATTACTGCTAAATTATATTTTTTAGGCAGTGGTCGGGATGGTAGGATTGTAAAAGTGGGTAATAAACGGGTATTATTTGGACCGAACGTGCTTTTGTTCATATATTTGAGATTTAATAAAATGTATATAAGTTTTTTAATTTGACTTAATTGTTATTGTATTGTGTTTTAAACTAGGAAGTAAAATAAAGAGATATTCTTTTAAACGTAAATTTTTATCATTACATTTTACAGGCAACAGCAATAAATAAGTGCCATTATTATTTTTTTATTCTCGTTTTTCTACAACACCAAAAAAGTTACAAGTATACTGGCATATCCCCTATAAAAATCAGATCAATCGAAGTTGCTTATGAGGTAAAACGTGAATTTCGACATCAAATCGTTTTTCCGTCGGAAAGCACTTAATTAAAAATACCTTGTTTTAAAACTTAGTCTTTCTATTTTCAGTTAAGTTCAATGAATTCCCATAAAACTATAAAATTTAAATTTGTAAGAAATTTTTATTACCATCATTTCTTCAAACAAATTTTGCTCAACATTCTCTCCAAAATTTACGTGTGTTTTTTTTTGTACGCGATTTTGCTCGAACATTTCTTTGAGCATTTTGCTCAAGAGGCTCATGTAAATGTTTGTCGGCATTTCCACATCAAAGGAAAGTTTGTCTGTGTAAATGCGCCTTTAGATCTTTTGCACGAGCTTTTGTTTGAGCATGTTCGTCTGTATAATTGCGCCTTTATACCGCAATATTTCATTTTTAAAACGCATGTAAGTAATCAAATTTCAAATTTGGTGTTCGTTTAATCATTGCATTAAGAAGTATTATACAATGGTTTAATCAAGCATATGACAGTGACAAAATTATTTATTGTCAGTGGTTGCTAACTATCAATACCAACATACAAAAAAATTGTCAACATTTCCCTTACAACTGCCAAATCGAGTTGCTCACCTCTGGTAAAACAATTGTATACAGGGCCTCTATTTTCAGCTAGATGACTAGACCTTTTTTTTTTCTTAAAAATTCGTAATATTTTAATTTAACGGGACTTATTTTTGGTTAGAAGGTACTAAAATTATATTGGATTTATTTACGTTTAATAAATATTTATTGTATTAAAAATATAGAAAAATAATTCACATTTTTGTGTCAATTAGTGCTCTTATAAAATAAAGTTTCATGGCTTGTCACGCCATCTTGTGGTTTACGTCTAAGCTTTATTATTATTCTAGGATGGTAAATGAGCCATTAAAATCGTGTTGAGATGGTCGTAAAATTAGTATTCGTTGGTCGTAAGTAAAGAAATAAATAATACAGCACTGGCCCAAACGTTCCAACTGTCTCTTTAGGGAGAAACAAAATTACCAAAAGGTCAGATCGAAAATTCTTGTTGACAGTCACGTCAATTAAATCTGTATAAATTTTGGGTGGAAAATACTGTAGGTATCAGTATTTATAATATCTCTACAGGTACGAAAAAAGTATATTATTAATTAATTCAAATTAAATGATTTCCCGATTTAGACATGAAACCGACGTGATTCTTGACATTTAGCGTTTGTTTGAATGTCAAATTTACTTAAATTACACTAATTGCTCCACTGATCGCATTTAATACACATGTTGGGAATTAATTAATCCCTTAATTTTGCAAACTTATTGGGTAATACGTTTACACATATCATATTTGTCTTGACATAGAATTATTTTTTTTAAGTGTTGACGAATACTTTTCAGAGTTGAAAGTAGCATTATAAGGTAATAAATAGGATATGCGTGCTATACAGGGCGTCCCATTTAAAAGTTTGCACGTGAAAATTGTGTCTATAATTTAAATGGTCAGAGAACGCAAATAAATCCTTCAAAAGGGGGGTGAGGGGCATTTTTTGAGATAATTTAATATATGAATGAATGAATGAATGAATGTAGAAATGCGGGCGGGATGATTCCCATGTACGTAGGCCACCTTGCTGGGCCCGTTGCACGCCCACTATCCATGGTTTAGCCCTGGAAGCCTGCCTCTTTCGCAAAAGAATAGATTTTTTTCTGGGCTGCAACCTTCTTACATTGACTGGGCCAGCAGACAGTGTCCAAGGTCCTCTCTTGACCAGGTCAGAGCCGGACACTCAAGCAGGACATGCAAGAATGATGTGTGTGTCCCGTTAGGAGGCCTGTTGCCAGTCTCACATCCTTCCTACCTAGGTGGAGCGAGGACTTTGGTTTTTTTGGCGCTCACCTCACCAATCAGGAGTTTGGCCTGTCTCATGCCCTATATGCTATTCCAGAGTTCCTTAGAGCGCCTGTCTAAGTCATTTTTCAGGGCCGTTCCCAGCAAATACGGTTCCCTCGGGCCTTCGTCGGTCCGATGTCGATTGCCGAATTTGTCGTCATCGACACGACGTCGATTTACGACATCGGACCAGCAGTTTTTTTATGTCCGCTTTGCGATGTATGTTAGACTGTAGCCCGCCGAACCAATGGTAAATTTTACTTACCGTCGCCGTACGATTAAGGTCCGATATGGTTTAACCACATGGTACCGACCATCCGCCCATACTGCTTAATTTGGCCGGTCTAACGTAGGCAAGCTGGTCTCGGCCCGACATCGGTAAACTATTTAAGTCCGACATTGGTTTCCTAAAGCGGTTCAACGTCGGCAATTGACGGAGGTCCGTCGGTGGTAGCTTAAAGCGGCCCGACATTGGCAAACTACACAGTTTCGATAATGCAGGTGCTTAACCAGTCGGGCTGGTTTAAGTGGCAGAAGAGGTGATTCTTATAGAGAAGTACCACCATCTCATCAAGTCCACATTTTAGTTTTGGAATATCTTTGCTCATTATATAAATAATATTATCTTCCACTGTACAGGGAACATAGTAACATTATCGCCATCTCTACATACTAGGAAGAAATTATTAAGCAGTTCAAAAATTTTAAGGTGCTATAATCGGACCATCGTCGTTTGCCGATTCTCGACCAATCAAACAAAGTTCCAATCGGACCATCGTGGGCCCTAAAGCAGATAACGTGGTCGTCGGCATAAAGTCGACTATAATAAATCGGGCCATCGTCAGTTGCCGATTCTCGAACGATTAAACAAAGTTCCAATCGGACCATCATCGGCCCTAAAGCAGATAAGGTTTGCATTGGCATAATTTCGACTATATTAAATCGGGCCATCGTCAGTTGCCGATTCTCGTCCGATTAAACAAAGTTTCAATCGGACCATCGTCGGCCCTAAAGCAAATAAAGTGGGCTTACTTGTATAATATACTATAGTAAATCGGGCAATCGTCAGTTACCGATTTTCGACCGATTAAACAAAGTGGTGTCGGCATAAAGTCGACTGTAGTAATGTGGACCTCCGTCAGTTGCCGATTATTGACCGAAAACTGAAAATCGCAATCTGACCAACATCGGGCCAGAGTGTAGTCGCCGATGCCGACACACTGTCGACGTTGTCGACATTGGCTCGATTCAATGCCGACGATTTGTGTTTGCTGGGTTATGACTTGGCATGCCGGAATACCTAGTATGGGTTCCGGACCTTCCGGATCGGTTGATGATCCCTGATAATTTAATGTAAGTTTTAAAAGAAATCACATTAAGTTTTTTCGGATCTTGGAACCTATAACAATCCTTAGACAACTTCTTCGATAACAGCTATCCTACCATCATACTTAATTTCACTAGCAAACAAATTTAAACTTTTTTTTTTGTTGCCTGAACAAAATAATAATTTACTAGTGAGGAAAGTGCCGCTTTTCCGCACGCGATTTCAGATCGACAAACGATGCGTCAGCGCAGTTTGGCCAGTCACTTTACCCACGTGTTAGGTACAATTTTTTTTCTACGACCACTTGAATGTGCCGTCAAACTGACGTAAGAGAGTCACGTGGACGTAAAGAAAAAAACAATAATTAAAAATCCTAGTGCGGAAAAGTATGGGGGTAAATTCATTTCCGCACTTAGTGCGGAAAAGTGCAACTTTCCGCACGCAAATGAGTGCGAAAAGTGAGTACTTTCCGCACGCCTGTAGAAAAAATATTTTTTTAAAGGTTTAACTACTCCCAACTAACGAAAAAATACCAATTAAAGATTTAGGTATAGTATTCGTTACAGAATTTATAGGAATACAATGAAAAAACAAAACATATATTTAAAGGGCAGATAGGTAATTATTACAATAAGCATGGATCAATTAAAAAGCCAGTTAACTCTTATCCCTTCAGTGCCCTTTAGCCAAAGATTGCCGCCATTTTTATAACCAAATTGACAGGTAAAACATGGATTTTATGTCAGGTGGATGTCAATATGACCGCTATAGTAGGCTAAAGGTTACTAAATCGAAAAATAGTTAACTGGCTTTTTAGTTAAGCAGGTGTTGCATGGATCTATAAAACCGGAGCAAACTGATACTTTTGCAAGACAGATTGTTATTAGGGATATTTTGGAACGCTTAAAATTTTCACAACTTTGACAGCCGCTGTGGTAGTGTTTAACAACCACTACCACTCATCGATTTCACCAGAGTTTTTGGAACACATTAAAAACTGTCACTTGTAAAAAAAATTTAGAGATGAGAAAAAATACAAAATTTGGCTGAATTTTACAAAATAAGTGTTTTATATGTTGGAACCTGATAATATTTTATTATTTTTAAAATTAACTACGCCAAAATTCTCTAAAACTAACTAAAAAAATAACCACAACGAAATGGATTCGTAGCTTACGGAAGTGGTAGTGGTTAATTAGCTATTACGCAGACGCAGTAATTACCACAACCATTATGAAGTGTCAAATAAGCGTTCCAAAATATCCCTATTTACTATATTAAAATAAGTAAGATTTTGCTATTTTGGTCTAGAAAATATTATTGCTGTTTCCATCGCGGTATAACATTATATATTGCATATTATATTTTATATTTTAACGCCTGAATAAACATACAGGGTCTTGAACAAACCAGGCGACACAAAGGTCACTACTTTTCATCGCAATTTGCCGTTAGTCACCAAAAAAGACGGTTAACAATGCAGATCTTAAAACTTAAAAAGTGTTTTTTCCAATTTTAATAAGTAGTTATCGAGTAAAACGTAAGAAAGTTATATATTTTCCAAACATCTTAGCTTTTATCAAACCATTTCTTATCATTATCATTTGATTTTGAATGGATTTGACAAACAATGGTTTTGGAAAAAAACGGTTTTGGAAATTCCAAGTTTGATACTGAAGCGGCTTTAAAGAATGAAGGTTTGGATAAATAAACAGTACGTTACGTTGCATATTTTTTGGTGAAACGTTCCCTAATTGAACTTTTAGCGAGTTTGAATTGCACATTCTGATAAAGTTTGGCTCCCGATTATAATAATAATTATAATATTTTAATTTTTCAATGATTATCCCATTTAAACTTAGAAGGGATACATGACCTTCAAACATGGGATTGAGGTCCCTCCCCTGCTATTTTGTTTTAAGTTTTCTCACAATGATTTATCTTTTATAATATGTTTTAACTCTACATATTTCTCCATAAAAATTTTGTTTTCCGTTTAACACAATACTATTCCATAGACATAAGATGTCGCCATACTTGTAAACTCCTAAAGATGAACGGGGTGAATCTTTAATAAACAGTGAATAAATGAAGTTTTTTCATTTATTTAAACTAAATTCATCCTAAACCATTCCAAACAAACAAATGAATACTAATAGTAAAGCCAAGAAAAATATGTTTTTTTAGCCTGACTTTTCTACTTTTTATCCAATGTAAACAAGTTGTACATTAGTAGCATTCGGAAAGATGAAACTTTTGGGGCATTCAAAAAGTCCAGTTTTTTTGGCCCACGCAGAGCCATAGAATATTGACCCCTAGAATCATCAAGAATAAAATTCAACGCTGTTATATCCAAGTTCTAGGGTGTTGGCCGCCTGAGGCAAAGCATTTTTTTAATTATCCATTCAAAATAAATCTATACATATACTCGAATGGTCCTCAGCTGCGGACAGTAGGTGTACAAATCGTTGACAATACTTTAACAATACCTGAGAATACTGGACAATAATTGACAACACTGGAAATAATGAGACAATACTGGACAATACTGGCGACAATACTGGACAATACTGTAGACAACACTGGACAATACTGGACACAATTCTCGAGACAATACTGGACAATACTGGAGACTATACTGGACAATACTGGAGACAATACTGGATAATACTGAAGATAATACTGGAGACAATACTGGACAATACTAGACAATACTTAACAATACTGGATACTTAACAATCCCGGTGAATACTTAACAATATTTCAGTTCTTGATAGTAGGTGTACAAATTTTTGGCCCTGTTGACCCCTCGCATATACTATTTCTCTAAATAGGCTATTTCTTTATAATGCATATTTTTTTTAAAATATTTGGTTTATTCTAGTATCACGCAAAAACTACTCAATATATTTTGATGACTGGATTCCTCCGAGTCATGGGCAGGATACAGGCTTGATTTTAGCAAAATCGGTTGACGAAAACAAAAGTTATAGTTATTTAAAGCAAGAAAAACGTGTGAAATAAACTGCTTTTACCATTAACATATAGGAGGTTGCAACTTTATGAAAGAAAGGGAGGGTTGAAAATTTGGTTTGATTGTATATGTTTGTATATGTTTTATTTAAGGAAAATCTGATTTTATACAATTTTTTTTTTAATTTTAGATTTGTTGTCAAAATCACTCCTTATTTAAAATATAGGCACATACAAAAATTTGGAGAAAATTACACTAGAAATAATGACGAAAACTGCTTAAAATTGTAACAATCAATGATGTTCTATAGCGCCGCAGTCAAACATTTTAACATTTTAAGCATAACATTTTATCTCTTTTACGTTTTTTGTAGACTAGTTTAAAAGCGGGTTGGGTTGGGGCGAGATTTAATCTTAATTCTAGGTTTGATGGCAAACTCATGCCGATGCCGCAAATGCGATACAGGCGAAAATTTTAATAAAAGTGTAATGAAAATGCGTTTTTTACACTTTTTAAATGCTGTTGACAAGTTTTTTTTGAAGAATAAGACAAATATTCTTCAAAAATTTGGGTCTCGTTACGTTTTTGATGAAATATTTTTTAAGTGGGTTCGGTTGGCTGCTGAGGGAAGTTTAATACTTTTTTTCTGACTAATTTGGGGTTTCATTGCAAGCATTTGGCCGCCCCGCTAAAACGGCCGCCTGAGGCGGCTTCTTCGTTGCATTACCCCTAGATCCCCAGGAATTATTTGAAAACCTCAGAAGTTTACCTATTATTCTAGATTATTTTTTCCCCAATTTTGTTCTTATTTTATGATAAATCCGTCAATTAACTTTATATTCCACACACTATTGGTAAATAAATTCAGCTCAATTTTTTTTAATTATTTTATGCACCTTGTCATAAAATATAGTCACATACATAGGTACGCAGTAGTAGTGGTCGCCTAATGATAATTTCGGGTACATATAAAAGCCCTGTTTGACCACCGCTTAAATCAGTACTAATTTGTCACTAGAAATAGTCTATTTAATAGTCTAGACGTAGTTTTTAATTTATTGTTAAAACACTACTAAATATAAGAACTATCTCATAAATCATGCTTGGAAAGGTAAGTGCAAAATTTACTTTTTATATACAGGGGGCCAAAGGTGTGAACATCGGTCAAATTTTTTTTACATGAAATCTAGATTTTTTTTAATTTGGAATGCCTTGTAAGGCGCAATTACACAGACGAACATGCTCAAATAAAAGCTCGTGCAAAATATCTAAAGATTTTGCGTGAACATTTTTGTGAGCTTTTCTTTGAACATTTTGTTCGGGTAAATTTTTGAGCAAATTATTGCTATGTATTTTGGAAACATATTTTTAAAGATGAGAATAAATAAAATTTCACATCAATGATCAGTGATCTCAATTCTTTAAAAAAATGGAACACCAACTTTCATTTAAAATTTTTATGAAAAAAAGCCGACGGCAAGCGAAACATTATTATTGCCTCTACTATCAGTTTTGTCACATGGATTAGGGTTACTTATAATATTTTTTTCTTAGGGTTTTTCCCGGATTTTTTTGCTCGTGTTTTTTTTTGGGATTTTCTTGCGAGTTTTTTTTGATTTCCAAGGGTTTTTTTCCTAAAGTCAAAAAAAACCCAGGAAAATTATTCTTTTCCAAAAAAAATTTTTTTTTTTTCAAATATCAGCAAAAAACTCAAAAATTGCACTTTTAAGCGGTAATCCGCGCCTCACGACTATGAGGAGTGGTGGGGAGAGGATTTTTTTTTTAAACATATTTTTGTAACTTTACTTTACCCTTAGCTTTGATTATTTTTTTTTAATTCCTCACACCAGATTTACCTAGTTAGTTTAAGGTCCCAAGGGTTGCTTAAAAAAGCAAAATGCTGAAGATATAGATATTTATTGTCAATTTAATGTAATAATCAAGGTCGATTACTGACACTGAACGAACAATATGCAAAGGGCAACATTGCGATTCAAAAGAGTGGCCGGCCTACTACCTGCGAAATCCAAAACTCGGGATGATAGATCGGCGACACAGTCTACTAAATTACTGCTAAATTATATTTTTTAGACAAGGGTCGGGTTCGTAGGGTTGTAATAGTGGGTAATAAACGAGTATTATTTAAACCGAACGTGCCTTTGTTCATATATTTGAGATTTAATAAAATGTATATAGGTTTTTTAATTTGACTTAATTATTATTGTGAAAGACTAAACTAGAAAGTAAAATAAAGGGATATTCTTTTAAACATAAATTTAAATCATTACATTTTACAGGCAACAGCAATAAATAAGTGCCAATTATTATTTTTTTTATTCTCGTTTTTTTTTACAACCCCAAAAAAGTTACAAGTATACTGGCATATCCCCTATAAAAATCAGATCAATCGAAGTCGCTTATGAGGTAAAATGTGAATTTCGGCATCGAATCGTTTTTCCGTCGGAAAGCACTTGATTAAAAGTACCTTATTTCAAAACTTTGTTTTTCTATTTTCAGTTAAGTTCAATGAATTCCGATAACAATATATATTTTAAATTTGTAAAGAAATTTTTATAGCCCCAATTCTTCAAACAAATTTTGCTCAAGATTCTCTCCAAAATTTACGTGTGTATTTTTGTACGAGATTTTGCTCGAACATTTCTTTGAGCATTTTGCTCAAGAGGCTCGTGTAAATGTTTGTCGGCATTTCCACATCAAAGGAAAGTTTGTCTGTGTAAATGCGCCTTTAGAAGGCCTTCTGAATTGAATGACATAAAAAAAAATGCGGAAATGCACCGTTTTCGAGAAAAATGGTTTTAGTTTCTACTTGATTTCCTCAATGGAAATATAGAAATGAAAATGTGCGAAAATGCATTATTTTTGAGAAAAACTAAAAAAAGACAATTTTCTATAGAAATCTGTTTTTTAAATAGTAGTTTCAACAACTAGTGGCTAAAATAGTGCTTTTTTACAAGCATTGGTAAAAAAAAGCACAGTTTAACCGTGATTTGTTAACACTATTTTTTTAATACCTTTATCAAAAAATCCAAGAAAAACAGGAAAATACTTTTAAAAATCTCGAACGAAGAGCACTTCTCGCAACACACCATCTTTACACTATAAATCAAGGCGGCTGGTGAATGAAATAACAATCGTTTCCATAGCGATGTGTCTTCTTACTCGGTGACGTTCATTGTTACGACATTTTAATTTTGGACAATTTCATATTTTTACGATATTTTTAAATGATTTTTTCGTAAATACTTGGTGAAAACTAGTTGAAATGGCTTAATTCTTAGGCAAGAATAATTAGATTTTTTCAATATTACTATTCTCCTCTATTTCTCGTTAACTTTGGGTAAAAAACGGACAGAAATCTTTTTTTAGCCATGCTTTAGTTATCTGCAGACTGTTACTAAAATCATGTTTTTGATGAAGGTATAAAAAAAAATTATTACGATTTTGGAATTTGGACATTCTCCTGAATATAACTGTATAATTGAAAATCTGCGGAAATGCATTGTTTTTGAGGAAAAGTGAAAAAAAGGCCACTTTTTGTAGAAATGTAACACTACGTTTCCGCTAATTTTTTTATGTTCAAACTCAGGGGGTCCTATAGAAGACCTCCAATAATTTTTTTTTTCAATAAAACATTTCACGTAAACGAAAGTTGAGCCGCCAACATTTTAATCTATACATACCCACATGAGTTTTTATGAAAGTTGGTAAGTTCTTATGCCGTTTTACAGGGTTTTATAAGATTCTACAAGCCTAATAGAAAAAATCTGTACTTTATGAGATTTGTCTAGCTTTTTACAAGTTTGTTTCACATACCGCATGTACAACATATAAAATCTGACAAAACATTACAAAAACTCGTAAAATTTTCCTAAGGGACTTGACATGGTTTTTAAAAAATGAACTCTGTTTTTCGGACTTCCATTATCTATATTTTATTTATACACAATGTTTCGATCAGTACAGTCTCTGATCGAAACGTCTTGTATAAATAAAATATAGGCAATGGAAGTCCGAAACAGAGTTAATTTTAAACACATCTTGTCTCAAACTGTCAAACATGGCTTTTTTAGCAGGGTATAATAAATCTGTAGAAAAGCTATTTCTGTCTAGTTTTTAGAATTTGTGTATGTCTCAGTTTGTTCCATCATCACGCAAAAAAATACTGAACCGATTTTGATGGGACTTTTACTGCCTCATTTCTTGGGAAGTACATAGGCCTAATTTTATTAAAATCGGTTCACGGGAACAAAAGTTATGACCGTTTGAAGCAAGAAAAACAGAATAAAACAGGTCAAACTGTTCAAGTTCAAGAAAAAGGGGGAAAAATAAATAAAAAGTAAAAAATTTGCGCCAATTATTATAGCGCAGTTTAGCCGCGAATTGTTAACACTATTTTTTTTAATAACTTTATCAAAAAATCCAAGAAAAACAGGAAAATACTTTTAAAAATGTCGAACGAAGAGCACTTCTCGCAACACACCATCTTTACACTATAAATCCAGGCGGCTGGTAAATGAAATAACAATGGTTTCCATAGTGATGTGCCTTTTTACTCGGTAACGTTCATTGTTGCGACATTTTAATCTTTGACAGTTTGATATTTTGACGATGTTTTTAAATGATTTTTTCGTAAATACTTTGTGAAAACTGGCGGAAATGTCTTAATTTTTAGGCAAGAATAATTAGATTTTTTTCAATATTACTATTTTCCGCTATTTTTCCTTAATTTTGGGTAAAAAACGGAGAGAAATCTTTTTTCGCACCCGTGATCAAAAAAAAGTTTTTTTTGCATCGGTAACCAAAAAAGCCATGCCTTAGTTATCTGCAGAGAGTTACTAAAATCATGTTTTTGATGAAGGTTTAACAAAAAAATTCATTTGATTTTTTTCGTACTAAAAATCAATATTTTTCTTTAAAATTTAGCTTTTTTTTCTTTTTTGACCCCATATTAAATAAATTTTTGGCAATTTTATCGTTTACATCCTGTATATCTTATAATATATCATATGCAAATACATATAACGGAGGTACCTAATTACCCCTCTTGTATTTTACAAAAAAAAGGAAACAATCAAAATTTCTCCAAGTATCTCCAAAACGATACCTACTATGTTTTTTTTTAAATAAAAATTGGTTGGGTTAGTTTCAGTTTCGAGGGTAAAGACGTATTTAAGGATTAAAAAGTCACTTTTAATCCTTGTTTTCAATTTAGGAGTAAAATAGAGTTATTTAGACTACTTTTATTTTAAAGCTCTGTAACTATTATATTAACTTTCAAATTAGCTTTTGATATCAGTCAGTTTTGTTTAAATATTGGTAAGTTTTTAAAAATGTGCAAGAAACCGTTTTTTCTTAAGTTTTTTCAATTTCTGGTCATTTTGACTCCTATATAAGGCCCAGATTCAATTAAATTGATTGTTTTGACAAATTTTTTCAGATCTTATCAGTATTAGCTCTATTTTCGACTGTTTATGGAGGACTCCTAGATGGGGGTTATGGCGGAGGACTAGATCTAGGACACCATGGAGGAGGGAGGTCTCATGTTAGTTTCACTCATGGTAAGTACGCATGATTTCTTACAAACGAATAAATCAATTTCAACCAAATTTTGAACCTCTCACTAAATTTGTAAGTAGGGGAAGGAGGAGCAAAACCGGATTTTAAAAAGCGTGGTACATTTTTTTTTATTATTGTTTCATAGGAGGTGGCTTAGAACTAGGCGGTGGACACCACATAGAACTTGGGCATCACGAAATCAGTCACGGACATCTAGAACATCATGGGCACGAGATTGATTATCATGTAAGCAGATCTAACACCTACGTAACAATTTTTTGTTGCTAAGAAATATACTAAACTAAACTAAAGTACAAAAACAACAAGCAACGGCCGCTATAATGGACGTCGCCACACCGTTGTTATTAACTACCCAGCAAACAGTGGTGATCCGGGTTAGTTCCGGCCGAGTGCTGTCAGCTCCTACGCGGGATTTGTGTTTCGCTTTCACTAGACAAAAATTATGAAATATCATAAGTTTATATGACCATAGATTATAAAAACTTATGATGTTTTATCCGTTATTTGCTAAGATCTTTTATGAGGTTTTTTTGGCATGGTGGATAAAGACTACTCTTACGTATTTGAGTCCATCACCGTCTTTATTCAATGCTTGCACAAAGTTTTTCATCAGCCCAAATTTAATGTAACGAGGAAGCAGAAGAACATTTTTGAGGTCCACAATCCCGGTTGAAATTTATTTCTTTCTGGCCAATTTTTTATTGCATAACGCTGATCTACTGCACGACTGTCCCACAAACAAAAAAAACACCATATTCCTATAACTTTTAGATCCCCACATATCTGCCACTTTTACCTGTTGTAGTTTATTTTATTTAAAAGTGTGCGCATATTTTCATAAGTTTCTTTCATTGTCACTGAATGGGCAACTGGTTCCATTATACAATAACACAGCTTTTAAACTCTATTTAGACGAGTCTATAAATAAGCGTCACTTACCGGGAGAATGCTCAATATCAAGTTCCTGCATTAAACATTTTCTATGGCATTAAACCATCGATATCAGTACACGCACACATCGAATTTTCCATACTGTAGAATGCATTTCTTTTCCTGAAAGTTCTAATTTTGGTTTCTTTTAAGACGGGAACAAGACTTTCTGACTGTTGCTTTGATAATCCCAAATCGCTTGCTAAATCATTTAACTGACTTTGAACAATCAAATGTGGCTCACCAGAACTGGGACCTGGAGTAAAAATAGGGTCAGTACAATGTTCCTCGGAGCTGCCTGATGATGCGTTGTCTCCAATATCTTTTAAAAGAATATTTTGCGGATCTAAAGGCGGAACAGGTCGTATGGCAGGCAATCTTGTGCTTTCCCTTTTTGGATAATTGAAGTAGGCTTTTTTAACATTTTTCAGAAAATGGCCTAGCTTGGGATTTCACCATAAATTCTCCACAAATGTAGAAAAATCTGTCAGGAGAAGTTTTGCAATTCCGGAGCGTTTGATTCGACATTTTCTTTCTTAAAAACACTTTTTTATCTTTACACACGGAATCACTCACTTCGAAACTCAACAGAAGACTAATATTTAATGTTGATTTTATAATATTCAAACAATACCTATATATAACTGCCCCTAATAAAATTAACTATACCTGCTAACGTAAAATGGTCTAATTAAGCTATTGAAAAACGGTACGTGTTAGGGCTTCGGAATATTTTTTCTAATATTAGAAGGGTATTTAAAAAGAAAAATCTTGTTGACCAGGGAATTGATTAAAAAGTGACAACAATTTTCTTTTCTCATTTTCTCAAGTCTTTCTTCTCCTAAAAAACACGGTTGTGCATAAAACATAACATTGTATGTATCTCGTTCTTAAATTGCGTTTAACGCCCGCCGCGTGAAAATAAAGACCCGAGCCGACAGGCGAGCCCACGGTTTATCAGAATGTGCAAATTCAAACCTGCTAAATAAAAGAGAGTTCAATTATAAAGTGATTCACTATAGAAACAGCAATTCGTTAAACCAATTTTTTATCCGAACCTTATTCCTTCAAACCCTTTCAATAACAAATTCGAAATTCGTAAAACCCGTAATTTATCAGAAAATTTTTGCTAAATTAATTTCGCATTCGCCAACACCACATCAGCCGGAGGCGTACACGCAGGTGGCGCAGCGGCGCGGCGATTTGATGCATTTGTCGCTGTTACGCACGCATACTTGCACAGGTTGCGTTCAATAGTTTGTGGATAAATGTCACTTGCATTCACCCGTCTTGCATTCATGTGTTATTGGCAAATGCGCAATTAATTTAGCAAAAATTTTCTGATAATTTACGGGTTTTACGAATTCCAGGTTTGATATTGAATGAGTTTGATGAACAATGGTTCGATTAAAAACGGGTCTGGGTCAAACCATATCAAGTCAACCAGGCAATAGTTTTGACCATCTCCGATTTTGATGATTTTTTGGTACACTTATTCGTCTTATCAAAAAACTCAAAAATCCAAAAAATTAAATTTTTTGGATAAGCGGTTTTTGTTTTATTGATTTTTGAAAATCAAGAAATTGACCAATATGTCCTTGACAGACACTTACAAAAATAGTAATATCTCAAAAACTATTGATCCTATAGAAGCGAGTGATAACTCATTTTGAAGGGTTTTTAAAGACCTTTTTAAAGATGTGTGACACAATATAGATTGTTTAATTTTTTTTTCTTAATTAAAAAAAAAAAAAGTTTTTTTTTTGAAAAATCTTAAAAACACATTTTTTAATTTTTTTCAAAAAAATATTTCCTTTTTTTTCAATGTTTTTTTAACATTTTTGGAAAATTTTAGGATGGAGAAATAATGGAGTCATACTTTAAAAAAATAATAAGATATTTAATACAGGGCTAATTTACCTAATATGGGTATAACAAAAAAATGAAAAGTAAGAATAATAGAAAATTTACAATAAAAAATATTTAGGTTGCTAATTTTTTTTGTAAAATATTTGAGGAATCTGTCATTTCTTCTGCAGTTAGCGTATATGTCCTACCAGTGGCAGTATTTGAGTTGACTCGTCTTAAAAGAAAATTTTGATCTATGACCAATATATCAGCTTTTGGCTTTGGAAAGTAAAAAGACGGAGAGGGACCATGAGGATGTAAAAAACTAACTTTTAATTCCCCGCTTTCTATATTTTTGCCAATGATACATCCCATCCATCAAAGACAGTCACAGGTTGCAAAAAGACATTGAATATTTTCCTCTTTACTTAGTGAAAATGGTTTTGTAATAATTTTTTCATTACTGAGGTGGATAATCGAGTTCAATTTTTAAGTCTCAGGTATCGATTGTGCTTCCAGGTATCTTTTTTCCAAAAACTTTTCATGTTGCTGGTAGTCATTTAATGAACAATATTTAAATGTTATACCAGGAATGTTTTCTGTTGCAAATTTAAAAAGATCTTCGGGGGTCATAATCTGTTCATTATATGGTCTCTGCAGACTTACTTTAGCAGCCAACCATTTTACGGTGCCTCCCAGTCCATCGCATGCACTCTTCCCGTGGGAGGTGGCAAAAAAAATCCATTCTGCTTTAATTGTAAATTCCTCGAGATGGTACGCAATATTAACAAAATTTTTTTTATTTTTATAGTGTGCGGCACAGCCGTCTGAAAAATAGATAATTTTGTCTAAATTATCAATTTGCCTCTTTAGTTCAGGCACAAGGTGGCTTAAAAAAAGATGAAATGCCACAGTGTTGTGTACCAAACAGTCTGATATAAATATATAATTTAAATGACCCAGTTATCCCTTATGAGTTTTGTAATATATTACAAAAGGATGTAGGGTTGCCTAGCTATTTGTCCAGTGATAGGACTGCACTTCATCCTGCAGAATAAATGAATAATTTTCAGCGAAGTCGCATGTGATTAGTGCTTCCCCCTTTTTTAAATTGTCTTTTACCTCATTGTAGTATTCTTTTTGCATGTGAGTGTAAAAAGAATGAGATTTTAATTTAATCAAGTCGTTTGAAAATTCTTCAATGAAGTCCTCTGCTGGTTTAATTAATGTCTCCATATTGCATCTATCTACAGATATCAACTTCTTAAAAGTCACACTGTCAATCATTGCTTCTTCGAACTTTTCATTCAAAAAGTTTTTTAAATTCTCAGTTCCTGGGCATATCTCACATTTGTCCAAAAAGCAGTGAACTCCTGGTGGGTTACACATAATTTTTGAGAGGCAAGCATGGTAGTCTGGTAAAGCAGGATTACCCTTATCATTTAAGATAAACTTGTTTATTTTAGAACACTCTATCATTAACTTCATATTTTGATGTATTGTGCACACACACACACTGCATGTGTACCGCTCTTTTTTCCTGCAAGGTTTTTTATATTATTTTTTTAAAAATAGAACCAATAACTTCTCCATCCTGAAATTTTCCAAAAATATTAAAAAAATACTGAAAAAAAATAGTATTTTTTTGAAAAAAATTCAAAATGGTGTTTTCAAGATTTTTCAAAAAAAAATATTAAAAAAATTAAAAAAAAAATAAAAACAAAAAATTACATGGTGATACACATCGTTAAAAAGGTCTTTAAAAAACCTTCAAAATAAGCTATAACTCTCTTCTATAGGACCAATAGTTTTTGAGATATTGCTATTTTTGTAAGTGCCTGTCAAGGGCATATTGGTCAATTTCTTTATTTTCAAAAATCAATAAAACAAAAACCGCTTATCCAAAAAATTTAATTTTTTGGATTTTTAAGTTTTTGGATCAGAAGAATAAGAGTACCAAAAATCATCAAAATCGGAGATGGTCAAAACGAAAAGTGCCTTTTTTTTGGTTGATTTGATATGGTTTGACCCGTCTGTTAAATTTCGAATTTGTTATTGAATGGGTTTGATGAAATAAGGTTCGGATAAAAAACTGGTTTGACGAATTGCAGTTTCAATGGTGAATCGTTCTTACGATGAATTTTTTATTAAATACGCTCTGATAACGTAAGTAGCATACCGTGTTAAGTAATATCGTGCTATTAAGTATATATTTTTTACCAGGCCCATCCAAAATACAAATTTAAATATGGCGTTGAAGACCACAAGACCGGCGACAGCCATACACAACATGAGGAAAGAGATGGAGACAAAGTTGTCGGAGAATACTCTTTGAAGGAAGCTGACGGTAAGCAAAAGTTTTGTTTCCAAATTTTTTTAAACTATAGCAGTCAATCATCAGCTACCAGAACACGTTTATAATCCCTTTTACCGGACGAAGAAATTTAAAGGGTCTCATACCTCTAACTCTGGGAAATGAGGAAGTTCAGCTGTCGAGAGACGTTAAATACTTGAAGGTACTACTAGACTCTATAAGCTAACATGGACTCGACATATCGAGAACCTGGCGGAGTTTAGATGCCTACATGGAAAACAGTGGGGATTTAGACCACACATGGTACACTGGCTGTACAAAACGGTGGTAATACCATTCATTACGTATGCATCTCTGGTTTGATGGCCAAAAGTAACTCAACAGACTGCGATGCTTAGACTAAGCAAGGTTCAAATACTTGCTTGCCTCAGCGTCACAGGTGCAATGAGATCTACACCAACAACTTCGATGAAGGTGCTCCTAGACCTTCCCCCCCTTCAGTTGGTGATAGAGGGAGATCGGACTGTATCGCCTTCAAAAACCCATGAGCCTACAAACAACAATGCATAATAGAGAGAAGAGATTTTTAGATATACCAATCTTGCACATGAGGTCAGACCAGATGTCACCAAAGTACCTATATGGACCAACTCTCGAAGTAATTATACAGGAGAGAGTAGCGTGGGCAGGACAAAACAACCCGCTGCCACAGGAAGGACTAATCTGGTATGAGCCTACAAACAAGAATGCATAATAGAGAGAAGAGATTTTTAGATATACCAATCTTACACATGAGGTCAGACCAGATGTCACCAAAGTACCTATATGGACCAACTCTCGAAGTAATTATACAGGAGAGAGTAGCGTGGGCAGGACAAAACAATCCGCTGCCACAGGAAGGACTGATCTGGTATGAGCCTACAAACAAGAATGCATAATAGAGAGAAGAGATTTTTAGATATACCAATCTTACACATGAGGTCACACCAGATGTCACCAAAGTACCTATATGGACCAACTCTCGAAGTAATTGTACAGGAGAGAGTAGCGTGGGCAGGACAAAACAACCCGCTGCCACAGGAAGGACTGATCTGGTATGAGCCTACAAACAAGAATGCATAATAGAGAGAAGAGATTTTTAGATATACCAATCTTACACATGAGGTCAGACCAGATGTCACCAAAGTACCTATATGGACCAACTCTCGAAGTAATTATACAGGAGAGAGTAGCGTGGGCAGGACAAAACAAACCGCTGCCACAGGAAGGACTGATCTGGTACACAGACGGATCAAAAACTGACGAAGGCAGTGGCGCAGGAATATTCGAGGAGAGACCTAGGAGAGATCTGCATTTCTCACTGGGATTTTATCCGACAGTCTTCCAAGCAGAAATCTTTGTCATCCTAGAATGTGCAACGGTCAAACCATACTATATCTATAGCCAGACAGCATATTGGGGAAGTTGAACTAGACCCAATATCGACTCCATTAAGGACCTGAACAAATTTGCATAGGGGACAAAATTAATGGAGTGGCTAGCCTAGGAACCAAGAGGGTGAACAATAAGCCAGTAGGGGCTGCAGTGCAGTGACTGTGGTTGGGCCAATACCTCAAAAACTATACATTTATAAAAAAAAGTCTCATGAAAAATGTGCTTAATTATACACACCCACAATACATTATCAAAAACAAGGGTGTAACCATAGAAACCAATAAAATTTAATGAATCTGTCTGATCATAAAATCATGTAAAAGCTATGAAATATTTAAAAATAAATCATTTGCACTATACAGATTTATACATATTTATAAGTCTGTCGGATCACAGGATCAGGTAAAAAACAGATGTATTAGACAACACAAAATCTTATCAAAATCAAAGAAATAACTCATAAACTATTACAAACTTTAATCAAGCTACAATTCTACCTCGCAAAAGCTTATAAACTTTATAAAAACCATAATCAGGTGTGTTTTTATGAGATTTTATGCGGGTTTTTTGGCAGGCTACTGTCGACAGTAAAAACATCGTTCTTCCCAATAATTCTCTATTCTTAAACTCACTATTTTCTTGTTTTTAGGCACCATTCGTACCGTCAAATACACCGCCGACAAACACAACGGTTTCAACGCGGTAGTCATCAGATCGGGTCACGCGCACCATCCAGAAACGGTCAAACATCACGAAATCCATCATAACTTGCATCATTTAGGTAAGAAAAGCTTTGCCACAAAAATTACTTTACCACCTAAAAATCCTATATTAGTTTATTAGAGGCAAAGTCAACCTTGCCCAAATTTTCGAATATTCATCGACCTTGCTCGGTCTTTTGACACCGTTTCACATCAAATTTGACTAAAAGAGATATTGGTATACAAAACGAAGAAAATCTCTACAAGATCATACAACTAAAGGGATTCAGGTATTGTTTTTGAGTTTTGGAGAACTTGTCTATGTATACTTTGTTCTCAATTATTCATATTTTACAGAAAATGTTTACCTTATGATTTTTTTTTTAATTCTTTCAGGTCATCATGGTTTCTAAGCTACTTATCTTATACCTCTTCTCAGGAGAAAAAAGAACTTGAAAAAAAGAATATTAAACCACCATTCTTATATAGGTATAAGAATGTGAAAACACTTTTATTCTAGCTGCCATAATAGACTGCTATTTTTAATTTAATTATTATTTGTTGCTCATCCCCCCTTATTTATACGTTAAACAAATGGTTGTTCTCTGTGTGTTATAGTTTAGTATTAACATAAAGATTTACTTGAATGTCTTTGAGTATTAAGATTTTTCCAAGACAATAAAATGAATATTACTAAATTCGTTTTTTTTCTTATTTTTTATTTGTGATTACACGGTGTGCTTGAAAGATTTCTGACTCACCCTGCAACAAGAAATCAACGTCATGTGAATAACTTCAAGTAACAATTTTTGGTTGCCTTAGTAAGAAAGAAATACACTGAAATGAACGTTTCATAAAATACAAAAACTAGTCATTTGTGCAACGACGCCAGACCGTTGTTATTAACTAGGGTTAATTTGGCAACCCTCTAACAACGTTTATTTTTACTGGAATATTGTGGGGTTTTCAACGACCGCAACGAACGACGGATAAACGATGCCGAAACGTTGATAATTAACTATAGTTAATTAATTTACGTTCTTTAAACGTTTCTCTTTACGAGACAACTGTTGCCAAATAATCAATGCAGTTGCGGCCAATTTCAAAATATAAATGTATCTGACAACTATAGAGGACACCTCCTTAGTCGCCAAACGGTTAGGTTTTCAGTAAACCAAAAAAAGATTATTGCCGCCATACTGTTTTCTTTTCCTGATTTGCGTCGCTACGCCATTTGTGTAAATCGATAAAAAATATCTTGTTTTTTGCTGGATTTTGATGATTTTTTAGTTAGTTTTAGTAATTTTTAAGTATTCTTTTAGACTGGTTACAGTTTAAATGGGTCTAAAGCATTTTTTAAATGTTCACTATTTAAATAAAAAAATTATTTAGCAAAAAAATAGGAAGGTTTGCAGGCCCGCTTATTTTTTAAAGCTAAAATATCCATATTTGATAGAAAACTAAGGTTCGTTGGTAAATTTAGCGGATGGGAAACTTTTTTCGCTTTGGTCCTTTATGTGTTCCTTATGGCATGCTCATCCAAGTTTGAATTTTTGTTATTTCCACCCAAGAGCTTTTGGTCTTTGGTTTTTTGGTTTCTTTTCGGTTGACTGTAACTGATTTGGAAGTTTTTTTTAACTTCTTTTTTGTTTTAGTTGCCTTAGGAGCATAATCCTATTGGAAATATTAACACGCCAGGACGAATCCGGATCAGGTAACATGGATAAGTACCAGTGCGAAACGATGTCTATTTGTGAGTGATTCAAGGTTGGAAATCAAAGTGTATGATGGTGTTTAATGATGTATGAGGAGGGTGACCAGTGAAACCACTGATGAGCTCACGCTGGCTACCCAGAGCGAAACATCATTTAATCATTTCTCTTTTCGCTTTGGTCCTTTGTGTGTTCTTTGTGGGATGCTCATCCAAGTTTGAATTTTCTTTATTTTCACACAAGCTCTTTTGTTTTTTGGTTTCTTTTCGTTTGATGTAATTGATTTGGAGGTTTTTTTAACTTCTTTTTTTGTTTTAATTGCCTTAGGAGCATAATCCTATTGGAAATATTAACACGCCAGGACGAATCCGTATCAGGTAACTTGGATAAGTACTAGTGCGAAACGATGTCTATTTGTGAGTGATTCAAGGTTGGAAATCAAAGTGTATGATGCTGTTTAATGATGTATGAGGAGGGTGACCAGTGAAACCACTGATGAGCTCACGCTGGTTACCCACAGCGAAACATCGTTTGATCATTTCTCTTTTAGCTTTGGTCCTTTGTGTGTTCCTTGTGGGATGCTCATCCAAGTTTGAATTTTCGTTATTTCCACCCAAGATCTTTTGAAGAAACCGTCCCGGTCCCCACTTTTTCTCAGACGCCGCTGCTAGCAACTCGCTTTTGCACCAATTTGGCGGAGAGTTTTTGAGTTGTGTTGACGTTGCCTGCGTCGCGTACAACGTTTCCAAACCGTCGCCGAAGCGACTACGATTGGAGTGCCCTCTGGATAATATTTTTATTAATATAATTGATTTGAAATCAAGACTTACACGTCTGCAACCACAAATGGACTAATATCCAAACACAAATTTAATAATACAAAAGATCAAAAAGATCTTGCGTGGAAAAAAACGAAAATTGAAACTTGGATGAGTATCCCACAAGGAACACACAAAGAACCTTAGTTTTACCTATAACCTATTTTAAACTGTAACCAGTCTAATAGAGAACTTAAAGATTACTAAAACTAACTAACAAATCATCTAGCAAAAAAACAAGATTTTTTTAATGATTTAAACAAATGGCGTAGCGGCGCAAATTATGAAAAGAAAAGAGTATGGGCGCCAAGAACTATTTCTTGGTTTACTGAAAACCTAACTGGTGCGATTAAGGAGGTGCTGATGTCAGACACAGTTATATTTTTAAATTGGCCGCAACTAGAGGCCCTCTCCCAACTAGCAATTTGTCGACGTCCTGTGCACCGCGTGCCAACGTTGCGTCGCAACGTTTACTTTTACTCAAAACCACCCACTTTTGCACCAATTTGGTGGATGATTTTTTGATTGAGTCAACGTCGCAATCGCGACTACAGTTGAAGTAATAGTTCAATGGGTTTTGGAGTACAATTATTTGTTCAAAATACTATTCATTACGTAAAATTCGACTACAAAATAAACTATTTCTAACACCATCATATTATTAAAATAAAATGATATTCTATGTCATATATCATGTTTTGCATCATCATAACATGCGAACCAATGCCAAAATATATAAACAGACGGTAGTTTACTGTCAAATGTATAGTTCGTAGCTCTAAAAAACAAGCGCGCCCTCGACTCAGATAATTTTATGAAATTTAAAAAAAAATCATGATTTGAAAATCCTCTAAAGATGTTGCTTAGGATTCCTAAGAACAAAATACGGATTTTTATATGCAAAAAGATCGTAGTTTATTGTAGAAAAAAGCAAAAAAATAATTTTTAATGTTTGTTTACAAATTAGCATACAATAGTTTTAAAAATCAATCATGGTGGCACTTATTAGTTTCTATGACAACCAAAGGTGTCCCGTGTCTCGACTGCTTTAACTACTTAACTGTGTTTTGAACGGATCCCCTAACTTAAAGACGCGAACACGCCTCAATTTTTACCCAATCGAAATTGCTCCACAGTTTGGCTTTCTGCTGCTCACCTAATTTCCATCCTTGTTGTTTACACAGGACCTTCCTCTTTTTTTCCGCCACACTGGGGAATCACCTTCAATGACAGCTATCACATGTCAAAATATCGAAGAATATTTATACCATTTGTTCCTTTTCATAGTGAAAAATGTTCAAACAAAACTAATAGAAACTTTACAAAACACTTGTTAGTTACTTTTACTGAATTAATTGACGTTTGTATGGCAGACAGCAGTGCTCCAAAATTGGTTTGTTGCAAACATAACAGAAAAATTGGTTAGATGAAAACAGGCACGCCCGCGTCACCAACAAACCGGCCAGAAAACGTGGAGTAAATTGATCAATTTTTGGTTTAGCACACACCGGTTTGTAGTCGACACCTTCACAACTAAGGAATTACTGTTAGTACAATAGACGGTCATAAATAGTTGTGATGGCGACTGAAGTTGTGATAAACGTTTAGGCGTCGTATAATAGTCGACGTTGTCGACCGTCGCCATGATAGCTATTCTTTATCTGTAAAACAACGGTTAAAATTAGTGCAATTCTAATTTTTACAACTTGCACAACTAAAAATTGCTAGTTGGGCTATTTTTTTTTCATATTTGCATGTAAAACGGATTTTATGAAATGGACTGATGTTTTGTTGTCTCTTTTTATAATTTCCCCAGACAGTTTTTGAAAGATTGATTTTTTTATAGTTAGTAATATATGTCAAGCTTTGACAAAAAAAAACAAAAACAAGCAGTGAATACACACGGTAGATACTAAAAATGTAAATAATGTGTAAAATATAAAGACTCCTATGATCTATATTTTTGTTACTATTTTCTTACAATAAAACACGGAAACATAATGTGTTATTTATTAACAAAGTACATGCCCAACTAGCAATTTTTAGTTGTGCAAGTTGTAAAAATTAGAATTGCACTAATTTTAAACGTTGTTTTACAGATAAAGAATAGTTATCATGGCGACGGTCGACAACGTCGTCTATTATACGACTTCTAAACGTTTATCACAACTTCAGTCGCCAACACAACTATTTATGACCGTCTATTGTACTAACAGTAATTCCTTAGTTGTGAAGGCGCCGACTACAAACCGGTGTGTGCTAAACCAAAAATTGATCAATTTACTCCACGTTTTCTAGCCGGTTTGTTGGAGACGCGGGCGCGCCTGTTTTCATCTAACCAATTTTTCTCTTCTGTTTGCAACAAGCCAATTTTGGAGCACTGCTGTCTGTCATACAAACGTCAATTAATTCAGTAAAAAAGTTTCTTTGAACATTTTGCACTATGAAAAGGAACAAATGGTATAAATATTCTTCGATATTTTGACATGTGACAGCGGTGATTCCCCAGTGTGTCGGAAAAAAAGAGAAAGGTCCTGTGTAAACAACAAGGACGGAAATTAAGTGAGCAGCAGAAAGACAAACTGTGGAGCAATTTCGATTGGGTAAAAATTGAGGCATGATCGCGTCTTTTAGTTAGGGGATCCGTTCAAAACAAAGTTAAGTAGTTAAAGCAGTCGAGACACGGGACTCCTTTGGTTGTCATAGAAACTAATAAGTGCCGCCATGATTGATTGTTAAAGACATTGTATGCTAATTTGTAAACAAACATTTAAAATATTTTTTTTGCTTTTTTCTACAATAAACTAAGATCTTTTTGCATATAAAAATCCGTATTTTGTTCTTAGGAATCATAAGCAACATCTTTAGAGGATTTTCGAAGCAATTTTTAAATCATGTTTTTTTTTTAATTTCATAAAATCATCTTAATCGAGGGCGCGCTTGTTTTTTAGAGCTACGAACTGTACATTTGACAGTAAACTACCGTCTGTTTATATATTTTGGCAATATCATTTTATTTTAATAATATAATAATATAATACGCGGTGCACAACGTTGAGACGTCGACAAATTGCTAGTTGGGTGCTAAATGCGTATGTTTGTACCTACTGCTTGTAGCTCACTTACCTCGCAAATTCGGCTATTTTTATTAATTTTCCAGCTTGGTAAATGCATGTTTTCTTTTCACTTCTCCTGAGTTTCTTTTTCCGTTGTACAGGTTTGGGCTTTTGCAGCATAGTTAACCCAAAACTAATATACATGTTACGGGCTCGATTTTCAAGAGAAGTCGAAAACTAAAAACCGCATTGCGATATGTCAAAGCGTTTCTGAGCTACAGGGTGATTCTCAAAAATGTGCGATTTTTAATGCCTTCTACAACTTTTTTATTTGTAAAGATAGAGATTTTCATTAAAAATATTTTTTGAAGATTTTTTAAAGACCAATCTACCTGTTTCACCAATTTTCTCTTAAAGCCTTTAGTTCCCGAGATATCACACAAAGTTATATTTCTTTAAATGGGATACCCCCAATTTTTCTAAAAAATCAGTTTTATAATAAAATTTCCTGTCGAACGATGTGCCATACACCTATTTTTCTTAAATAGTTTAAAAGATATTTGCATATTTTGATATTTACCATAGTAGGCGCTGTGCGTGTATAAATAAAATTTTATTGTTTTTTTTTCATACAAAATCAAGTTGGCTACGACACGAGGGGACACAGCAACCTCGAACTTTAACTTCTAGTTTACTACAATTACCAACCCTAAAATCATAAACAAAAATAAAATTATTAAAAGTTTTTATTTAAAATTTTTATTAAATAAACTATGTAACACCTAAAATCTACATCTAACAATTTTCTTTAACTCTAAAACAAATGCTCAAATTGACGGCCGTTTTCTTGTAAACATATCCTACATCTTCTCTTGACGCTATTTTCTGCATTAAGAAGTTCTACCGCACGAAGCTGCCTGAATGCAGTACGAAGTGACTCTTCCAATTCCCTTCTAGTAGTTGGGCGATTTCGAAATACAAGGTCTTTGACTCTCCCCCACAAAAAGAAGTCGCAAGGGGTCAGGTCTGGAAACTTTGGGGGGCCAATATATAGGATCTTTATTTCCGATCCAGTTTTCGGCAAACACAATATTTAGCAAATTAGTAATGTCTTGTGCATTGTGAGGAGATGCACCTTAAAACTGAACCTTCCTTGATTCGCTTGTTCCACCATAATATGGGGATTTTGCTGTTTCCAGTAATAGCAGTTATATCTGGAGAATACTCCATCACTAGAAATCGTTGCCTAATCCGTCCAAATAACTTTTCTGGCAAAATCGGGGTCTTCTTGGCTTTTATTTAGGTACCACCTGCAAAATGCACGTCTTGGATCTCGTTGCCGTAATTGGTGCACCCGTCGGGGTCGATAGGGCCTAAACTTGTGTTTTTTAAGCACCCGAATGCCATTGCTGCGTGGAATTCCAGTGTTTCTTCCTATAGCCCTCGTGGAAGTATTCGGGTTAATTTTTATTTCTCCTAGAACCGTTAGTTCTTCCAACTCTCTATCTCTGGCTAGGCTTCTATACGTCCTATGCCGCGGTTTTGTAAAGGATTCGTATTCTTATAGATGACGTTTTAATTTCAAAAATATTTTCGAGCTAGGTTGCCTTCTTTCCGGATATCTCTGGAAATATAGATTTAACGCCGTGTGTCGATTTTCGTTACTTTCAATATAACATTTTATCATGTCGTACTTTTCAAAGTTTTCAAACATTTTTATATCTTGACGAAGACGCCACTTTTGACACTTGGGCTCGTTTATCATGGCAACGGTTTTTAGTTGATCATAGCTACCTAGATAGATACCCTAAAACTGCATAGGTCAGAGTTAAACACAGCCTACTATGGTAATTATTAAAAATTGCAGATATATGTTTAACTACTTAATAAAAATAGGTGTATGACACATCGTTTAACAGGAAATTTCATTACAAAACTGATTTTTTTTTTAAATTGGGGTATTCCATTTAAAAAATGTAACTTTGTGTTATATCTCGTGAACTAAAGGCTCTAAGACAAAATCGGTGAAACAGGTAGATTTGTCCTCAAAAAATCTTCAAAAAATGTTTACAAATAAAAAAGTCGTAGAGGGTTTTTAGAAATGCACATTTTTGAGAATCACCCTGTAGCTCAGAAACGGTGTGACATATCGCAATGCGGTTTTTAGTTTTCGACTTCTCTTGAAAATCGAGCCTGTAACATGTATATTAGTTTTGGGCTAACTATGCTGCAAACGCCCAAAGCTATAGAGGCCCCTTGAATTTGGACCACCCTATACAACGGTACAATACAAATTCGTCGAGGCACGTATTTTTACAGTTTTTGATACAGCAAAGTTCCATTTTTAAACTTGACGTTTCTTAATTAAAAATGTGACAGTGACAAAGTTATTTATTGTCAGGTGTTACCGACTATCATTGCCAACACACAAAATGTTTCCTTAACAACTGTCAAATCCAGTTGCTCACCTCTGGTAAAACAATAACTGTCAAAAATCGTATACAGGGCCTGTAGCCGCAACTGCATTGATTATTTGGCCACAATTGTCTCGTAAAGAGAAACGTCGAACGAACGTAAATTAATTAACGTCGTTCGTTGCGGTCGTTGAAAACCCCAAAATATTTCAGTGAAAATCAACGTTGTTGAAGGGTTGCCAAATTTACTCTAATTAGTAACAACGGTTTGGCGTCGTTTTCTCGTCCATCCTAGTTTTTGTACTTCATGCAACGTTAATTTTAGTGTATTTCTTAGTTATTGCAACCAAGGCAGTGGCGTAACCAGAAATCGACTCTGGGGGAGGTTTTATCATTTAATAAAAGTCACCTACTGTGGCAAAATTTTAAAAATTGGGTACCGCCTATTGCTTGAGCTCCTGAACTAAAAGGAGGGGAGAGGGGCGGTTTAATAGGTGTTGAGCTGCGTTGAGTAAGTGTACCGATACGAAAAAAAATACTTATTTTTAAAAGCAAGTCTCACCTAGTCTCATTTGCAGATTTATTTCAAAATGAATCATTAAATGCGCCGCAGGTAAAAATTTTGAAAAAATTACACTAAAATGATATTTTTTACGCGTTTCAAATGTTGTTGGCAAAAAAGTTGTTTAAAATGAAACAAAATTGTTACAATATTTAATATTGGTATTGCGTCGCAGGCGAAAACTTTGACAAAAAAAAACAAAAAATTCTTTTAAACCTTTGATCCTTTAGGTTTTTTGTAAAAAATTGTTATTTGGGCGTATTCATTTCCACGTCAAAACATAGTAATTTAAACTGTTTAAGTGGCCATATAAAAAGTAACACTGTATACATTCTCTATAAAGTCAACTGTCCGTAAAATTAGCTGACCGAAAACCGTTTGTTTGGAAAATTTTCCTCGCTCAAGTAAGTTAGAGTAGTCGGCAAACAAAAATTGCTGAAATCCACTTAATCTGGCAGATCTACTCCCTCTGGAAAAACTGTAAATCTTGGTAAAAACATCCCCTCGTGTCGTTTTTGGAGCATTAACTAATATGCGATTTATTTAATCTAGTTTTGTTCGTATAGTTTCCTGTGTAATCGGCTGCAAAAGAATAAACTCAACTAGCAATTTTTCGACGAGTCATCATTGTACAGGGTATCCCGCTATATTTTGACCCCCCCACCCCGTTATTATTAATGTTAGAAAAAAAGCTTAAATGCAAATCTTGTATAACTGTTCCCATACTTTAAGAGTTACCTGTCTAAAATCGCTAAATGTGATTGCAAAAGTCAAATTTTGACACCAAGATTAATATAATATATAAATAATAAAATAGCTATTCGAAAACGCCTACTAAATTTTGTTGAAACACCCTGTAGCAAAAATGTGAAATAAAACTGCAAACTTCTTACTAAAGAAATTTTCAACAAAAATGTTGTTTAAACACTAGTATAATTTTGAGGACCGTTGTCTCCTCTTAAAATAAATGGAATCACCCTGAATTGCATATTGGTATTTTGCGTTTGACTGTACCCATAATTATCAATGGCACAGAGAGGGGTTGTAACGGAGATACAAAGTTTTGTTTGCAAGATTTATTTTTCATCTGATAGTGCGATAGAATGAGCGGTTTCTCTAAAGTTTCCCCCAAGTCTATTTGTCATAATATCGAAGAGTGCGGAACATAAATAACTCTTCGAAGTTGCTATACTTGCATTATACACTGATACATTCTAAGTAAATTGAAAAACTCTGTGCGAATCCAGCATGACAATTTTTAATATTATTCCTTGAGGAATGGCGGGTAGTAGAGGGTGTTTCATGGATGTTGGCAAGATTTATTTATCATCGCGGTGTCTCTTAAGTTTGCACAAAAGTCTATTTGCATAGGTTAAGGAGCTCCTTAATCTATGGTCTATTTGTGTGCGGTACACTTCCGGTCCATGGATGTAAAAAAGAAAGGGATTGATAATACCCTTGTGGGAAAATCACTGCCGTGTGTCTTCCGCCATTTTCGCCGCCATGTTGTGGAGATCTAGGTTGGCGACATTGGTTTCTTAATCTTAAATAGTAGTGTGGGAACACTGACTATCAACAGTGTCAAAAATGACGTTTCTAGAAAGGTTATTTTTGTTGTTGTTTTTTAATACAAAAACAAAAAAGTGAAAAACCAAGCAATAAAAACCATTTAAAAGACAGACAAATGGTTGAACGGCCACGCCATGATAATCTCTCTCATTTGGTCTAGGGAATGTGCAAGTTTTGAACAAATAAATTACAACATGGGGTACTGTCAACCATTGCTGCTGGCGCTCCCGCTCAAGATAAACCTTCATTAAGTTGATCTCTGAATCTGTAACAGGAACTAAAACGTCTAGGGACAGATATGCGCCAACAATTTATAAATCCGAGGTTGTTATAGGCCTAGAAGACAAGAAAAATAAATGAATAGAGGGAGATATGGAGTTTGATAATAGCATAATGGATCAGCTGAAAACCAGAGCGATGGCAAGCGATCACAAAAAAATACATCTTTGGCACATCGACTTTTACAAAATTAGAACAATACTTCATGAGTTTTAAAAAGAATATTAAAAAAATTGGTAATTGGTTTTCTGCCATTTTTGATTTTTTTTTTAATTCTTTATGGGGGCATCTACTAGGGTCCCTAGGACCCCAAATCCGCCTGCACCCAATTTTTTTTTTTTTTAAGAGAAAAAAGGGTGCCCGGGGGCTTGTAATGTGTTTTTTTTATTGTTTTGGGTTGGGTTGGACTGTGTTTGATTGGGTTGTTTTAGTGAAAAAAAAAATTAAAAAAAATTGAAAAAAAAACCAACCGGGGCAGGCGGATTTGGGGTCCTAGGGACCCTAGAAGGTGCCCCCATAAAGAATTTTTCATAAAAAGTCAAAAATGGCAGAAAACTGTATACTGCATAATTACCAAAATATTAATTTTAATATGTATTTTATCATTATATTTTTTTTTCTTTTTCTTGTTGTCATTTCCATGTGTTTGTAACTTTCTATATGTAATTTTAAGTAAGTAGTTTAAGATTTCATTGTCAATTTTTGTGATATTGTAGCCAGGATTTTTTTGAGATTTTAAGACCAGTAATTATAAGATGTTTTACTAGAAATAAAGAAAAATCAATATTTATTTTTTAATCTTTATTAACAAAACCTTAATGTTAACAATGTTTAATATCTAAATGACATTTTAAGGATATTCTTAGGTTAAATTTATTTTAATGTTAATTTTTAACACTAAATTTTGATGTTTATTTATTCAATTGTGACAATGTTTTTTGTTAACAATTTTTGTAATAAAAGTTTTTTGATTCTGAAGAATTCAGCAGAAAAAGTTATTACTAAGATATCCTTAAGTTTTGATAAGTTTTCAGCATTTGACATTTTTTTTTTGTAGATTCGTTTTTTAAGGATGATGCACTTTCCTTATGGAAACTGGCTTTCTGTGTGATTTTGCTTATCTTGATGAAAATCTATCATTGCCCCATATCAACAACTAACAAAAATGGCTAAAAATGTTACAGTTTTTGTTTTGAAGCATTTTTGTTAAATACTAAGTGGCAACATAACAATTGAAATTTGCCTTTTGTTAAAAAAGTCATTTCTTGGTCATATGAATTTAATATTTTTTATGTTTGTGATGCCAGTGCGACGCAACCTATATTTTTCTGCCACTTATTCTCAGACTACAATTTGGTTCATAAATATTATTTACATTTTCACAAAAAGTGCAAAAAACTGATTTTATGGAAAAGCCAGAATACCAAAATGTTTAACTTTGAACGCAGTATCTCAAAAACACTGTGGAGCAATGATAGATTTTTATCAGGACAATGAAACCTACAACATATGCGGTTTTGAGCAAAATCCCACATCCTTTATAAAAGATAGAGCTACAAAAAAAATGTTGAATGCTGAAAACTTACCAAAACTCAAGGATATCTTAGTAATAACTTGTTAACTTAGGGAAGGGATGGTCGACACAGTTGTTTAATAGGTTTTTCTGCCAAGGTCTTCAAATATTGTAAAACTCCATGCTCAACTCCATGTGCCAAAGATGTACTTTTTTTGTGATTGCTAAATGTTGCTTGACTTGCCATGGCTCTGGCTTTCAGCTGAGCCATATATGCTATTATCAAAGTCAGTATCTCCCTCTATTAATTTATTTTTTATTACTGTATCACGTTGGTGCATCTTTGCTTAGCTGTTTTAGTCCCTGTGCAGATTCAGATCAATGTAATCAAGGTGTATCTTCAGCGGGAGCGCCAGCAGCAAAGGTTGAACCGAGCTTTTATTATAATTTATAACGTGTGGCTTAACAGTACCCTTTGAGTTTATAAATTGGGGGGCAATGTTTCCATATTGTGATTTATTTGTTCGAAACCTGCACATACTCCAGACCAAATGAGACAAATAAATGGCGTGACCGTTGGAGCATTTGTTTATGACTTGTTTCTTTACTTTTTTGTTTTTGTATTAAAAAACAACAACAAAAATAACCTTTCAAAAAAATGTCAATTTCAATCATATTTTGACACTGTTGACAGTCAGTGTTCCCAAACTAATATTTAAAATTAAGGAAACCAATGTCGCCAACCCAAATCTCCACAACATGGCGGCGCAAATTTCCCATAGGTATTAGCAATCCATTTTAGTGTTTTTACATCCGTGTTCCGGTTACATAAAATGCGTATGCTCCAAAAACGAGAAGTTAGCTGCAGGTTTGTTGAATTTAAGTTTTGCTAATTGCGTTGCTTATTGTAACTGACTTTGACGTTTTCGAATTACAGGTTAGATCTTTTGACATTGTAAAGACAAAAATAAGAAGACTGGCCACACTTTACTAAAAGACTAATATACTAATGAATAAAACAATTTTTTTTAATAATTCGACATTTTATTATAAATTCTTAAAGCTCATTATCGACGAAACAAGACCACAATTGTGCGAATAAGAAAAATGTATCAAGAAGAAGGAACTGTTCGCGAAAGGAAAGCAATAACTTAATCATCATCATCATCAGCGCACCTCTGCAGAATCGGTGAATTTGAGTAATCTAAGTCTTTGCAGACAACAAAAATGTTCAAAATCAAAAAGAAATTATTAATAAAACACTAGGTAAATTAAAAAAAAACAAGAAAACGTTTCTTCAGTAGCGTGTTATTGCCTCGTCAGCCTCGATAATGTTTGCCAGTCTTCGTGGCATGGAATCTGCTGAATTTTGAAATAAATTTGGATTTGAAACAATGACTTCGTCGTACCCTCTGACTATGAGCTCCAGTACGTGGTTGAAATTTCTGAGAACAATATTCATTCGTGTTAACTTTTTTGCTATAAGGCCCCACACATTTTCCATGGGATTGGCGTCAGGAGTTTTTGCCCGCCATGGTAAAACCTCGATGTTGTTTTGCTGCAACCACTGTTTAGAAATGCGTACGGTATGGATAGGCAGTTATCCTGTTGATACACAAAACCTTCTAGATGAAGAATAGTTGCTTCTGGAAGTATAATATTTCTGATCATATCAACATAAACCTCAGCCGTAAACCTTCCATGGATTCTTCCAGCCCGGTCTTTGTTCCCAACAATATATTTTTAAAGATAGCGTGCTCGTGGCGGGCGATATACCAAAACTTGTTTGCTGTCATTATGGGACTGAAATATTTTTTCATCCGTGAAGACCACTTGTTGCCAAAATTCTTCATGTTGTAGTGAATAGTTTAGTGCAAAAATTAACCTGGCTTGCTTCGTTTCCGCACTAAGTAAGATTTTTTTTGGCATCAATGCGACATACAGACCGCTTCAAGCTACTACGAACATAGGGGGAATCAAGTCCAATTTACTCTCCGTGCCGTACGACCGAGGTACTCAAATTCAAAATTCAAATTCAAAATGTTTATTAATTACTTTGGCCTATAAAAATAGGATGTAACATGTCAATAAGTAGGTATATAAAAATAAATAAATAATAGTAATACAAACTAGTTGGTTCTAGCAACTGCTAGAACAGGTTAAGTAAGATAATTTACATAAATATTAACATTAGTATATAAATAGGTAAAGTACAAACATACATCAATTAGGTACATATAATCTGACAAACTAACATTTAATTTTTTACATTTTTTTAAAAAATGATTTGACTTCGTTCAAATTATAAAATGCCCCTTCACAAAGTAATTTTTTTAAGGATTTTTTAAACCTATTTAATGATAATTCTTGAAAAACCTTGGGTAGCAAATTATACAAAGAAATACCAGCGTAAGTTGGGCTTTTTTTGAAAAACTCATGCTTATGTAAAGGTAAGCAAAATTTATCGGCGTATCTGGTACGATAGCAATGATTAAAGTTATTTTTTATAAAAATATCTTTAGTTTTATGAGCGGTAGATTCGAAGCACGCTGCAGTGTTATCTTTTGGAAATTCATTTTGTTTTTATTATTTTGTTTTATTTCTGCCTTGCTCGAGAAACAGATGGGTAAGTTCTTAATTAAAATAATACATTTTTAAAACTAAAAATGGATGTCTACGAAGTTGCCGAAAAAGTGCAGATGGTGAAATGGTCAAATCGTCATAACCCAACACACGTTCGATATTGGTCGAGGGAAAATTTGCATTTGTATTTTGACGTAAGAACACAGTATCCCCAAAAACTAAATGTTTGGGGGGGGGGGTATTTTAGGGGAACACGTAATTGGGCCATTTTTTATTAACGGCAATTGCAATTTGAATGGTCCTAGATACTTGGATCTACTGCAGCAGCACATTATTCCAACTGCTAGGCAGTTGTTAGGTGTAAGATTTGGTGAAACATGGTTTCAACAAGATGGTTGTTCCGCTCACAATGTTGGCCTTGTTAGGGAATATCTTGATAATGTATTTCCTAATCGGGTTATAAGTACACGGGGAACTATTTTATGGCCAGCTCGATCTCCCGATCTTGCTCCTAATGACTTCTATCTGTTTTTGAAAAAGCTTTTCACATTATCACCCCTGACATGCTTGGAAACGTTAAAAGGGGTTTTTATAGTAGGCTCGGATATTGTCTAGCCGAGCAAGGAGGACTTTTCAAACATTTGCTTTAATTTTTTTTTTGACTGGGAGAATCTTTTTGGTTTTTAGAATGTATTATTTTATTTTGAGAACTTGCTTTTATTTTGTTTCTCCTTATTATTTTCATTGTAACACGTCGTCACTGATAAATCTGAGCAGTTGACAATAAAATGCTCTTATTTATCAGTGACAAAAAATAAGAAAATTACGTTATAAAAATTTGCGTATTTATTGACCAAATTCCGGTTTCATTGACTACGCTCCACACAGCACCGTGGTTAGAGGCGTACTAAATACAAGGCGAAAGGCGGCGAGCGGCAGCGAAGGGCGATCGGAAGCCTGAGTGTTGGTTGCTTCACCGATAGGCGTGCGGTGTCTCTGCATGTACGTACACTGGCAAATTAGACTTCTTCCGCCCTATGTTCGCAGTAGCTTGAAGCGGTCTGTATACGCCTAGAACGGCTTATCCGTCTGCGCATCATTCTTATGGATCCAGGAAAATGTGCATCAAGTTGGGTGGTATTCAAGAAAGTCGGTCAGTTGCTGAAGCATACTGACTTGGGTCAAGCCAGTGCCTCGCCTTCGTCGAACAGTTCCTTCTTGATACTTTTTTCTTATTTTTACAATTGTAGCCTTGTTTCGTCCATAATGGTCCGCTGCTCTTCGAACCTACCAACCACCGTCTAATTTTGCCAAAATTTGGGCATTTGGAATTCTTTTAGTTGGGGCATTTCTAAATATAAGCGTATGACAACAACAAAGTCTGACAGTGATATTTGTTGTCAATTTGAAATATCTAAAAGGTTAGTGAGTTGAGAGGCCCATAATACACTCAGTACCCTCTCCAGATAGGCCGATCAGCTCATACCGATTTAGTATCCTTTTATCCACCTTCGCCGCCATTTTCACTCAAAAGTGCCAGATAATCCATTAGTTTTCTGTCAAAATGGCGGCGAAGGTGGATAAAAGGACACTAAAACGATAAGAGCTGATCGGCCTATGTGGAGAGGGTAATGATACACTATATAAAATCGGTGCACGCATTTTATGTGGCCGGAAGTGTACATAAATAACTCAATCAATTTCTGTACATTAAATAGTTTTTAAACATTCTTGAAGTAGGCTTCAAACAATATAGATAACAAAAATACAGTTTTTATAATTTTAGAACTACTGGACCGATTTTGATGGGACTTTTAGTGCTGCATTTCTTGGACTCCTGGGGAGTACATCGGATTTGATCAGAAATGCCCTGAAATTTGCGTTTTAAAAAAATACACCAATATCATAGAGGGTTCTTCACCCTAAAGTCTTAGAATTAAAAACAAACTATGTTTGGTGTCATATGAACAAAATTTATAATAAAAGAAGATTTCAGAAATAGTAACTTTATATCCTGTAACTCAGAGGTAAACTTAGATCAATTTTACTTCAAATGAAGTAAAATTGGAGTTACCACTCCTTATATTAGAGCTACATTTAAGATGAAAAAGCTATTCCAACTTTAACATTATCTCAATGATAATCCAGAAAAATGATCCAGAATTCAGATAAAAACAATAAAACCAATCCAATTTTAGATATAGAATCGAGATAGTACATGCGTAAAAATAATTCCATATATAGCAGCTTGTAATCTGACAAATTTTGGTGGATAAGATTGCTTAAGAGATGCGGGGGTTGAAAAAATAGTTTCGTACAAAAAGACCACAGTATACAAATAGTAAATATAGAAACAGTAGGGACAGGGTGGTTTAATAAGACTGGCCACAGGAGAAGTAGTCCAATAACTGGCCACAGCGGCGTGTGGTTCATGGAAGCAAGGAAAGTATTGCTTCCCCTAGAAAACAACATCTTTTTAAATGCAATTTTTTAAATAGGAAACAATTACTTTAGATTGTATTAAAAATGCTAAATAATAGTTTTCACAACTAGTGGCTAAAATAGTGCTTTTTTCACAAGCGTTGGTTTAAATAACGAGCGCAGCAAGGTATTTAAAAACTCGAAAAAAAGCACAGTTTAGCCGCGAGTTGTTAACACTATTTTTTTTAATACCTTTATCAAAAAATCCAAGAAAAACAAGAAAATACTTTTAACAATCTCGAACCATCTTTACACTATAAATCAAGGCGGCTGGTAAATGAAAAAAAATTGTTACTCGGTGACGTTCATTGTTTCGACATTTTAATCTTTGACAGTTTGATATTTTGACGATGTTTTTAAATGATTTTTTCGAAAATACCTGGAACAAAAATACATTAGGCTTTGCCGACTGCTTTTTTTACTGTTTACAATGGCTTTTTTCAAGCTCCAGCATCCATGGGTTATCTCACTTGAAGGTGTGAACTTATCATCCACGTATCGCATAAACCTATCCCTCCAAGAAGTATAGATTATTTTAGGCCCCCCTACCCGCTCACCAGACCGGTCTAATGAGCACCCCCTAGGAAAGCAGTTTTCTATTATGTATTTGCTGTATTCTGCCACAACGTCTTGAAAGTGTTCATAAAACGTGACGTAGCCCAATTTTTTGGGTCACTGCAGTGACCATTGCAGCACTTTTTGCAACCGATATAGCTTTTTCAGTTAACTTAATTTTAAAAAAAAAATATTTCTTATAAAACCCAAAGCAAAAATGGCAAAAAAACCAAAAATAGATTTTTATACAAATAAATGGTTGATGCGGTTTCGAAAACACAAGTATGGGAATATTTATTTATACACATACTTAATATCGGATTTTTTGCTTTATGATAATATTTATCATGAAACCTCACCAAAACACGCGCGCTTCACATATTAAAAATATTTAAAGTTTTTTTTTTATTTAATTTTTAGGTTACATTTTTTGTTTTCGGATTGGAGCCAAAATAACCAAAACAGATTTATCTCTATATACCTTAAAACTAGTTTTTAAAAAAATCTACTCTTTTTAGAATTTTTGATTTTATTTTGGAAAAATAATGTTTTTTTTTTAAGGTTGTTTCTCGTGTAATGGCCGCCATTGAAACGAACAACGCGACCGAACTCGACAGCTAATTTTGCAGTACTTTAGCAAATAATGTTTTTTTTTCCACTATTTTTTCTACTTAATATGAATAAAGGGCGGGGCTTTGTTAGCGAAGCAAGCCGAAAGAATTCGACGGCTAAAGTTACTGTGCTTTAGCTGAAAATTTTTTTCTCCAACTATTTTTACAACTTCCTGCACAGAAAGCGCATTATTGTCGAAACGACCCGAAAAAACCCAACAGCTAAACTTGCTATCATTAATCTACGAAGGTCGTAAAATTTTTAACCATCTTCCTAGTTATCTCAAAGAACTAAATACAGTTAGACGGTTTAGAATAGCATTAAAAAGAGAACTACTTAATAGGCCATACTACTGCCTAAGTGAATTTTTTGCAGATAGGTTTTAGAATAGTTTAATAGTACATAGGTACCAAAATTGTTCTCCGTTTTGTTATTTTTCATAACTAAATAAATTTTAATTGTTTTGTTTGTGTTCTTCTATTACGTCATGTTGCTTATTGTTCTTGTTTTAAACTTTTAAAATCTGTAATGTTATCTATAAGTTTGTTGTATAGATTTAAGATTAGTACAATAATAACCAAAGAAAAACAAACCTAAAATAATTTTACTTATATCTTTTACCATTTGATATTGTTATTTTACATTTTATATTACTGTTTTAATATTGACATTTTACATTTTACTTTTTATATTAACTTTTAGCCAGCTTTGTTGTATGTAAATAGAACTGTTTTAAAAAAGCTACAAAGTTTGACTTTAATGTATAGCCAACATTCTGCATATTCTTCTGTCCAAAGAATAGTATTTTTGAGCAAAGTTTAATAAATACTTTTGCTTTTAATACCAGTATGGTCATCAAAATGGGTTGCGCTTACACTATTAAAGCAAAAAGTATTACAAAAAATAAGCAAGCTAATTTACAACCAAAAAGGTGCTGACAAAACGTTTTCACAGCTTTACTTTGGTCATACGGCGTTTTCCTTAATCACAAAATTATGTCGGGGATGGAACCCGGGTTGATAGACCAGGACCGGTATTCTCGTAACTAAATACGCTCGGCGTTTCGTACTCGTTGACCGTATGATAACGTAATATTCGCATACCACGTGACCAAAGTAACAAAAATGGTATTCACGTATATTGAACGCAAGGCGTCGACGAAGTGCGCTCAGCGCGTGGCGACCGTTTGAGAAACACCTACCATTTGCCAGCTGTTTTGCCCTCCGCGCGTACGATTTTCCTACCCTACAATACTTTGTAGAGTGCTGCAGAAAATATAGTAGTTTTTTCAGTTTGTGTTTTTATTAATAATTAGACAAATAAAAATCTCTTATTAGTAGCTTGGGGACGGGTGACAAACACGTACACATCAACCTTACTATTTGATGCTCGATGTAAGACAACTTCTTTTTCCAAAAAATTGCAACAAAAACTTTTCTTATCAAAATCGACATCGAAATAATAGAGCATCCGTATAATACTAGAAATAGAAGCAATCAAAATTCTGTAAAACCAAGGGTAAAAAAAGCCATTGGTCAGCGGTGCTTTTTGTATCTTTCATCGGATGTGTACCAAAAAATATCTGGTTTTGTTAGGCTCCTGCCCACATTAATTGTTTTCTTTCAAAAATAAACTAAAAGCTTTCATGAAATATGAAATTAGCAAACATGAAATAAATAGCTTAATTGATATAAAAAATAATTAGCAAACAATATAGGTAACTACCTTTATTTCTGTGTTTTCGTCTGTATTTTCTTTACTTTTCTGAAATATCACATTTTTCACATTAATTACCATTTTTATGTTTTTTATCTTTTGTCATTTTATTTATTCATAAATGTACTAAAAATTATTATTTTCTTTTTTTAATTCAACACTTCCATGAAAATATAAATTTTTCCACACGCGAGGTTTCTCTTGTGGATGTATGAATTCTGTGTTTGTTGTTGAATTGGTTAGGTTATTTTTTGGGTAACAAATACCTTAGAGTTTTATTTTCTGTTTCTTAAAATGTAGAATACGCATGTTTACTATAATTATAAGGTATAACTTACTAGATATATAAGTAACTATTGTGAAACAATTTTAACAATAAATGCTATATAATAAAGTATCAATATCAATATACGACCGTGCCGGAAACACCACTTTCCCTGACTGAGTGTCGGAATAAATTTAAACTTTTCCGCACTGAGTGCCGAATTTTTTTGTAAGTGTGCGGTTAAGTCTCGGGGTAAACTTTTTCCCGCACACTGGGCGGGAACGTGCTACGAGTTTATATGACAGGGTCAAAGGGCGGGTTTAACTGAGCTAAACCAAACCATCAAGTAACTTTTTAAAGGATCAACACTTGTACAAGTCACATTTGATTTACCCTTTCTGAAATACGGCTCGAAATCGATCACACAATGGCCTCTTTCTTACACATAGAAAAAGAAAAGGAGCCACAAGGCTAACAAGAAATAAAAATGCAAAATTCGATGATGCCAAGATGTGCTAAGCGAATTTGATTCTGTCTGCTCGCAGGGCAGCGCGTTCGGCAGAGACAATACGAAAAGTCGTCGGTCAGCGTGCCGCTGAGCGCGCTGTTCGCTATTCGTTTCGCTTAGCGACTTCAAAACGTTACGTATTACGAGAATACCGGTCCAGGTATGTACCCACTATACCAACCAGGACCCGTATTCTTGACGGCCTGTGAGGTGATTATAGTCACCGGTGAGTATTTGCCTCTCTCGCTTTTACATGGTTCGAAGCAGGTGGATAAGTTCGAAGTTTGTTCACACTCAGGCTGCCCCAGTGCGGTTTCTTTGAACTGCTCACCGGACACTATATACCCTGTGAAAAATCACCTAAAGGCAATATAGGCAGAGCAGAAGACAAACTGAAATCGCAAACCTCCTACTCTGCGTCTGTCCCAATCAAGTACCGTGAGAGGTATTGCTACACTGTTACCCCAAACCGTGGCCCAATTGTTCTAAAAAAAATAGTGTCCTTCGTCGGAAGAAGCCTTCGATTTTTGGACACAAACTATAACATAGACAAACTGCAAAAAAAGAAGTTAAAAAACCTCCAAATCAGTTACTTCAACCGAAAAGAAACTAAAAAACAAAAGATCAAGAGATCTTGGGTGAAAATAACGGAAATTCAAACCTGGATGAGCATCCCACCAGGAACACACAAACAACCAAAGCGAAAAGAGAAATGATTAAACGATGTTTCACCCTGGGTAACCATCGTGGGCTCATCAGTGGTTTCCCTGGTCACCCTCTACCATACATCATTAAACACCATCATACACTTTGATTTCCAACTTTGAATCACTCACAAATAGGCATGGTTCCGCACTGGCACTTATCCAAGTTACCTGATACGGATTCGTCCTGGCGTATTAATATTTCCAGTAGGATTATGCTCCTAAGGCAATTAAAACAAAAAAAGTAGTTAAAAAACCTCCAAATCAGTTAATTCAACCGAAAAGAGACTAAAAAACAAAAGATCAAGAGATCTTGGGTGGAAACAACGAAAATTCAAACCTGGATGAGCATCCCACCAGGAACACACAAACAACCAAAGCGAAAAGAGAAATGATTAAACGATGTTTCACCCTGGGTAACCATCGTTGGCTCATCAGTGGTTTCCCTGGTAACCCTCTACCATACATCATTAAACACCATCATACACTTTGATTTCCAACTTTGAATCACTCACAAATAGGCATGGTTCCGCACTGGCACTTATCCAAGTTACCTGATACGGATTCGTCCAGTAGGATTATGCTCCTAAGGCAATTAAAACAAAAAAAGAAGTTGAAAAAACCTCCAAATCAGTTACTTCAACCGAAAAGAAACTAAAAATCAAAAGATCAAGAGATCTTGGGTGAAAATAACGAAAATTTAAACCTGGATGAGCATCCCACCAGGAACACACAAACAACCAAAGCGAAAAGAGAAATGATTAAACGATGTTTCACCCTGGGTAACCATCGTGGGCTCATCAGTGGTTTCCCTGGTCACCCTCTACCATACATCATTAAACACCATCATACACTTTGATTTCCAACTTTGAATCACTCACAAATAGGCATGGTTCCGCACTGGCACTTATCCAAGTTACCTGATACGGATTCGTCCTGGCGTATTAATATTTCCAGTAGGATTATGCTCCTAAGGCAATTAAAACAAAAAAAGTAGTTAAAAAACCTCCAAATCAGTTAATTCAACCGAAAAGAAACTAAAAAACAAAAGATCAAGAGATCTTGGGTGGAAACAACGAAAATTCAAACCTGGATGAGCATCCCACCAGGAACACACAAACAACCAAAGCGAAAAGAGAAATGATTAAACGATGTTTCACCCTGGGTAACCATCGTGGCTCATCAGTGGTTTCCCTGGTAACCCTCTACCATACATCATTAAACACCATCATACACTTTGATTTCCAACTTTGAATCACTCACAAATAGGCATGGTTCCGCACTGGCACTTATCCAAGTTACCTGATACGGATTCGTCCAGTAGGATTATGCTCCTAAGGCAATTAAAACAAAAAAAGAAGTTGAAAAAACCTCCAAATCAGTTACTTCAACCGAAAAGAAACTGAAAAACAAAAGATCAAGAGATCTTGGGTGGAAACAACGAAAATTCAAACCTGGATGAGCATCCCACCAGGAACACACAAACAACCAAAGCGAAAAGAGAAATGATTAAACGATGTTTCTCCCTGGGTAACCATCGTGGGCTCATCAGTGGTTTCCCTGGTCACCCTCTACCATACATCATTAAACACCATCATACACTTTGATTTCCAACTTTGAATCACTCACAAATAGGCATGGTTCCGCACTGGCACTTATCCAAGTTACCTGATACGGATTCGTCCTGGCGTATTAATATTTCCCGTAGGATTATGCTCCTAAGGCAATTAAAACAAAAAAAGAAGTTAAAAAAACCTCCAAATCAGTTACTTCAACCGAAAAGAAACTGAAAAACAAAAGATCAAGAGATCTTGGGTGGAAATAATGAAAATTTAAACCTGGATGAGCCTCTCACAAGGAACACACAAACGACTAAAGCCAGGACGAATCCGTATCAGGTAACGTCGATAAGTGCCAGTGCGGAACGATGCCTATTTGTGAGTGATTCAAAGTTGGAAATCAAAGTGTATGATGGTGTTTAATGATGTATGGTAGAGGGTGACCAGTGAAACCACTGATGAACCCACGCTGGTTACCCAGGGTGAAACATCGTTTAATAATTTCTCTTTTCGCTTTGGTCGTTTGTGTGTTCCTTGTGGGATGCTCATCCAGGTTTGAATTTTCGTTATTTCCACCCAAGATCTCTTGATCTTTTGTTTTTATAGACAAACTACTTGTCTGCCAGCCACACCGAACTCAATTTTTTTCTGTGAACTATAACCTGCAGTCATATATAAACAAAATATAGTGTTCATACTGCGCCTACATAGCACACATTAGGTGTTATTATTGTTATACTATGATATGTGTGGTGATAAGCCACCCCCAAACACATAAAATAACGTTGAAATATATTGAAATTGGGGGTAATAAACCCTTATCCGATTGACATGTCGCATTTAAAGGCTTCCATTGGATTGACTTCGATCGCTTTTAGTATAATATTTTCCTGTTGAATTATTCATTTAATATGTGTAAAGTGCGGCAAGAAAAATTTTGAGAACAAAATTAATAGTGGCTGCATGGAAGGGCTCGCCCAGCCTTTATCAGGACCGGTATTCTCGTAACTAAATACGCTCAGCGTTTCGTACTCGCTGACCGTATGATAACGTAATATTCGCATACCACGTGACCAAAGTAACAAAAATGGTATTCACGTATATTGAACGCAAGGCGTCGACGAAGTGCGCTCAGCGCGTGGCGACCGTTTGAGAAACACCTACCATTTGCCAGCTGTTTTGCCCTCCGCGCGTACGATTTTCCTACCCTACAATACTTTGTAGAGTGCTGCAGAAAATATAGTAGTTTTTTCAGTTTGCGTTTTTATTAATAATTAGAAAAATAAAAATCTCTTATTAGTAGCTTGGGGACGGGTGACAAACACGTACACATCAACCTTACTATTTGATGCTCGATGCCAAAAAATTGCAACAAAAACTTTTCTTATCAAAATCGACATCGAAATAATTGAGCATCCGTATAATACTAGAAATAGAAGCAATCAAAATTCTGTAAAAGCAAGGGTAAAAAAAGCCATTGGCCAGCGGTGCTTTTTGTATCTTTCATCGGATGTGTACCAAAAAAAAAGCTGGTTTTGTTAGGCTCCTGCCCACATTAATTGTTTTCTTTCAAAAATAAACTAAAAGCTTTCATGAAATATGAAAATAGCAAACATGAAATAAATAGCTTAATTGATATAAAAAATAATTAGCAAACAATATAGGTAACTACCTTTATTTCTGTGTTTTCGTCTGTATTTTCTTTACTTTTTTGAAATATCACATTTTTCGCATTAATTACCATTTTTATGTTTTTTATCTTTTGTCATTTTATTTATTCATAAATGTACTAAAAATTATTATTTTCTTTTCTTAATTCAACACTTCCATGAAAATATAAATTTTTCCACGCGCTAGGTTTCTCTTGTGGATGTATGAATTCTGTGATTGCTGTTGAATTGGTTAGGTTATTTTTTGGGTAACAAATACCTTAGAGTTTTATTTTCTGTTTCTTAAAATGTAGAATACGCATGTTTACTATAATTATAAGGTATAACTTACTAGATATATAAGTAACTATTGTGAAACCATTTTAACAATAAATGCTATATAATAAAGTATCAACATCAATGTACGACCGTGCCGGAAATACCACTTTCCCTAACTGAGTGCCGGAATAAATTTAAACTTTTCCGCACTGAGTGCGGAATTTTTTTGTAAGTGTGCGGTTAAGTCTCGGGGTAAACTTTTTCCCGCACACTGGGCGGGAACGTGCTACGAGTTTATATTACAGGGTCAAAGGGCGGGTTTAACTGAGCTAAACCAAACTATTAAGTAATTTTTTAAAGGATCAACACTTGTACAAGTCACATTTGATTTACCCTTTCTGAAATACGGCTCGAAATCGATCACACAATGGCCTCTTTCTTACACATAGAAAAAGAAAAGGAGCCTAACAAGAAATAAAAATGCAAAATTCGATGATGCCAAGATGTGCTAAGCGAATTTGATTCTGTCTGCTCGCAGGGCAGCGCGTTCGGCAGAGAGAATACGAAAAGTCGTCGGTCAGCGTGCCGCTGAGCGCGCTGTTCGCTATTCGTTTCGCTTAGCGACTTCAAAACGTTACGTATTACGAGAATACCGGTCCTGAATGTTTAAAAACAAGCCCGCACTAACCCGAAATAACCTAATTTTTGGTTGTCATAAAAACTAACACGCTCCGCCGTAATTGATTCGATAAAATTGACTTATTGCCAATTGCACCAACGATAAGTCTGTGTTTAAAGTCTGACTTAAAAGTTCTCTCTCTCTCTCTCTCTCTTATTACGTGCTTATGAGAGATATAAAAACTTTTAAGCCCAACTTAAAACACAGACTTTATCGCCTCCCCCCCTTTGATCCAGAAAGAAAGCAACAAAGATGCTGGTGGTAATAACGCTGAAGTGTTTGGACAAAAAACGAGAAATTGCGGAACGTTCCTTTAAAGACATTGTAGAATCTCTCCACAATGTTTTGGGATAGTTTGAAAGTTTATAAAAAAGTTTTAGAAAAAATAATAATAACGTATTTTCAAGGTTCAATAACGAAACTAATTATTTGAACATATTCATACCAAGTTTTATACAACGTGATGCGAAAATCAGGGCAAAATTAACTAATGTCGTTCCGAAATACTATAAACTGTTTGATTAATACAAAATACAAATTCTTGAACTTTTATTAGAAGTAGGTATTTGGAAACAATATTGGTCAGAAGTAGGCAAAAGCTTACATCAAAGCATATATGATAACGTTTTCGAGTTAATGAACAAGTGTGGCGATATTTTTCCGTCTTGGATTTTTGTCAGTAAGTAATGCTTCGTCAGAAAGAAGCTTCTCCTGCCTTAGAAGATTGAAAATATAAGTACTTAAAAACACTATGACGAAATTCGTCTGACGGGTTTAGCGTTGCTGCATATTAGCAGACATATTGAAATTGACATTGAGCGAGTCATTAACCGGTTTGCTCAAAAAAAACTGGAAACGAACTTTTTTTGAGATAAGCATTTTATATTTGAGATATGCAATGTAATGTTTCAACTTAAAGATTTTAGATCTGAAAAAAAGTATTTAGCTATTAGGTTTTGAAACAAAGTTATGATTGTTTTCCACAAACCAAAACTACACTTTTTTGCACTCGACGCGCGTTTCGCTAACAACGTTAGCATCATCAGGAGACGATAAACAATTGTTTTTTAATATGTTTATCGTCTCCTGATGATGCTAACGTTGTTAGCGAAACGCGCGTCGAGTGCAAAAAAGTGTAGTTTTGGTTTGTGGAAAACAATCATAACTTTGTTTTAGTGCAACCAAAGGTTCCAAATTCCCAACATAGTATTAGGTTTTGTTTGTGGTTTGTTTGTTATCTATGTTCTTTATAATTGAAAAAATTATACGTAGTTACTCAAGCGCGGATTTCCCTTTAATTTAATTTTTTTATGAAAATTTAAGAAAATCAAAAGTAGGGCATAAATTGCGGCGCTATAAATTTTGTGTTAACAATGGCATTTGTAGTGTCACTTTCCTAAAAATTTTCGCCTGCTGCGCTTTGAAACCATTGATATATTTAAAATTTTAGTTTAATTTTAAAGAAAAAAAATGCATTTTTCAGTGCTATGATACGGTGATATTTACGATTTTAGTTTAATTTGATTCAAAAATTGCATTTTTAATGTAATTTTCTTAAATTTAAAGTCTGAGTACCCCCCCCCCCTAGATTTGAGACCAAATCCGCGCTTGTAGTTACTAAGTTTTGTTTGAATATATTGATCTGTTCCTCGTAAAAGCTATGCTTTTATTCATGTTTTTTTTTTTCGTATCGAAACCGCCCCCCCATTTTCAAATGGCTGGGACCGCCACTGGCATATTTGACAGTGAACTGCGGGTTGTTAATAAATTTCGGCATTGGCTTGCGTGATATTGGTATAATAAAGCGTTAATAGACCATCAAAATTGTTGATATTTTAGGCAAAATCGGTTATTTTTCTCCCGTATCCAAAAATAACCGAACCGCGGGACCCGCTCGGTTATTTTTTGCAACCAACCAAATTTATTTCTGTGCAAAAGCTGCAGCTGGTAAGTGATAACTCTCTAATAAACCGTCAGCGTCTTTATTGTTTTGGGAATTCATTGAAAATTCACACAATATATTATTTTCGGTCGCTTCGGCGATTTTTTTTGGAAAAATTTATGACTTTTCCGCCGCTATAAAGAACGAATATTTTAAGGGGTTGAGTTTAGCACATAAGTCGTAATATAAGGGTTGTTTTATAGTCTTACGCGTTTCTGGTTTTGTTCAATGGATTATGAGGGGTTTTATTTTCGAAAAGTTTTATAATCCACGCAGGGTTTTAGTGGTTTTCGAGGGAGACTTAATGAGACGTGGCAAGATATTTTGTAAAAAATTGTTTTGTATTGAGGTGAAAATTTTTTTGCTAATTTGCATTTATTGCATTAAAACTATATCTGCATGAGCCTAGGTACCCATTTTTTTTCTGTTTAGCACATATTGATACATTTGCTATGTTTTCATGGGTATTGAGTTCGTTTTCAAAACTCATTCTATCTTTTTCTTTTATATAGCGTGTTCTTGGTCTTGATAAAGAACACGCTATATAAAAGAAAAAGATACAATGAGTTTTGAAAAAGAACTCAATACCCATGAAAACATAGCAATAGTGTTAAATGACGATGGCAACGAATGATTTAAAAACGTGAGTATAAAAAGCACAGTTTAGCCGCAAGTTGTAAACAGTATTTTTTTTATAAACTTATCAAAAAATACTAAAAAAATAAAAGTACTTGAAATTGCGATTATTACACTAGTCAACACGGAAAAAGGTCGGCAATATAACCAGCTCAGTCTTATAGATTTTGATAACAGAATGAGAAATAAATTTTAAAAAAACATAAATAATTATTTATTTATTTATTTTTATTTATTTTTATTTATTTTTATTTATTTTTATTTATTTTTATTTATTATTATTTATTTTTATTTATTTTTATTTATTTCTATTTATTTATAGATTTTGACCGCCTCGACGCAAATCCATCGCTTAAAATATTTTTTGAGGTCTGGTTTAAATGATGCGGGCATTATACCTGTCTACGAACCATAAATCTTTTACGCTGGCGCATGCTGTTAATGTATCGTCATGGATTAGACTGAGAGATGGATTTTTGTGTGTGTATTTGACCAGGGGATAACCACTAGTTCAAAAAATGTGACATGATTGCCAATTTTGTTGAATGGTCAGTGATTGCCGGAGACTGCCGAGGGATTTTCAAAAACTCCCAGAGTCTCTTAGGGTCTGCAAGCCAGGCCTGACGGGGTTTGGTGAGGATTAGGCAGTCGCAGGGACTGCAAGGGACTGCGAACGGGTAAGATTTGTGATATGATTGTTAGAAACTGCAATATAACAAATATGAAAAAACAAAAGATCAAAAGATGTTGGATGGAAATAATGAAAATTTAAACTTGGATAAGCATCCCACAAAAAACACATAAAGCACCAAAGCGAAAGGAGAAATGATTAAACAATGTTTCGTCCGGGGTAACCAGCGTGGGCTCATCAGCTCTCAACTTTGAATAACTCACAAATAGGCATCGTTCCGGACTGGCACTTATACAAGTTACCTGATACGGATTCGTCGGCCACTGATGAGCCCACGCTGGTTACCCAGGGTGAAACATCGTTTAATCATTTCTCCTTTCGCTTTGGTCATTTGTATGTTTTTTGTGGGATGCTCATTCAAGTTTGAATTTTCGTTATTTCCACCCAAGATCTTTTGATCTTTTGTTTTTTAGTTTCTTTTCGGTTGAAGTAACTGATTTGGAGTTATTTTAACTTCTTTTTTTTGTTTTAATTGCCTTAGGAGCATAATCCTACTGGAAATATTAACACGCCAGGACGAATCCGTATCAGGTAACTTGGATAAGTGCCAGTGCGGAACGATGCCTATTTGTGAGTGATTCAAAGTTGGAAATGAAAGTGTATGATGCTGTTTATATAATGATGTATGACCAGCAAACACAAATCGTCGGCATTAAATCGGGCCAATGTCGACAACGTCGGCAGTGTGTCGGTATCGGTAACTACACTTTGACCCGATGTTAGACAGATTGCGATTTTCTGTTTTTGCTCAATAATGCCGACACCACTTTAGGACCAACGATGATCCGATTGGAACTTTGTTTAAACGTTCGAAAATCGACAACTGACGATGGCCCGATATACTATAGTCGACTTTATTCCGACGCCCACTTTATCTGCTTTAGGGCCGACGACGGTCCCATTGGAACTTTGTTTAATCAGACGAGAATCGGCAACGAACGATGGCCCGATTTACTATAGTCGACATTATGCCAACGCAAACCTTATCTGTTTTAGGGCCGATGATGACCCGATTGGAACTTCCTTTAATCGGTCGAGAATCGGCAGCTGATGATGGCCCGATTTACTATACTCGACTTTATGCCGACGACCACTTTATCTGCTTAATAGGGTCAAACCATATCAAATCAACCAAAAAAAAAGGCACTTTTTGTTTTGACCATCTCCGATTTTGATGATTTTTGGTACACTTATTCGTCTTATCAAAAAACTCAAAAATCCAAAAAATGAAATTTTTTGGATAAGCGGTTTTTGTTTTATTGATTTTTGAAAATCAAGAAATTGACCAATATGTCCTTGACAGACACTTACAAAAATAGTAATATCTCAAAAACTATTGATCCTATAGAAGCGAATGATAACTCATTTTGAAGGGTTTTTAAAGACCTTTTTAAAGATGTATGACACAATATAGTTTGTTTAATTTTTTTTTCTTAATTAAAAAAAATTTTTTTTTTTTTGAAAAATCTCAAAAACACATTTTTTATTTTTTTTCAAAAAAAATATTTCTTTTCTTTTCAATGTTTTTTTAACATTTTTGGAAAATTTTAGGATGGAGAAATAATGGAGTCATACTTTAAAAAAATAATAAGATATTTAATACCTGTATAATACCTGTATTAAATATGTTATTATTTTTTTAAAGTATGACTCCATTATTTCTCCATCCTAAAATTTTCCAAAAATGTTAAAAAAACGTTGAAAAAAAGGAAATATTTTTTTGAAAAAAATTAATAAATGTGTTTTTGAGATTTTTCAAAAATTTTTTTTTTTTTAATTAAGAAAAAAAATTAAACAAAATAGATTGTGTCACACATCTTTAAAAAGGTCTTTAAAAACCCTTCAAAATGAGCTATCACTCGCTTCTATAGGATCAATAGTTTTTGAGATATTACTACTTTTGTAAGTGTCTGTCAAGGACTTATTGGTCAATTTCTTGATTTTCAAAAATCAATAAAACAAAAACCGCTTATTCAAAAAATGTGATTTTTTGGATTTTTGAGTTTTTTGATAAGACGAATAAGTGTACCAAAAATCATCAAAATCGGAGATGGTCAAAACTATTGCCTGGTTGACTTGATATGGTTTGACCCAATAGTTTCTTCCTAGTATGTAGAGATGGCGCTAATGTCTTTATGTTCCCTGTACAGTGGAGAAAAACTAGAATGCGGACTTGACAAGATGGTGGTACTTCTCTACAGGAATCACCTCTTCTGCCACTTAAACCAGCCGGATGGTTAAGCACCGGCATTATCGAAACTTTGTAGTTTGCCAATGTCGGGTGGCTTTAAGCTACCACCGACGGACCTCCGTCAATCGCCGACGTTGGACCACTTTAGGAAACCAATGTCGGACTTGAATAGTTTACCGATGTCGGGCCGAGACCAGCTTGCCTACGTTAGGCCGACCAAATTAAGCAGTTATGGGCGGATGGTCGGTACCATGTGGTTAAACTATATCGCACCTTAATCGTACGGCGACGGTATGCCGATGTCAGGCCACAGTCTAAAGCTGCATCGGCAAACATACATTGGGCCTACATCGCAAAGAAGACAAAAAATACTGCTGGTCCGATGTCGTAAATCGACGTCGTGCCCATGACGACAAATTCGGCAATCGACATCGGCCCGAGGGAACCGTGTTTGCTGGGAATATTCAATGGCTCTGGGGGGAAGGGGGGCTTGAGTCTCTAACCTCCAAGCTTTCCCCTTGCGCACGCCGGAGAAATTTTGCGATATATTTCTTCAAACTTGTTAAAAAATAAGTGGTAGGTAATCAAAAAAGTCATGGCTTGGGTTTGGTTACTTGCCGAAAGTAAATAATATTGTGTTTTTGATGCAGATAAGTATAAATAAATAGTTACTAGTGCGGAAAGGTGAGCAGTCCCGCACGCGAACGACGCGGAGCGGAGTACGGGCAAGCAGACAAGGGAGGGACAGATACTTTGTATTTTAATGAAATTAAAGAAAAAAAAACGGTAATAAAAAGTCCGAGTGCGGGAAAGTCTCGGGGTAAATTCAAGGCACTGAGTGCGGGAATGACACCTTATTTTAGAAACGAAAATAGTCCACGGAGCCACGGAGTTGAAGGGAGCAAAAGCGCTCTTTTAATAAATTACAGACGCCACCCTATCATTTAATTTAACCCTCGAAAATTTAAAATAAAATTTATGCACGGGGCGCGGACCCAAAAGTGTCATCTCAATTTTCTTCTCGATAATTATTGTTACTACACAATTCCTCCATGTTATCTCCATGCAAACTCGAAATTAAATACAAACAAGAGTGAGAACGCGTTCGTATAGATGCGAGAGCGATTCTAATAAAGTCATATGCATCATAACTCTATTCTGGATGGATGGAAAGCCATTATAATTAAAAGAACAAGTATAATATTCGTGGACTACCAAGCTGGATGCAAACCTAAGCATTTCCTGCAAGCAGGCACGTTTATATCTCTTCATGCGACTTCAGCGGCGGTTCGCGGCCTTAAAAAATGGGGAAGAGCTGGTGGGTTATCCAAAAAACATTGACTAAGTTATACCTATTTTATATAAATTAACTGAAAAATAAAAAACGCTTTCGAATCACACAGTAAACAACGTAAAAACGATTTCTATAACCTTTAAGTATCGGGAAGCAATGTCAAAACAATAGTGCATACGACTAATCTATTTTTTAATTGCCCTTCATCTCAATACAAATTATTACATGCTGTCGGGTGGCTAACGTCACGGAATCATAGCAACGGTGAATATCAATGACACTTGACTGTATGTTGGCCATCGACGTAGGTTAGTACATCGATGATGTTGGCTCTTCACTTGCTGCTTTGCTTTCGATAATTCGATTCTTTTAGTAGCGACACGGATCACCTGTCTGTTCGGTACTCTGTGGTAGCGATGCGCGTTGCGACGGGCGGTCGGTCGGCAGCGCGCCAAAGCGCAACCTTGTTCATCGGAGTCGTGGCCCTATTATGCATAGCTACACTTGGATTAAATTAATATTATTGTATCAAACATAAATATATATTTTTTAAATCTTCCTAATTTTATTTTTTTTGGTGAAGAGCCCCTTCACCTACTTCACCTGACGAGCCGCCCTTTCAAAAAATCTTAAGTAAATTAAATAAATTATACGAATATCTCAGAAACGACGGATCTGTTGGACTTCTACATCCGTATAGTTTTTGGTTCCACCGACATAAAAAAAAAAGCTTTTCTTCAAAATATATACAATAAGCTTCAGGCTACTGCAAACATAGGGGGAATCAAGTACAATTTACTCTCCGTACCGTGCGACCGAGGTGGGGTCGAAGCAGGCTGCAGTGTTATCTTTTTGAAATTTATTTTGTTTTTATTACTTTGTTTTATTTCTGCCTTGCTCGAGAAACAGATTGGTAAGTTCTTAAGTAACATAATACATTTTTAAAACTAAAAATGGATGTCTACGAAGTTGCCGAAAAAGTGCAAATGGTCAAATGGTACTATCAAGGCAGACCATCGCCCAGAACCTAGTTTATCAACGATTCATAGGTTTGTGCAGAATTTTGAAAAGTTTGGTCGTGTAGCGCCAAGAAACCATAAAAAACCCACTGTTTTGAATGACGAGCAGGAAGTACGAGATGTGATCATTTGCGCTGCAGTGGAGGAAAATCGAAAGTTAACTAGCCACCAAATTGCCGAAGCAGTTGATACGTCTTTAACCACTGTCGTACGCATCAAATTTTTCCGGAGGAAAACTATATCGTCGTATCGAATTTTGCGAAACAATGATGAAAAGAGCTAATCGGGATGAAAACTTTCTGAGATATTGGTCGAAGGAAAATTTGCATTTGTATTTTGACGTAAGAACACAGTATCCTCAAAAACTAAATGTTTGGGGGGGTATTGTAGGGGAACACGTATTTGGGCCATTTTTTATTGACGGCAAATTGAATGGTCCTAGCTACTTGGATCTACTGCAGCAGCATATTATTTCAACTGCTAGGCAGTTGTTAGGTGTGAGATTTGGTGAAACATGGTTTCAACAAGATGGTTGTCCCGCTTACAATATTGGCCTTGCTAGGGAATATCTTGATAATGTATTTCCTAATCGGATTATAAGTACATTTTATGGTCATTTGTGGAGTTATATCAAAAATAAAGTTTACGGGCATGAAAGGGCTAATAATTTGGAAGAACTTCGGAAAAAAATTGAAGAAGCTTTTCCAACTATCACCTCTAACATGCTTGGAAACGTTAGAAGAGGTTTTTATAATAGGCTCGGATATTGTCTAGCCGAGCAAGGAGGAATTTTCGAACATTTGCTCTAATTTTTTTTTGACTGGGAGATTTTTTTTGGTTTTTAGAATGTATTATTTTACTTTGAGAACTTGCTTTTATTTTGTTTGTCATTATTATTTCCATTGTAAGACGTTGTTAGTGATAAATCTGAGCAGTTGAAAATAAAACGCTCTAATTTGTCAGTGATAAAAAACAAGAAAATTACATTATCAAAATTTGCGTATTTATTAACCAATTTCTGGTTGCTCCACTGATAGGTGTGCGGTGTCCCTGCGTGTACGTACACTGGCAAATTGGACTTCTTCCAGCCTATGTTCGCAGTAGCCTGAAGCGCTCTGTAAATGTGAACACCGTACGTCCCTAGCTGCTATACCGTTCGTGAATAAGCAGGACTTTTTAAATATTTTAACCCCCTTTTCTAGTCTCCTTTCAAACTCCCACGCCAATAAAAAGATAATGGTACCAAAAAATTGTTGTACTAAATTTGATAAAAATCGGCTTAGCGGTTTTTAAGCTATCCTGTCCCAGACAGACAGACATCAGGTCTCATTTTTAGGAGAAATAAGCGAAAGTTTTTTTTCCAATCGCGATACCCTACTGGTATAAACCCAGTAAACACAGTGGACGCGGGCCAATGTTGGACATACGCCAGTCGCCGCAGCCCTCGATATCGGCACGATGTCAGTAACCGACGTCGGACCATCAGCATTTTTGGCCGCCAGTCGACGTCCATCTGCGGGAAGTACGAAAAATAAAAAATGTGGACACACAATTATAATAGCGGCAGTAGTAGTAATATGCATTTGTATTCACAAACTAAATTTAAACCACACCTAAGTATCCTAAACTTAAATTAAACTTTGACCTAACCACTAATATAAAATAGCACACCTTAGCCTTGCACCAGTCATACGCATTATTACACATATCTAATAGGAAATTATACTGATATAAGTAGATATTTTCCATGGGACCTAGTGAGAGAAATGTTACTCACTTATTTTATTTGATATAGTCGGTTTTACTTCTGTATGAGAGGTTAATGCCGACACAGTATATTTGCAATTTACCGAGGTAAGGATACTACATCGGGCTTTCGTCGAGGCAAGTTATTTTTCATGTGCATGGAGAATGATCGATGATGGAATTCGGTAGTTGGTTCGACATCGGCCCACTTTTAACATTGCCCACGCCGACCTAATGCCGATATCGCCGTCCTCGGTCCGATTATTATTTACCGACCTTCTGTGTTTGCTGGGAATGGCAGAGCATTTGGTATACAGACCGCTTCAAGCTACTGCGAACATAGGGCGAAAGAAGTCTAATTTGCCAGTGTACGTACATGCAGAGAAACCGCACGCCTATCAGTGAAGCAACCAACACTCAGGCTTCCGATCACCATTCGCTGCGGTTCGCCGCCGTTCGCCTTGTATTTAGTACGCCTCTAACCACGGTGCTGTGTGGAGCGTAGTCAATGAAACCGGAATTTGGTCAATAAATACGCAAATTTTTATAACGTAATTTTCTTATTTTTTGTCACTGATAAATAAGAGCATTTTATTGTCAACTGTTCAGATTTATCAGTGACGACGTGTTACAATGAAAATATTAGAAAATGAAAGTATGGTGTTGTTCACGTCAATTCACTGGACTCGTTATGATTTCGTTGGGGATTCTTAACGATCCTGTAATTATTATTAGTTGAGTTGTTAACGTAATAAACCGCCACCCCGACGATAAGTGGATCGCCCTCCCCCCTTTCCCTCATTCCAACAGCCCTGTACGTTTCGTTATCCTCGACTTGTTGTGTTTTTAAGGAGTTTGTATATGTTCCTCCGCAGCAGTTTTGGGTAACCTTATCAAAAATTTTTAAATTTAAGCACCAAAACATGAGTTTTAGGTTTTATATAGGGTGTGCCAAAAAAAACGCACTTTTTAAAATGATTATAACTTAGCGGGAAATTGTCCGATTTTAATAATATTTAGCTTTTTAGAAAGTCGAATTTTCAAAATTTATAGGACCAATGTCAAACTTGACATTTTCTAAAAATCCAAGATTGCGGACCTATTTGAAAAATAGGCATTTTTAACCCCCTAGATATTTTTTTGTGTGCGACAATGTAATAAATCTGAAACATCGACTACGAAGCGACATTCTTTGGGAGCACATCGACGTAACATTTTGAAAATTCGGACAAGAAATAAGGAAGTTTGCAATTTTTAAATAGATCAGACTTTACCTGAAAAGCAAACAATTAAAATAAGACTATTGCTATGTTTTCATGGGTATTGAGTTCGTTTTCAAAACTCATTGTATCTTTTTCTTTTATATAGCGTGTTCTTTATCAAGACCAAGAACACGCTATATAAAAGAAAAAGATAGAATGAGTTTTGAAAACGAACTCAATACCCATGAAAACATAGCAATAGTCTTATTTTAATTGTTTGCTTTTTCCTGTTGTCTTCAAAACTTGTATATATACAAATCTTTTCAATTGATTTTATTATTTTTAGATTTATTTATCCTACACAAACTAAATATTTTATAATAGGTATATAACTGTGCAATAATTTTACTTATGTTATCGCCTAAATCTGAAATTATATGTGAATTGTATTGTGCTTTAATATGTCCCTAGTAATTTTAATACATATTTCCATTATTGTTATTCTGTAAGCCACAAAAACTTTATACATTAAATTTTTGACGTGTACATCCTATTTTGTAGGCCAAAGTACTAAATAAAATTGAATTTGAATTACAGTGTCGCACTCAAAAAAATATCTAGGGGGGTTAAAAATGACTATTTTTTTAAATAGGTCCGCCATCTTGGATTTTTAGGAAATGTCAAGTTTGACATTGGTCCTATAAATTTTGGAGCTTTGGCTTTCTAAAAAGCTGAATATTATTAAAATCAGACAATTTCCATAAAAATAGTCGCCCCGCGTCTACAACAACCCGGTCAGAAAATGTCGCCTTCACAACTAAGAAACCGCTGAAAAAATTGTTAGTAAAATAGACGGTCATAAATAGTTGTAACAGTGACTCTAGTTGCGATCAACGTTCAGTCGTCGTAAACTTGTCGACGTCGACTTCAGTTTACGAAACAACTACTGTTTACCTATAAAACAACGTTTTAAAGGTGCTCCAATTTAAACACTTGCACAACTAAAATACAGAGCACCTGTTGCAGTATTGGGAAGTAGATAAATGGCAGGTGGATGCTAAATTTTTATCAACAATTTTATTTTCTGGTTTTACTACATTAAAATCGGTGCACGGAAACAAAAGGTCCAGAATAAAATCTTATAGAGAGATATTGGGGCCCAACTAGCAATTTTTAGTTGTGCAAGTTGTAAAAATTAGAATTGCACTAATTTTAAACGTTGTTTTACAGATAAAGAATAGTTATCATGGCGACGGTCGACAATGTCGACTATTATACGACGCCTAAACGTTTATCACAACTTCAGTCGCCATCACAACTATTTATGACCGTCTATTGTACTAACAGTTATTCCTTAGTTGTGAAGGCGCCGACTACAAACCGGTGTGTGCTAAACCAAAAATTGATCAATTTACTCCACGTTTTCTGGCCGGTTTGTTGGAGACGCGCGCGCGCCTGTTTTCATCTAACCAATTTTTCTGTTATGTTTGCAACAAACCAATTTTGGAGCACTGCTGTCTGTCATACAAACGTCAATTAATTCAGTAAAAGTAACTAAGAAGTATTTTGTAAAGTTTCTATTAGTTTTGTTTGAACATTTTGCACTATGAAAAGGAACAAATGGTATAAATATTCTTCGATATTTTGACATGTGACAGCTGTCATTGAAGGTGATTCCCCAGTGTGTCAGAAAAATAGAGAAAGGTCCTGTGTAAACAACAAGGACGGAAATTAAGTGAGCAGCAGAAAGCCAAACTGTGGAGCAATTTCGATTGGGTAAAAATTGAGGCGTGTTCGCGTCTTTTAAGTTAGGGAATCCGTTCAAAACATAGTTAAGTAGTTAAAGCAGTCCAGACACGGGACTCCTTTGGTTGTCATAGAAACTAATAAGTGCCGCCATGATTGATTGTTAAAACCATTGTATGCTAATTTATAAACAAACATTAAAAATTATTTTTTTGCTTTTTTCTACAATAAACTAAGATCTTTTTGAATATAAAAATTCGTATTTTGTTCTTATGAATCCTGAGCAACATCTTTAGAGGATTTTCGAAGCAATTTTTAAATCATGATTTTTTTTTTAATTTCATAAAATCATCTTAATCCAGGGCGCGCTTGGTTTTAGAGCTACGAACTGTACATTTGACAGTAAACTACCGTCTGTTTATATATTTTGGCATTGGTTCGCATCTTATGATGATGCAAAACATGATATATGACATAGAATATCATTTTATTTTAATAATATTATGGTGTTAGAAATAGTTTAATTTGTAGTCGAATAGTGTATTTATCATTTTACGTAATGAATAATATTTTGAACAAATAATTGTACTCCAAAATCCATTGAACTATTCCTTCAACTGTAGTCGCGATCGCGACGTTGGTTGGTTGGACAAATTGGTGCAAAGGTGGGTGGTGTTTGAGTAAAAGTAAACGTTGCGACGCAACGTTGGCACGCGGTGCACAACGTTGAGACGTCGACAAACTGCTAGTTGGGGGGGTTCAATAGCGCCAGGCACTAATAATGCCTGGCGGTATTTGACATCTGGGCATGCGCAGTAAAACAAAAATAAGTCCAGGAATTAATAAAGTTAGTGCCTGCCACTATTAGTGGACGCTTTATGCCGGGGCACAGCCAGACTTTATCTCTTCTTTTTTTTCTAGGTGCATAAGCCATAGAGATTTTTTGTGAAATTAATAGCATTTACAGCCCACCTTCAAAGAAGAATTGATCAATAACCTTACTCTGTTTTTTTATTTTATATAACAAATCACTATAAACGGGAATACGTTCTATCTAGACGAAAAGCAGCTAGGCACCTACTAAAAAAGGCAGGCTTTAAAAAAACTTCAAGTTGGGAGCCACTATCTTCGAAACACAAACAAGTTTTTGTAGGTTAGGAACAATCGCACATTTTTTTTAGGTTAGGGATAAATCCGTTCAAGAACACGCGTCCAATAACTCTATTTTCTGAAACAATTTAAAGTCAAGCATTATTTGTCATTAGCGACTTATCGGTACATAAAGTCGGCATAGCCTGTCTTTAATAAAGACGGCGACAATACCGCATGAAGTTTAAAGGGATTCTGATATTGTTGTTGTCTAACAACTATGTGTCATCTTTCCTATCAAAATAATGTAGACTTTCATAATGTTTGTGCCTGCCTTTAATAAAGGACGGCATTAACTTTAATCTGTCAATCTGTTAGATGACATGTTTACATGACAAAAATGTCAGAAAACTTTCATCCTTCGTGCAGAAATAGTGCCGAGTCAAACTATGCCGACTTTATGTACCGATAAGTCCCTATTATTAGAGAGTTATCGGTACATAAAGTCGGCATAGCCTGACTCGTCACTATTTGTGACAGTTCCGCACGAAGGTTGACCAGATCATCTATTTTTCCACTAGCATTTTTCAATTCAGCAACTGTTTTCTCAAACACTATCTCCCAAGCACTGAACTATCAAGTTCCTTGCACGAAGGTGGGGGATCCTCTGAGATAACAGTAAAAGCTTCATAGTGCTCCAACAACAATTTCATGCGAAATTCCCAGTTTCCGTAGCCACTACCATCGAACGGTTTCACTGTGATGGTATTTCCCGCCGACATTTTCACGTGTTTTTTGTTTTTCCGACTTTTTCTTACCGCCCTTTTTCGACCACCAAAACGACCAAACTTTTCCCTTTTAAAATCGCCTACTACTTTTTCGCTACCGAACGCACTGGCCACATAACCTGAAGATATAGAGGATCCAGTGAAACACACTATTGATTTTAAAATAGTTTATATTGGCTAAAAAGTCTCACAAGTTATAAAAAACAACCTTACATAAAAAAATGACTGGTGAACAACTTCCTAACCCTAGATATTCGTACCGCAGAACACAATTTCGTTAGGTAAAGGGTCCGTTCATATAATGCCTAGCAAAATGCTCTGGTAAGAATTGCCATATATCAACATTTTTGTCATGTAAACATGACATCTAAACATGCTCATATTGTGCCATTCTTAAAGTTGACAAATTAAAGTTAATGCCATCCTTTATTAAAGGCAGGCACAATCATTATGAAAGTCGACATTATTTTGATAGCAAAAATGACATATTTAGACAACAACAATGTCAGATTCCTTTCAAACTTCGTGCGGAATTGTCAAAAATAGTGCCGTCTTTATTAAAGGCGTATTTATGTACCGATAAGTCCCTATTAATGATGTAAGGACGGATTTAATAATTCCAATATCTCTCTAATATATGCTCTAGTATTAATATAAATTAAAAATCTCTCTTATGGAGCGTCTGGCTGATGCACACACTTAACTATCGCAATCCACGATCGTTCAGAGATCCAGAGATGCGCCCCTCCAGAGCCATAAATAACCCATTAAGGGATGTTTTTCGACCCCGCAGTTAGAAAATCGTGACAAAGTGTCTTCCCTAGGGATCGGTCACGCGGAAACTTCATAACTGCGTGCACCCTTCACCCCCTCGTCAATCACTTTCCACCCCCTTGTTATTGCTTGGGAGATGAGTTCTGTCTTTTTGTCATCGCGCCGCAACATGAATTGAGCGTTTGCAAATTTGGAGAAAAATCGCACAGGATTTTTGATTTTCGACGAAATTGTTTTTTTCATTTTTAGGTTATGAAAAGGGGAAGGGTCTAAAATTTTTTTCTCACCGTCGGTTTGCAAGGGGCGGTCAAAATAAGGAGAAAAAGAAGAAAAAAAAATCCAAATGTCATAGTTTGGCCGTGCCAGTTTTCTCGCGATAACTTAAAAACGGAGGGGGGGCCGACATTTTTCCAAGGGGCACTTTCGAATCGGATCGTCGCGCGCTATCCGCACCTGAAATTTCGCGGTCGTAGGATTTTTTTCGCATTTCTTACCCCCCTCAAAATGAGGAATCGGACATGACCGCGGGAGGGCGAAAAGAATCTTCGTCGAGCGAGAAACGATCCCACAGACGTTTCGTCAGCCCCGCCCCCTATCCTCCCCTTCAAATAAACGAACGAATCTTATCGACGCGTTTTACGGAAAATCGGCAGTGGGGGGAGGGTTTTTTTTTCTTTTTTTTAAACGATATTTTTCGTAGACGACCCGACATAAAGTCCGAAACCTGTAACGTTTATACTTTTCGAGATATCCCAAAAAAAAAAAATGGGAGGGGGCTAGGGACACGCCCCTGGCCGTCGTCGGGTTTTTTCCCACCTCTGCCAACAGTCGAGTGCTACGATTTTCTCAATTTTCGACGGTGCGTATTCTAGAAATTACGCCCCCCCCCCGATATTCGCTGGACCGGCGTTCATGAGTTGCCCCGGCAAGGTTGCAAAAACCTCACAGGATCCCGGGCCCACTTGCCCGCCAACGCCGTCAGTGTCGGAAATATCGTGCTTCCGGGTTTTTTTTTTGGGGGGGGGGCTTCGCCCCCCCCATACGTCAAAAATTCCCGCGCGCCACTGTCCGGGACCGTTTTTACTTTTTCGCTACGACGTACGGTTACGTCACAGTGTTCGTTCAAAACCCATCTCACGTCCGCTGTTAAAAGAAAAACCCTTCCTTCCCTCGGGATCCTTCCTCTGAAGTTTATTTTGGTGGAAATCACTTTTTATACGACTGTCTTGAAAAAGGGGATTTTGCGCACGGAGAACACGATCTGAAAACGGCATTTTGCGCACGCCGTGTGCAAAACGTTTTGCACACGCTTACGTCATTTTTGAGCACGCTTACGTCATTTTTGCACACGGGTCTCCCGTCATTGTGATTTTTGTTGTTGTCACCCAACAATATAAGTTGGCTGAGTTCCATAGCAACCGTCACGGCTCCTTTGTTTTGTTGATTAGATACTTCAAATAAAATATTATACATTTTATTAATTAAAACGAGTTAAATTGAAATTTGATTTTTCTGGTCTCTGTTTATTTGCAGTCGTATAAAAAGTATCTTAAAAAACTCGTTTGAAAACCTCTTTGCACACTCCCTCGACTTGTGGACCTCGCCTTCGGCTCGGTCCACCAAACTGTCTCGGTCGTGTGCAAAGAGTCGTTTTGAAACCTTGTTGTTTAAATAACTATTGCACTGCAGCACTGCACAGTGGGCTCCCGGGTCGAATTTTTGGCCATAACTAATTGAGACATACTAACTAGTCAACTCTCATAGAAATGGTTCAAAAATTATTTAAGCATAAAGTTCATTCCTTAATGGTAAAGCCATGATGGTGATTTAAGGCTTAAAATATTTTAGCATAATTTAAGGAGTAACGTTTTTGTTTAGGCAATTTTTACTGGTTTTTACATTTTTATCCCATGATTTTGCTAACATTTTAAAACTTTCTTTCCAAACTTTCGATTTCCAGAATAAAACACTCAAATTTTTCAAGTTTTTACTGTTTTTTTAGCGTTTAAAAAAGTATTAGGAAAAAACATTATTTCTCTGTTAAAATGAAAAATATTTAGAGAGAGAGAGAGGGCAGAATTTTAGAGGTAGATGGAGAGATAATTTAGTGAAGTGCAAAAATATTTAAGGTTGTTAAAAAGAGACAGCACGCTATAAAATAGTATTTTAGAGAAAGGTGAAAATAATTTAAGGCAATTGTTTAATAATTTTTCAAAGCATAAAGTGTGTGAGACATCAGGTGGTATTAATTTTTTTCAATCAAAGTTTTTTACAGTCTTTAAATTTACCAAAAAACGTATTTCACTCTAATGGTCAAGCCATGATGAACCTTAAAATAATTTTCTTAAATACCTGTTAAATTATTTTTAGATGTGCTAAAATAGACTTTAGTAGGACACGGTTTTTGGTAAAATTAAAGTCTGTAAAGAACTTTGATTGACAGAAATTTATACCACCTTATATTTTACATACTTTACATTTTTAAAAATTATAATTTTTGCTGTTTTTTGGATAAAAATAGCAAAATAAAAATCATATGCACGACACCACTCCAGATGACAGACAGATGACATAACAGCAATTTTTAGTAAACATTTGCCTTAAATTATGTCCATCTTTCTCTAAAATACTTTTTTATAGCCTGCTGTCTCTCTCCAACAACCTTAAATATTTTTCATTTTAACAGAGAAAAAATGTTTTTTGGCAGTACTTTTTTTGAACGCGAAAAAAACAGTGAAAACTTAAAAAATTTGAGTGCTTTATTCTAGAAATCGAAAGTTTGGAAAGAAAACTTTAAAATGTGAGCAATATCATGTCATACAAATGTGAAAAACAGTAAAAAATTGCTTCATCAAAAACGTTACCCCTTAAATTATGCTAATATATTTTAAGCCTTAAATTACCATCATGGCTTGACCATTAGTGTATTTAAGCACATCTAAAAATTATTTAACAGGTATTTAACTAAATTATTTTAAGGGGCATCATGGCTTTACCATTGGGATGGCAAAAAACATTGAAATTATTCTTATTACTTTACTTAGAAAATGCAAAATTGGAGCGAAAAACAGCACAACAGGTTTTTTACATTCGTTTTTTTTTCAATGTAACAACATAACTATGTTTTGCGACTTGTGAGCAAATCTTTTAAATTAAAGAAAATTTTTCTAAAATAAAGTGCCATAACGTTAACTTTAAAATATCCTATATGGGATGTTTACGGATAAATGGCAAAATATCGTACAAACGCAAATAAACGCAGATATTTTTCCTTTATTTTAAATCCTAAAAACTGTAGTTTTACAAAGTATAAACCTTAAAGTGGAGGTTTATGGAAAAGATAAAGTTTTACTCCAACGTTTTCAACATCAATTTTTTTTTGGGTTCTGCATAGAGTAAATTCCCTATGGCCCGTAAGTCCTTGGCAATTTCTTTTAAATAATCATTTTTATAATGTACTTACCTTGCTCTGCTAAATTAATTTTGTTTGAACCAATTCTGTAAAAAACTCTGTGCAACTGTCTTAAAATATGGAAGAAAATAAAACAGCTTAAACCCACAAAACACAACATTCAAACAAATCGTTGCTGACTGAAACGCGTAAAACAATATTTTGCCAATGGTTACTAAATCGTAGTAACCATTGATTTTGCTTTTTGTTTTTTGCATTTCCAGGCCTACTGGATTGTTTACTTTAAGTTAATGCTAAAGAATCCCGCACGGATAACAAAGTTTCTGCATACACCACTGAGTATGGGTCAAGTTTTGGTATTAGGTTGGGTTTGGTGGGAACAAATCAGAAAAATGGAAAAAATCAGATTTAAAACCTTTGTTCTAGTCGGTTTTCTTTGAATATTTTCGTTTTGATTGATTTAATTTTATCATTTTAGATTCTTTACCGTGAAAGTTAACCATTTTTTAATATTTTGAAGATATTGTACTTTAGGTGAAAAAATTGAAATTCTATGAGGATCGTCTGTCTGTGATAGGAGACAAGACAACTATGGCGAATTTTTCTCGTAACTTGAAAAGTACTTTGCAGATTTTCATGATTGAGGTGTCACTTAAAAGGTACTTAAATACTGCACAGAGGCGTAACCAGAATTATAATTTGGGGGGAGGCTTTAGCATTTGGGAAAGTTAATTTAAAAAAAAATACATAAATGAGACTAAAACGTTTTTGTGTTTTATTTTCTTTGGTGGATTTTCTTAATTAGTCGTATTTAAAAGGTTAATTTAAGGGCGTAGGCAGAACATAATTTAATAATAAATCAGAAAAATGTAAAAAACACAAACAGAAACCAACTCTATTTTGTTACATTAATATTTTCTATCTTATTTAATCAATGAAGTGAGTACTCTTTAAAGGTATAGGCAGTGGCGTATGCAGGGGTGGGTTTAGGGTTTTTTCCCCTTGATCTAATGAATATTGAATCCTAAGTTTAAACTCTCCCGAAAATCAAAAATAAATTGTCATCTGAAACTATGTTGTTACTTAAGTCTCCCCCAGATACTTCAAGCCCCCCCCCCCTAGAAACAAAGTTTCTGCATACACCACTGAGTATGGGTCAAGTTTTGGTATTAGGTTGGGTTTGGTGGGAACAAATCAGAAAAATGGAAAAAATCAGATATAAAACCTTTGTTCTAGTCGGTTTTCTTTGAATATTTTCGTTTTGATTGATTTAATTTTATTATTTTAGATTCTTTATCAGAGAAAAACAGTAGCATAGTAATTACTTATATTAGAAACAATAAAAACTTCGTGAGTAATTTAATTTTCAAACAAAACTTACTAACTGATACTTCTTTAATATCATATTATGCATATTTATTTTTAATAAAACAAAGTTTTTTGCTTCCTCGATCTGCAGTGGCTTTCTAAAACAAACAAATTTTTTCAATGACAATTACATAGATACGCAAAAATGCATCATGACCTACTCCTAATTGTTTTTCAAAGCATAGTCATAGCCCACTTAGTTTAAACTTACCTAAACTTCTTGTATAAATCTCAATCCATTTGAATAAAATGAATATTATGGACCTCTCCAGGTATTTATGACTTCACTAAGATAGAATCTTAGATACACCCTTGTAGGGTATTTGATTACCTTTAAAATGAGGTCAAACTTGCGGAAAACTACCATCGAAAACGGGACAAAATAAAGTGTAACTCTGATTTTACATTTTTTAAAAAGCAAATTGGCGCGAGTTTGGCCCTCATAAGCACGGCAACAGAAAGTCCTGAGTACACCTCTGTAGACCTTTTAAACGAGACCAGATTTGAAAAAAATCGTTCCCCCAAACGGCATTAAAATAAGTTTTTACTTTTAATTTTTATGTTTTTTTTTTAAATTAACCCTCCCAGATAATCAAGCTTTCCTAAAATATAATCCTAGATACGCTCTTATGCAGCACTGTGGGTTTTCATAAATGCCTTCCCTTTTAAAGGACGCTAAATCTAGTGGCGGTCCCAGTCATTTCAAAAGGGGGGGGTTTCTATACGAAAAAAAACTCGAATAAAAGCATCGCTTTTATGAGGAACATATCAATATATGCAAACAAAACTTAGTAATTCCAAGCGCGGATTTGTTCTGGGGGTGGGGGTTACTCAGATCTCAAGTCGTTTATTTCATACATTTTTTATTATAAAAAATTTGGTTTTGGCTTCACGTTGTATTAAACTTGGTATGAATATGTTCAGTTCAAAATAGTAGTTTTAACTACTAGTGGCTAAAATAGTACTCTTTTTTACAAGCGCGAGAAAAAAAAAGCACAGTTTAGCCACGAGTTGTTAATACCTTCATTAAAAAATCCAAGAAAAACAGGAAAATACTTTTAAAAATCTCGAACGAAGAAAACTTCTCGCAACACACCATCTTTATTCTATAAATCAAGGCGGCTGGTAAATGAAATAACAATCGTTTCCATAGCGATGTGTCTTTTTACTCGGTGACGTTCATTGTTGCGACATTTAATGATTTTTTCGTAAATACTTGGTGAAAACTGGCGGAAATGGCTTAATTCTTAGGCAATAATAATTAGATTTTTTCAATATTACTATTTTCCGATATTTCTCTTTAACTTTGGGTAAAAAACGTACAGAAATCTTTTTTTGTACCCGTGATCAAAAAAAAAGTTTTTTGCATCGATAACCAAAAAAGCCATGCTTTAAAGGATTTTCGTTTTACAATTGGTCCTGGTTCTGGTTGAACCAGAACCGCAACCGATCCTTTCGTTTTAAAACAATGACGTCACACTCACAAACCGGTTATGAAATTTTAGAACCAGCCTGGGAGGTTGGTTCGGCCCTTTGGTTGTAAACATAACCCCTAAAATTTTGCAAAATTATAGATGGTCTTTTTTTGAGTAAAATCAAAGATATCTTAATAATATTTTAAATGACGTCATTATTTTAGAACCGCTGTCAAAATTTATGTCAACCAGAACCGGGACCAATTCTTAAATCGAAAATCCTTTTAGTTATCTGCACAGTTACTAAAATCATGTTTTTGATAAAGGTATTAAAAAAGTACTTTTTTATGTCCGAAATGATTTTTTTCTAAATACTGTTCTGTATTTGATTTTTTTCACCAAAGACTTCAGGGTTACCACCAGCATCTTTGTTGTCTAATTTTTTCTGGAGCAAAGGGGGGGCGATCGCCCCCCCCCCCACCCTGAGACCGCCACTGCTAAATCGGTAGGAGTTGATCGGTCTGTATGGAGAGGGTACTGCTTCACTCCTTCTATTTTCCATTCTATTGCCCTCTCTGTGCACTGAACAAGAATTGGTTTGGTTACGTCGTGAGCACAACTTTATTTTTTTTAAGAACGCTTTTACAAACGCATCAAAGATACGCTATATAACAACAAGGAATCAAAAATAGGGTATATTTGGTCAGCGGCGTTATCGCTATTAGGGAGATTTTGGTCAGGCAGTTTAACGGCAAATTTCGTTACTCTTATGGTTAACGTTACCGTAAAGTAAGGTTAGTGACTTTGTTGTTTTTTTTCAAGTCTTTTAATTTTGATTTGCTTTTTCTAACCATATATCATGAAGGCAAATATTAATTTAGTGATCCCAAGCAACAAAATCAGTCACGACGTGGTGGCCGTCTCCACGCCCTATCCCTAATAGAGTTGTGGGGTCATATCACGGCGACGGTTTTATTACTACTATACCTCGAGGTATTCACCGTTTTCGGGAATGCATTGGGACGGTTATACAACTACATCGCGACGGTAAAGATTAATCTTGATATAGGAATTATGTCGTCGCGGGTAGTAAACGGGCACGTTATCCCGACGTCCTGTTTACCACATAAAGTAGTATTTCTGACTTTTTAGGGTTTTTATAGGTTTTCTCTTTCTCACATTATTAATTGAAAATATGTTGATCTTTTTCTGAACTATATCAGGACACGCCCCATCAAATATGTGAAGACATGACAGAAAACAAATATAATATCTATATCATAACCTATAGCTAATAATTACCATTTTATTAAAAACTCTTCTGAAGTCACAGCATCTTAAATTTATAAACGCATAACACTTTACTGATTAAAAATGCTGATTTTTTGATAAAAAAAACCGCGCGCCCCCCAGTTTTGACCTAGTTTTATCTAAACTGTCGATAAAAAATCGGAATTATTTGAGGTTAGGATTTCCAAATTAAATGTATTTCCAGTTTTAATACGTTTTATTAATTGAATATTAATATTTTTACTTTTATTGATACATGCAACTACTAATCAATGATTTAATGAGGTATTTTTACATTTTGATTTGAATTCCATGTTTAGTAGAAGTAAATAACATGGCGGCGTCGCGCATACAGTTGACGGTGCATTAATTTACAATGTCAGTAAAGTAGCGATAACTCGTAGGTAACGTTTTTACACTATATGCACATTTATTTCTTACTGCGTGGTAGATCGGCGACCGTGTAGACTCCATAACTTTGTAGTTTTGTATTGAGTATGGGTTACTGAATTGAAACCAAATTAATATCAGTAGAGTCGTTACCTCGTAAAATATTAAAGAAACTAAATGTGAGAACTATGAAGTAAGCCCCGCACTGTAAAGTTTTTTCGTGGTTGTAGTAATGGTATATAGTTATATAGTGGAATATATTACTTTCGCGTATAACTTTATATTTTTACGACAGTGTGGTAATTTTTTAACAGTAATAGTGACCACACTAAGTGAAAATAATGAAATTTTTCCTATAAATAGTTTTTTGGTGGCAATGACAATGGCACCAGTGAAATTGACTATAATTGTTGCTTGGGATAGGACTGGGTGACGTACACCCCAACACAAATTTAGTCAGGCAAATGATTTTGCAAGATATCTTTGGTGGAGTAATAGAAGAAACGAGCCTATGCAAACTTATTTGTACTTATTCACCTGTTTACCAAAAAAAAAACAGAATCACATCAAGTTTGGTTGGTTGTCTTTTTACCGATAAAGGTAGTCGCTATTCGAAGCTATATAATTAGCGCCAGTGGTTACCTTTAATAAAGGTAACAGCCTGACAGAGCGCTACTGCGGCTGCCCCAGAATAAAGGTAAGTGTAACAGACTGACAAAACACCTGACCAAAATCTCCCTATTGTTGTGCTTATTTTTATTTTTACTAACGATAACGGAATGTTCCCAACCCTACTTTTTTACCGATTTTCTTCGAATTAAAGAAGATGAGGGCGATGAGAAGCACCTTTTCAGTAAATTTAGCAATTTTATAAAAAGGTTTTATAAAAATATTGCGAAAGCAAGTAAATAAAAATAACGATAACTATAAAGTTATTCTTCCGGTCTCCGTTAATTATGGTTAATAACCACTACGGGATGACGTTTAGCAACTGCGCAGTCGCAGAAATAACGATAACTATAACGCAGAGTAAAAAACACTGACCAAAAATATCCTAAAATAAACTTGTCTAGTATCTCATAGTTATATATGGATAAAACCTATCCTATACAAAACTCACCTCGAACCAGTTGTGAAATTTAAGAACAAAATCCGATTACAAACGAATGTGGGTTTATTATTTCTTATTGGCATTTTCTTGGCATCCCACTCACAGTTTGGTATTGGGAACACATTCCAACTGTGTCCATTCATGATGAGTGTGTTGTAGAAAATCGGAAGGAAAACAATTAAATGCAAATCATGAAGTTTCGGCTCAACAATGTAATTTTTAAAATAGCAGATTTTTTTAACCTTTCATTCAAAACATGTATATACCTATTTTATTCATCACAGTATTCGCATATACAGGGTGGATTCTTTAAACGGAACGGTGCTTCTAGTGGATTAGTATTTGATTGAATAAAAAAATCCAAAAATCAAGATATTTTTATCTAAATCTGTATGCCAAACTTTGATATTCGTTCAAATATCCCCCGTAAAACAGGTCATAGACAACAATTCCATGCAAGTTTATTTAACTTGCATTAGTTTGTTCGATTTCAATCAAAATTGACATACAGGAGTTTTTCGGGAAGGGGATATGAATTTTTGATTTTGGCGGATTCAAAATCTATCTAATCTAAAAATTAAAAAATTAGTATTTATTAAAAAAGACTTTTAAAGAACAAGCTCTTATTAAGTGCACTCAAAAGTAGAAAATAATTTTTTATCTCTCTTATACCATAATAAAAGCATCATGAAAGCATTATGTTTATCGTTCGAATAGAAGAAGAATTTGGTTCTTCTTTTGTAGTTCTCTCTTTGTCACCGTAAAGTTAAAATTTTTAATTTGCGCCCATCGCTTTTATTATGGTATAAGTTTTGAGTGCATTTAATAAAAGCTTGTTCTTTAAAAGTTTTTTTTTAATAAATATTTATTTACCCATTTACGCTATAATACAGCATTCCCACTTTTGTACCTGCAAATAGATACGCGCTCCAGGACCGATAAGGGCACGTCCAACTGGGTGCAGGTCCAACTGGGTGCAAGATCAAGTGGGCACGGCCAATTAAGTGGATGCAGAACCATCTGGGCCCGAAAGTATTTTTTTCAATGTAGTATAATTATAATGAAACTGAATGCTATCTTAAAATTATAGAAAACCCTTTTCTATGTTTAAATGTACCTATAGTTAATTTATTTATTATTTGAAACAAGGAATCTATAGAAAAAAAAATCCGGAAAAAACCATCGACTTAAAGTTCATCGATGAAAAAAACCCTTGGGAATAAAAATGCCTCCCAAAAAAAATATTTAACTAACCCAAATCCAACCCAAACTAATATTTTTAAATTTATTTATAGGTACTTATATTCAAAAAATTACTTTCGCGCCTACTTGTCCCTCTGCGCCCTTTTGGTCTTGCGCCCAGTTGTCCCTGCGCCTTGGCCGTACTCACTTGTCCCATTCCGGCATATAGGGATGTCTAACAAATTGTCAAAGTCAGCCATTATTCCCGTGATGGCCCTTTAAAAATGGACCGTGGTGGGTGTATATAGGGTAATAAACAAAGCGATTTTCTATAAGACGTAATGCCGATAAAAATGAAAATTTTGGGAAAGTGGAAAAAAATTCAAAATAAACAAAGTGACTATTTTATAGAGTAATCTTTCTGAATCGGGGATAAACGAGCATTTTGCCAAAATGTTAGAAATAAACTCAAAATTGTCAATTTAAAGGAGCAATGTCACGTACTTTTATCTCTCTCGCACTTTTATAGTGTGGATAGGCATTGTCTCTCTCTGGGCTTAAAGAGAGACAGTTGCGCCATCTGATTTGAGAGAGATGACGTTATCTGTAATTACACGGGTGCGACAGAGATAGGTAGAGGGACATTTCCAAGTTTAATTGCGAATTTTCAGTTTATCGTTAAAATTTCGGCAAAATGCTTGTTTTTCTCCGATTCAGAGAGGATTACTCTATAAAAAAATCACTTTGCTTAATCTGCGTCTTTTTTCACTTTGCCAAACTTTTGATTTAAGTTAGATTCCCCTATTTTTCAATAAAAATAATTTTTATTTTTTAATTTACGATACGACACGCCACTGGGCTAATCGATTCCACATGCGGTTCCTAGCCGGTGTGCGGCGCCACCGTCGCGTCAACTCAGTATCCGCGAGAAGGTTTTTGGGCGTGTAGTGTTAAAAATTTCGCAAATTTTTCGTGTGAAAAGTGCCCCGTTTTCATAGGATGTAACCGCTGGATTTTCACGAAAGGTAAGCTGTTAAATTATTCAGTTTTTTAGCTTTAAGGCGAACCAGGTTTTATCAAAATCAGTCCATTTTTGCCGGAGTTTCAGGCTGTTTTTGTGTCATCTGCTGTGGGATAAAAATATCATCTTTCTTGTTTTTTTTTTCGGAAATCCAACAGGATTTATTTAATTTTTATGTAATCCACAGATTCTCATGTTTTCCATATTTTTTTGTTTTGTTTTGGCTTGGCTGACTTAATTTGCAGCCACTTAATAGTCAGCCATGGGTGAGGGTGGCAAAAAGATTGATTTTTAATGTCAAGAGTGAAACACCATCATCTTATTGGCTATCCAGAAGTTTTTCTGGAAAGCCTGGAATCTCAGGAAGCTTTCGTAAATAAATGAATGGCAAGAAGACTTATTTTAGATTAATTTTTTACTATTTTCTGGGCTAGGAGTCTCCGTTATGAGATATGGTACTTATTGTTTATACATATTTTAACCTTCCTCTTGTTTTACCTAGCAAAAATCTGCCAATCTAATATAATAAACTCACCATAACCAATAAAAAATCAAAGGATCCTTTAAAAAAAAGTTAAGAGGGAAAAACAAAACCTAAAAAGCGGCAGGATGTAGAAGTGTATTTCTTCCAGCCTTCTTTTATGAAAAAAACATGAAACTGTCAAAGGGTAGTTGTGTAGGGTTTATTGAACTCCCACAGCAGCAACCAATTAAATGCTCTCTGTATCTTGAAGGATCTAAATCAATAAGTTCTCTGGAGCCATAGTAGGCCTTTTACACTTTCTATTGATGGAATGAACATGGCCTGTTTGGATTTTATTCTGGGGTGATTTAAATCCAGTGGCGTCCCAAGCAAAATTTCTTTATGGGAAAGATTGAGGAAGAGGATATACAGGGTGTGCTTAATATCACCGTTTCTGTCAATTTTAGGAAATATACTTTTTAGATATCTAGTGAGTTAAATTAAAACAAATTTTATTTTACTGACATTGGTTTCAATGGCAGTGGAAACTTTTTGGGTCACTTACTTGACACTCTGTTGTGCATTTATCTAATTGTCATGTTGTTCTGGGCCCATATTCTTGATGGTCTGTCAGGTGAGTAGGCACCGGTGAGAATTTTCCTCTCTTACTGTTCACATGGTTCCAAGCAGGTCAGAAGTGAGAAATTTGTTCACATTCATGGGCACGGGTGTCAAGAATACAGCCCCTGCTGCTGGTTATTTTTTAGTATGTGTGTATTCTAAACTGGTGGTTAGCTGTCTTGCAAAAGCTTAACCATGAATCTGCTGAGATTGTGAAGATCATAATTATTAAACACATACCTACGACCAATCCTACGACCCAGGAAACTAAAATGAAATTTAAATTAGTAAAATATAATTTATTGTAACAAACTTATAAAACATCTATTTTCATCAGTTCGAAAAACCACCACAACAGCTGTTGAAGTTTTCAAAATTTTAGTTGACCCAAAAACTACCTAAATTTATCTCCTTTAATGAATTAAGTATTAATTTGTTGGTCATGCTTAATTTCTTTGAGTGAGACATTGGCTTAATATGCATATCAATTTTTTAATGAATCACACCAAAATGTGTTTAACATTGACTTATTAATAATGAGTAATAAATGTTTTTTAGTTTACTGTTAATCAATCTCAAAACAGGAAACAAATTGTGAATTAAAGGATTTGCAATTTTGTTGATAAACATTTTTAATTAATGAAATGCCAAGTGAAAAACAATGAAAGAAAAATCTGTTTTTAATTTAAAAATTATGTTTTTAATTTAAAAATTATGTTTTCAATTTAAAAATGATGTTTTTAATAAACGAATCAGGTGCAAAGTGTTATGAAGATTATGTTTTATACAGATGGTCACAGTGGCATAGTAAGAAAAATTTTCAGATGGGAGATATATTTCCGAAAGTTGTTTGGATGTCATGATCTTTTTTTCAGAATAAATACATTTTTTTAGATCACTGAAAATTTCGAGGGGGGGAAACCCAAAGAAGAAATGTTTTTCCAAAAACCCTGATGATGACAGTTTACTCTGCCGAAAATTGTTGGTTTTGAATGGCTTTTCAATAAATTAGATGGAATAATTCAACAATTTAAAAAGTACATTGTTTTTCCCATTTTGAAAAAATTATATAAATAGTAGTAAATGTTGTTTGGTAGTGTTTTTAATCCCTTTTTTTAAAGCAGAAATTCTTATGTGATGGACATTACACAAACATTTTTCCCCAGAATTAAATCACCATAATAACAAGAAATACAGATATACACTAATAACTTTTCTAAAATTAGCTACAAAGTACATAAACTACAGGTGCATTGCTACTTGCTTCTTTATGTACTAGACATGTGTTTGTATGTAGGCAGACCTAATAATGTATTTGATTATACTTTTACTACTACTATTGCTATGTTTTCATGGGTATTGAGTTCGTTTTCAAAACTCATTGTATCTTTTTCTTTTATATAGCGTGTTCTTTATCAAGACCAAGAACACGCTATATAAAAGAAAAAGATAGAATGAGTTTTGAAAACGAACTCAATACTCATGAAAACATAGCATATGTTAGGTCTGTTTATGTAACATTTCTAACAGCCTACGGATTTTGTAAGGTACCCCTCATAAACTATGCAAATAACCAAAATAAGAAGGCGAAAAATGTTCCTACATAATGTTATGTTATGTAAAAAACTTTTTTTTAATAGCTTCATTAAAAACATGATTTTAGTAACTGTCTGCAGATAACTAAAGCATGGCTTTTTTGGTTACCGATGCAAAAAAACTTTTTTTTTGATCACGGGTGCAAAAAAAGATTTCTGTCCGTTTTTTACCCAAAGTTAAAGAGAAATAGCGGAAAATAGTAATATTGAAAAAGTCTAATTATTCTTGCCTAAGAATTAAGCCATTTCCGCCAGTTTTCACCAAGTATTTACGAAAAAATCTTTTAAAAATATCGTCAAAATATGAAACTGTCAATGAATAAAAAGGCACATCGCCATGGAAACCACCATTGTTATTTCATTTACTAGCCGCCTTGATTTATAGTGTAAAAATGGTGTTTTGCAAGAAGTGCTCTTCGTTCGAGATTTTTCAAAGTATTTTCCTATTTTTCTTGGATTTTTTGATAAAGGTATTAAAAAAAATAGTGTTAACAACTCGCGGCTAAACTGTGCTTTTTTTTACTCGCGTTTTTAAATACCTCGCTGCCCTCGTTATTTAAACCAACGCTTGTAAAAAAAAGCACTATTTTAGCCACTACTTGTTAGAACTACTATTGTTTGAACTTTTTGGAACTATGGTTAGTAAAAAAACTTTTCTGTAGGTAGTTATAAAATTAAATTCTGTCTCCTTTTCCCTCGTCTTGCGTCAGCTTTTTTTTCTAAAGTCTTTGGTTTTAGGGGTTATGAATGACATATGCACTTAAGGGAAGTGGGGAGTAGTGCTTTGCGTGATGACGCGTGACAAGGGAGTGCCCCCTATTCTCGAAAAAAAAAGTCTAGAAGAAAATATTTAACTATATGTACAGGGTGATCAGTTATTTATAGTGTTCCCTGCATGGAGATAACTTATTTTCTAATAGCCGCAAAAGAACCAAACAAATACTGGTAAAATACCTCCATTAACCTAGCGGCCCCACCCCAAGAAAATCAAAATTTAGTTATGCCATAATTATGTGCTAATTTCGTCCCCAATCGAAAAATTTTGTGCTCCTTTGGTTAATATTAACTTAGCAACCCCACTAGGAAAAATGGAGCCTAACTAAAAATATTTGGATTTAAAATGATGTGCTAATTATGTGCTCGACGAATATATAAGAAAAAAATCAAAATTTTAATTTTAAATTATGTTTTCTTTAAAAAAAAGGTGGGGTAGCCAGGTTAATATTAACTTAGCGACCCCACATGTTTATGTATAACGGAATTTAAAAATTTCAAAAACCAGAATTATCTGCAAATTATGTGCTAATTTCATCCATGATCAGAAAATTTTGTACTTGTCTGGTTTCCGAGAAAATCAATATAAAGGATATTACATTACATCATTTGTAATAACCCAGCATTTGCAATCCGAAGTACGATTCCAAAGTAAAAATGCTCCCTGAATATGTGTAAATATTACCCTCATAATTACCATATAATTTTAAAAGCAATAATTTTTAGTTTGGCGCCATATTTCCTGGTGGGGTTGCTAAGTTACTATTAAACTAGCTAACCCATTTTCTTTTTAGATTTTCTCGGAAACCAGACGAGTACAAAATTTTCTGATTATGGATGAAATTAGCACATAATATACAGATAATTCTGGTTTTTGAAATTTTTCAATTCCGTGATACATAAACATGTGGGGTCGCCAATTTAATAATAACCTAGCTACCTCACGCTTTTTTTAAAAACAACATAATTTAAAACGAAAAACGATTTTTTTCTTATATATTACTCGAGCACATAATTAGCACATAATTTTAAAACAAAAAATTTTTAGTTTGGCTCCATTTTTCCTGGTGGGGTTGCTAACTTAATATCAACCTAGCTACCCCATTTTCTTTTCTTCCATGCTGTATGTTATTTTTAAAAAGCTAATTTTCTGGAGAATTCCAAAATGTCAAAATATATATGGTGCCCATAAGAAAATTAATGATTTTGAGGTTCCTATAAAATTACCCTTTTACCTAGGCCAGAAAGAGCGTGATAAGGCGTGACAAAGAGGGAGCCGGGGTCAAAAATAGCGTGACGTGATTTATGGACAACCCCTCAACCCACTATAAATGAGGATTATTTTTTTAAATGTTTTTTTGTCTTATCTAAAAATAAAAGCCAGAAGAAGTGTGGTTATAATCATAAGATCGTTCATTAAGTATCTAAAAAAAACAGAAAAAAGTGCATAACGGATGTTCCTTTAAAGTTCCTCTCTGTTTACACTTCAGGCAGGAAGTAAGAAATGTATTGCCTTATGTGATAGCCACTTTACCTCAATATAAATACATTATCAAGGTATTATGAGTGCTTACTAATTAGATGTTTGTTCCCAAGAATGGTAAAACTGTTGACACCATAATGGACCAAATATTTTTTTTAGAAAAGTCCATGAAAAATCTGGACTAAATAGATCTGGTTCAAAAAGGTGGCAACAGTTTGGTCCATAATGCTTCACGTTCCCTATCTGATTGGTTGGCATTTATTTTTGCAGATGGAATAGGGCAGTCTAACAAAAATAATAAGGCCGATCCAATATGCTCAAACTCAACTATCTCTGTCGCACCCGTGTAATTACAGATAACGTCTTCTCTCTCAAATCAGATAGCGCAATTGTCTCTCTTCAAGCCGATCTGGCCCTATCTTCAACTTTGGTTAATCTGCATCTTTTTCCACTTTCCCAAACAAAAAAACTTTTTATGTTTGTGATTTGTACTTTCTATAGTTTTATTTTAGTAGTGGTACATTGTTTTGATACTTTTGTTTGTTACTTTTGTTATTTGTTATTGTGTTATGTTCTTTTTTTATATTGTTCTTTTTTATATTTTTATATTATTGTTTATTATTATGAACTTTTGCTATTGCTTGTTACTGATCTTAATAGTTAGTGCTTATTTATCTATCTATGTATTAGGATTCCTACTTAAATAAAGATTATTTACGTCTTATGGAAAAATCGCTTTGTTTACCCTACATCCACCATTTTTAAAGGGCTGTGCATGTGATTAATGGCCGACTTCGACAATTTGACAGCCCTATAGAAAATCCTTTAACTTTCCCCTTTACACCATTCTTGGTTTGTTCCAGCATAACTTTCAAACGACTCAGGTTGGGTTTAACTCGAGGGTTATCTTAACCTGGGGGTCACCCGCTATTGGTAAAGCGACCCTCAATCAACCTGAACCATAAAGTCGGTGAATTTCACTTGACTTTGCGGATGGCTTCACCTGGGTTGTTTTATCTGGCGAACCCCCGGATGCTTTTTCTTGATGGACAAAAATCAAAATATTTTTTGTGTTTTATAATAATACCCTCAAAAACCGTGATTGATAAACTGTCCCTACCCAGACAACCAAAACACGTCTATATCACGTCGAGAAGATGTCAAAAATTCGATCAATCACGTGATTTTTGCGACGTCTGTATCACGTGGGTTTGACCCGCTTTTTGACCAATGACATATTGGTCTAAACAGGCGATTTACAATATATTAACTACCGCAAATCAAGGCGTAAATGATACTTTTACGCCCTTGTGGTCAACTTCGAGCCAAACAGTTATACTCAAATACTTTCATTAGCTATTCCCGTGGCCGATGCCTAGCGAGCGAGTTCTTGACGGGGATATGGGTTTCCATAAAATAAAATACCAATTATTGCGTCAGATGTAAGAAAAATGTTACTTGTATATCTCTGGTTGCGTGAGAGCTTAAAATTCGACGTCATTTATGTCGTGTCAAATGTTAATACCAAAAAACACGTCAAATTCATGTGACTTGTGTCTTTGGTTTCCTGAAACCCAACTTTCGACGTAGGTTCGGCGTCACGTTGAATAATAGTCCCAAATAACACGTCAAATGCATGTGACGTGACGTGACTGGTTGCCTGGGTAAGGGCCGGTTTCTTAATAGCGAGTTAGCGAAAACTCGAGCAACATAACCTTGTAAAAATCTCTAAAAAGCTGGTAAAAATTAACTCCAGGGTAACCAGGGCGTCAAGGTGAGGGTAAGTTACCTTACCTCAGGGTTAACCTAAAAAAAATATTGACTTAAAACAGCCAAAAACTGGGATTTACAGCCCGAGTTAATTTAACTCTGGTAACCCGCTATTGACAAACCGGCCCTAAGAGTTCCAATATTAGGACACTATTAAAATGTTAAATGTAATACTTTGCGTTTGTTTAGTTTGGTATTGCCACTTGGTGTGTGATGTTAATTTTTTTTATCAGTGCACTGCTATCGCCATAGAGTATTGTACAGAAGCTTTGCACAGTGGCGTACCAGTGTACTATTTTTATTGGTTCAAATATTTTTTTTTGTATTTTGTTCAGTTTAAGAAAATAATTTTGAATTTTCTACTAAAATAAAACCCATTGGCACCTGTTTACATCTCAACTCAGGCAAAGTTCTGAAGTCGGTTAACTTGTTTATACGGGCCTGTTAAAGCGCTTTTACATGAGGACGGTTTAAAACCGTTGTCGTATAAATACCAGATTTTATTTTAAAGCGATTTAAGAAAAAAAATCTGTTGTTAACTAAGTTGTTTTATTTGTTTACGCACTTTAGGGAAGGTACATTTAATCCCTCTTTTTAGGACTAAAGTGGCACTTTTAATACCCAAGGGATTAAAAAGCAAATAAAAAAATTAATCCCTGGAAAATTATACTTAAATTTATCGCAAGTTAAGCCAAACAGCACTTGCTCTTGGCCAAGATTTCATTCTTAGCACCCATTCTTGTAGTCGACGAACCATTTGGCGTATTAATAATGTGATTTTAACAATAATCTTTTCCTAAAGTGCATAAAATAGTCAGCGTTTTTTAATCCCTTAGCGAATTGTAGCCCGACCGCGGGATTAAAAGTAGCACTTTAGTCCCTAGGTTTTATACAGGGTTCCTAAGATTTTCCTTAGGGATAGGATTTCAATAAATCAAACAGAAATGGCATAGAAAGTTCTGCGCGCACAAAAGAAACAGGTATATTGAGCAATGGTGCCAGTTTGTTATTATCTCCGGACTGCTTTCATGAGAAAAAATTGTCGCCACTCTTTCATTGTGAGCATAAATCATAGTTGCAATAATAACCGTTGACAAGATGTCTGCAAATTCCGCTAGATGGCGGCCACACCATGAGATGATCGAGGAAAAACTGGGATTCACAGGCATTGCATTTTTATTTCCTTTCGAGTCGCTTCAGTTTCGTAAATTTTGTGTTTTTAAAATGCCGTATACTCGAGAAGAAAAGATTTTTATTATTAAAAACTACATAAAAAGTGACAGTGCGGACGAGGTCATTGTGCTTTTTGTTTTTGCGTTTCCAGATCGACCGGTTCCTGTGGCTCAAACTGTCTACAACATTTATCATCGTTTTGAAAGGTACGGGTGCATAAATGGTTGTGACGGCGAAATACCAGAGCATCCCGTTCTTCCACACAGGGTGGAACGAGACGAAATGGTATGCGCTTACGTTGACTCACATGAACCATGTTCGACGAAACCGATTGCGGAGGCACTGGATATTCCCAACAGTACTTGCCAATGGATCCTAAAAAAATACGGCTACAAGTCGTTTAAGATTGGGAAGTCGCAGGAATTGCAACCAGGTGATTATTTTCGCCGGTTAGAATATTATGAGGTTATGAGGGATAAATGTGACAGGAACGAAAATTTCCTATAAGAAGCTTTGTTTAGTGACGAGAAGACATTTGAACTTCATAGCTCTCACAATCCACAAAATAGCCCGCGAAAATAAACATCTGCACGCAAGTGTTAGAACGCAACATCCTCAAAAATTAAATGTTTGGAGCGGTATTGTCGGGGATCACATTATTGGACCCTTTTTTATTGAAGGGAATTTGAATAGCCAAAAATATGTTGATCTTCTTCAACACCAGGTTTTACTACGGTTGAGGGAACTCAACATAAATTTGGACGAATTGTGATTTCAGCAAGATGACTGTTCATCCCACAATTCACGCCAGGCTACAAATTACCTTCGTCAGGTATTTGGTGATAGAATTATTTCCACGTATGGAAATATCCGATGGCCTAAAACTAATTTTTGAAAAAACCATGCAGCTAGCACTAGCAGCCAAAGAAATCAATAAACGGCGCTGTTTTTCCTGCGGAGCTTTTTGCTTGCGATATTATTGATTTTAAATAAAGCTGGCCCTACACTACATTTGATATTTTCGAGGTGTTTTATGACATGATCTCGAAACATGTAGCGAACCAATTCTTCAAAACTAGCGGGAGGGTAAAAGCGAAAAATAAGGGGCTGCCAATATTTGTAACACCCAAAAAGGGGTGAAAAGATTTATTTTGCTCTGTTTCTTTACAAAAAACGTTTTTTTTTACGAAAAACTTGAGCTCTGCCACTTTTTTTATTCAACTTTCTCGAAATTTTCGTCATACCGTAGAAAAAAATTATTTCCCCCATGGTCATACTCTACTTTTATTCGAAAAAATTTAGAAACAGAGACGGGATCAAGTTTCCTAAAACGGGGGATCTTGGTTTCGAGTGAGAAGATAAAGGGCGCCGCAGGCAAAAATTTTTCAATTAAATTTGCCGAACGCAAAAATGTTAGAAAAACAAAGCACGATTTTTTTTCAAAAATTACGTAATTTCGGGAACGCAAAAAAATAGGTCTAAAGAGGATAATTTTTAAGAAAAAAATATCAATTTTCTTGCTCTCCTCCACTGGGACTACAGTGGCCGTGCACAAATTACTTAATGGTCATAGGGGGGAGGGGGGTTACAAAACGTTACGTAGGGGTTGAGGGGGGTTTTCGACAGCGTTTGCATTTGTGTGAAACTAAGAAAATTTGGAATGAAAATAACTGAAGTTTTTTTTTTGGGGGGGGGGTAGTGGTCTTGAAATCGTTACGTAATATTAGGGGAGTGGCGTGCCAAACCGTTGCAAAACATTACATAGGGAGGGGGTCAAAAATTGGTAAAATCACCGTTACGTAATTTGTGCACGGCCCCACATCTGACTGTTCCTCCTTTTTGATTTCGAATTAAAGTGCAAAACCCGGGTTGGACGTTCGAAGGCGTCAACCCGTCCTATTTGCTTGATAAAGTTTTTACGGAAATATCTGAGTCGAGTTCTCCGGCCGTGTATGAACGCTTTAGGTTAGGCATTTGCATGTATCTCAGTCCCCAGCCTGTAAACAGTGCGTAAGGACAATGGTTACAAAATGAAATGCCGAAAAATATTTTTTTTTACGATATCTTTCATCAGTTTGGTATTAAAGTCGAGCAAAAACAATTTTTATTCCAGTCCTAAAGGTATGAAAATGGAAAACATTAGAAAACAACAACCTGGAATGGATTTACTACGTGTAAGATGTAGTGACAACATCGCCCCATGCCCATCCTTTTCTGCCTAATGTGCTTTTCCGTTTGTCTGCGTCTTATACACGGCTGCTTGGCCCCCTAAGGATTTGCTTAGGAACCCTGTATACTATTTTATGCACTTTAGGAAAAGATTATTGTTAGGTTATTAATACGCCAAATGGTTCGTCGACTACAACCAAAGGTGGTAAGACATTTATGGTGGGATTTACTAAAAAAGTTTAGTCTATTTTAGACCGGTCCTAAGTTTAAGTGAAATTTTTGGTTTCAAGCATTTTAAACCAACCCTCCTTTGAGTTTGAGGTGATTTATAAGAAGAATTTTAATAAATTTATTTATTGAATAATCATCTTAACACAATCTTTTGTTGCGATTTAAGAGGAAATTTAGAAGAAAAGAAAATTAAAAAATTGAAACCCACGCGGGGTTTAAATAGTAAACACTCTGTAGAATAAATTTTTTATTTATGAAATTTATTAAAAAACTTAAATGCAAGTTTTTTTTTTAAATTTCTGTCATTGTCGAAATGTTTAAAAATATTAGCGCTGCGTTCAATCACAAACAGCGAGTTCGGATCTTTTACCTCTGCTTGGACCTTGGCTTGCACCAACCTCTACTGATGAAAGCTACAGCTTTAAAATGAGTGGGCTTTGAGTAAGGAAAGTTTTTTTACTGAGCTTTTAGATAACCTCAATGTTTTAGTTTCAGTTTGTAACTAAATTAATATAGTTTTTTGTTTGGTATATTTTTCGTGCATAATCAGTGAGCTTCACTTATGTTTGTTTTGCCTCGTAGTGCCCTCATACATATGTTTTTTGTGCTGAAAATGAGTTCAAAATATGGCGTTTTTCTGGACAAAATAGAGGTGTTTTATTGGGTAATGAACAACTTGGGATATTAAATAAGGTAAATTAATCCTTGTAAAAACGGTTACTTAGGGAAATTATAAACGAACTTATTACCAAATGCCACAAAACAATCCTTTCTGAGAGTTATAAATTTAAACCAGCCCCCTGAAATGGTCTAAAAAATCACCAACTTTATAACCTCAAACACAAATAATGAAGCTATTATGTGCCAAATTTTTGGCGTATTCACCATTTGCTATTTTGAAGCCTGTCAAAAAAATTAGTTTTAGGGCATTTTCTCCGAAAATATGGTGCATTTTGAGAAAAAAAGCAGTTTTTCAGTGGTATTTTGCAATAACAATAAAAAATAATCAATAACTTTGTGTATAATCTGTATCGGTAAGTGTTTTTTGAAAATTCGTTTTAAAATTTAGTACCCCCCACAGGTGTAAATATTTAGTCCTGGGGGGGGGTATTATTTTAGATCTTAGTAAATCCCACTGTAAAATTGCACTTTTAATCCCTCATTTTAGGGATAATCCCTGGGGGATTTAAAGTAAATTTTTCCAAATTAAACAATAATTTTATTGAAAATTTATTTATTTGTTGATGTCGACGTTTGCTTCAGATATTATCGTGTCTTTGATCATGGAATATTGGCTCCATACAGGAGATGCCTTGAGATTCTTAGACTTCTGTAAGAAGTATGCCAGGAGCACCTTTTCATCCGTAAAATTTTTGTGGAAGAAGGTTAACGATGGCCTCTACCGCGGCACCTTCAATGTTCATTTTCAAAAAAAATTCTGTACAATTTTTCTGGACTCACCGTTTGGTGACGCCGTTTGATATCAACAACTGACTGACATTTGTTTTGTGCCATAGCAACACTTCCATGGCACAATAAATTTTGAGTGAATCCACCATGCCAACAACAATCAATGACAACTATCAGTAATACGAGCTGTCAATCTTGAAACTAGAGTACCGTTAAGTGGTCTACTGTTAGTTTTGTGGGATTTTGTTGTTATTTTCTCGCGTTCTAAAGTGCATAAAATAGTATATAAACCTCGTGACGAATTGTAGCCCTCTCACGGTCGGTCTACAAACCTTTCGCCGCGGGATTAAAAGAAGCACTTTAGTCCCTAGGTTTATAATGTACTATTTCATGGTACATGGACCAACGTTGATATTTTTTTCTATTATCTGCCAGTGCCAAAGCCAACCGCGATTTTGAATTTTCTTGTTTGTTTTTAGGTGCGTATAAACGTAGTCAGTCTGTCCGGTTCTAAAATAATATGACTCATGCTTTCAAATTAGAAAATAGAAATAGAGTCGCCTAATTATTATTAGAATTAGTAAACCTAAACAAAATTATTTTTGGCAATAATTTGGGAACTCAATTTATTTTAAATGCTTTTCTTGAGTCTATGATATATAGGGAGTCCGCTCTAATATCTCCAAAACCAAAAGAGGCACAAAAGTCTAGAACTGGAACTAGGGCAACATACCAATATGGTATGGTGGACTATTGTCGTGAAATTTTGATTTCTTCATTTTGTTAAAAATGAGTTTCTAAGGTTCCAAAACACCTTAGAACATTGAACTACTAGAAAGGGTCAAACCATATCAAATCAACCAAAAAAAAGGCACTTTTCGTTTTGACCATCTCCGATTTTGATGATTTTTGGTACACTTATTCTTCTGATCCAAAAACTTAAAAATCCAAAAAATTAAATTTTTTGGATAAGCGGTTTTTGTTTTATTGATTTTTTAAAATAAAGAAATTGACCAATATGCCCTTGACAGTCACTTACAAAAATAGCAATATCTCAAAAACTATTGGTCGTATAGAAGCGAGTTATAGCTTATTTTGAAGGTTTTTGAAAGACCTTTTTAACAATGTGTATCACCATGTAATATTTTGTTTTTATATTTTTTTAAATTTTTTTAATATTTTTTTTTTGAAAAATCTTGAAAACACCATTTTGAATTTTTTTTCAAAAAAATACTATTTTTTTTTCAGTATTTTTTTAATATTTGTGGAAAATTTCAGGATGGAGAAGTTATTGGTTCTATTTTTAAAAAAATAATATAAAAAACCTTGCAGGAAAAAACCATACATTTTCTGATAAATACCTATATTACTTTTTATATCTAAAAACTTGTTAATTGCTCCCAGTCTTTTAAATAAGATATATAAAAGGTTTTTCTAAACTTGTTTATTCCTGCAAAATTTTGAGTATTTCTTCAATTGTCCTCCACTCCACCCAAGATCTTTTCACCCATCTATTATACATTTAAACATGTTAATTCCTGCAAAATGTTCAGCTCCTCCCATTACTTTTTATTCGCCCTTACCCCTATTTGTATCATTTCTGATCAGACAGGAAAAGTTTTGATAATAATTAATTGCAAACCTGCGGTTTATGTGATAAATTGCTATTTTTTAATTTAAAACATTTATCGGAGTCGTGTGTTGTAAAATGGCACAAAATAAGCCAAAACAATGGACAAAATTTTTTGTGAGGTGTTGTGATCCATTAAGTCAGGAGAAACATTCCGGAAAGTTACGGAATGTCACAAATTGGATGACTTCCTTTAAAGGGGTGGAGACTGGCATGAAAATTTGTGACAATTGTCGAATGAAACTTTCCAAGGAACACAAGGAACAGGATGAACAATCATCTCCTGTAGCAGGGTAAGTAATAGGAACGAATACCTACCTACATTTTTACTTGTTTTTTTTTTTGTGTGTTGTGGCTCTGCTAATAATTTTAGGGTAATTATTTAGTATCCGGTTTTCTGCCATTTTTGGTTTTAAGTGAAAAATTCTTTATGGGGGCACCTACAGGCCTATAAGTCTGATTTCATCCTTTGCAAAAATTTATGAGTTATTAATACATAAGAGGCTGTTAGATTTTTTTTTGACAAATTCACTTTTAAACGATTTTCAACATGGCTTTACCAGACTAACATGCTTGCCTCTCAAAAATTATGTGTAACCCACCAGGAGTTCACTGCTTTTTGGACAAATGTGAGATATGCCCAGGAACTGAGAATTTAAAAAACTTTTTGAATGAAAGGTTCGAAGAAGCAATGATTGACAATGTGACTTTTAAGAAGTGGATATCTGTAGATAGATGCAATATGGAGACATTAATTACACCAGCAGAGGACTTCATTGAAGAATTTTCAAACGACTTGATTAAATTAAAATCTCATTCTTTTTACACTCACATGCAAAAAGAATACTACAATGAGGTAAAAGACAATTTAAAAAAGGGGGAAGCACTAATCACAAGCGACTTCGCTGAAAATTATTCATTTATTTTGCAGGATGAAGTGCAGTCCTATAACTGGACAAATAGCCAGGCAACCCTACATCCTTTTGTAATATATTACAAAACTCATAAGGGAAAACTGGGTCATTTAAATTATATATTTATTTCAGACTGTTTGGTACACAACACTGTGGCATTTCATATTTTTTTAAGCCACCTTAAGCCTGAACTAAAGAGGCAAATTGATAATTTAGACAAAATTATCTATTTTGCAGACGGCTGTGCCGCACAGTATAAAAATTAAAAAAAAATTGTTTATATTGCGTACCATCTCGAGGAATTAAGGGACGGGAAGAGTGCATGCGATGGACTGGGAGGCACCGTAAAAAGGTTGGCTGCTAAAGCAAGTCTGCAGAGACCATATAATGAACAGATTATGACCCCCGAAGATCTTTTTAAATTTGCAACAGAAAACATTCCTGGTATAAAATTTAAATATTGTTCATTAGATGACTACCAGCAACATGAAAAGTTTTTGGAAAAAAGATACCTGGAAGCACAATCGATACCTGGGACTCAAAAATTGCACTCGATTATCCCCCTCAGTAATGAAAAAATTATTACAAAACCATTTTCACTAAGTAAAGAGGAAAATATTCAATGTCATTTTGCAACCTGTGGTTTGTCAAACACAGAAATTGAAAACATCGACTCCGGTTTTGTAACCATAAACTATGACTGTCTTTGGTGGATGGGATGTATCATTGGCAAAAATATAGAAAGCGGGGAATTAAAAGTTTTTTACATCCTCCTCATGGTCCCTCTCCGTTTTTTTACTTTCCAAAGCCAAAAGCTGATATATTGGTCATAGATCAAAATTCTCTTTTAAGACGGGTCAACCCAAATACTGCCACTGGTAGGACATATACGCTAACTATAGAAGAAATGACAGATTCCTCAAATATTTTACAAAAAAAATTAGCAACCTAAATATTTTTTATTGTAAATTTTCTATTATTCTTACTTTTAATTTTTTTGTTATAACCATATTAGGTAAATCATCCCTGTATTAAATATCTTATTATTTTTTAAAAGTATGACTCCATTATTTCTCCATCCTAAAATTTTCCAAAAATGTTAAAAAAACATTGAAAAAAAAAATATTTTTCTGAAAAAAATTAAAAAATGTGTTTTTGAGATTTTTCAAAAAAAAATTTTTTTTAATTAAGAAAAAAAAAATTAAACAAACTATATTGTTATGGTTATAGTTTTTGAGATATTACTATTTTTGTAAGTGTCTGTCAAGGACATATTGGTCAATTTCTTGATTTTCAAAAATTAATAAAGCAAAAACCGCTTATCCAAAAAATTTGATTTTTTGGATTTTTGAGTTTTTTGATAAGACGAATAAGTGTACCAAAAATCATCAAAATCGGACATGGTCAAAACTATTGCCTGGTTGACTTGATATGGTTTGACCCGAAAGAGTCCAGTGGCGAAAGGGGAGAAAGAAATCTGTGTGGCCAAAAAACTAATTAAACTTATTAAATTTGGATTAAGTTTTGACGCTTATTTATTAATTAATTATTGAGGTTTAAGATAATATACACAATATATAATACTCACAACCTATTTAAAACTTTCGACGTTTTTTGAAAAATTAACGTGTGTTTTCCTTAAACATCTTCTTTTGTAGTCAACGTGGAAACATTGATTGTTTGTAGCGGTTTCTCGATTTTTCCTGGAATGTCATTATTGTTTTGAAAGTGAAAGTTTCAGCACTTGTCAATAGTGTTTTTTTTTGATATTTTTGTGAAAAGTTTGTGGCGAAAAATGGTTCCAAAGTGTATTATTACATGCAAGTTGAAACAGAAGTCGGGGAACCGCAGTATTTCGTTTCATAGGTACGTTAAATTAAAATATTAACTAAATATTAGGTTAGAATTCGTCATATTTGGCCATTCTTGGTAAACAAAGGCAGGAAATCTGTGTTGCCGGCTTGTCATTAATTTCAGTGTGAACAGGTATTTCTATAGCACCTTTTTCTTATTTTTAGAGTTGTACATCCTAGGTTTTTTTTATAGAAACATAGATTTTTATTGCTATATCTAGACCATTTAATTAAACGGAACTAAAAATTATTGAAGGTATTTTAAATAATATTAAAAACAGGGGAAAACGTATTAGGTTACCCTAGGTCTGAAAAAAAGGTTCTTCTAGTAGTTCAATGTTCTAAGTAAAACACCTTAATCGACGACGAAAAAAAAGTTGTCTGTTGTCTGTCTGTATACACTATAAATCAAGAACGCCTTCATCGATTTTAACGAAATTTAGTACAAAAATCCTCTATCGGCTGACCGTGAACTGATTAACTTTTGAGTAGGGTGGTGGGAGGTTGAAGGGGGGAAAAGGGGGATAAAGTATTTTAAAAAATTGTAACTTTGGAACAAAAGCGAGTAGCAATATACGGTTTCCAGACCTATATATAAAAAGAATTATAACTTTAGAAGTAAAGCAGCTATTGATATGCGGCTTTCAGATTTTGTTTTCGTAAATATTATCCAAAAATTTTGTTATTTCAAAGTTACATTTTTCGACATATTTTCATTTCCTTTCAATATAATTGATTGTATGGTGGACTATCAGTGCTTTCTGGCACCAATTTTTTTTAATTGGGCACCACCAAAAATAATTTTTCTTGTTTAAGGTTTTATGGTTTTATGAAAATGATTTTGCCAATTTTTTTAAATCTGTTAGAGAAAAAGGTAACACATTAGAAAGATTCGACTATACAAATTGGTTAAAGTATACAGGGTTTCCAGTTTAAAAAAGTGATTGCCGCCCTAGTACCGCCCTCTTTATGACTGGACAAAAATTTTGTTTTTTGGCACCTTATTAGCACATAAAGAGCGCGTAAAACTGAAATGTTTTTTTTTTTATACCTTCATCAAAAACCTGATTTTAGTAACTGTCTGCAGATAACCAAAGCATGGCTTTTATGATTACCGCTGCATTTTTTTTTTTTTATCACGGGTGGAAAAGAAGATTTCTGTCCGTTTTAATCCATCAAAATAGTAATATTGATAAAAATCTAATTATTCTTGCCTAAAAATTAATCCATTTCCGCCAGTTTTCACAAAGTATTTACGAAAAAAATATTTAAAAACATCGTCAAAATATCAAAAGGTATTAAAAAAAATAGTGTTAACAGCTCGTGTGTGCTTTTTTTACCCGCATTTTTAAATACCTCGCTGTGCTCGTTATTTAAACCAACGCTTTAAAAAAAGCACTATTTTAGCCACTAGTGTGAAAACTACTATTTTCGAATCGGTCAAATGGGGGTGCAGCTCTACGACCTAATTGAAGGAGATAATCAGCGTTGGATAAAATATTTTTTTCATAATTAACCAACATCATATTTGTTAAAAAAAAATGATTAAAAATACAAAACAACAAAAAACGAAAAATAAAAATAAAATAATAAATCTAAAACAGGGCTGGGTTGGCTTGCGTCGTGTAATACACTTTCGAAAGTTATTTATTTGCATTCTTGAGCAAATCAAAATCTTTATTATCAAAAAACTAGTAGGTCATCATAATCTCTTTATTAAACTTCTCCTGGTTATCGTATAATTTTCTAAGACGAGATAATATCTACTTTCACCCTCTTAGAGAGAGACACGTACTTTTTCTCTTTTATGTAACTCAATTAGCCATAAAGGGAAGTGCATTCTCGATAAAATAATAAAATCAACGTCAGAGTTTCTCCATTTATCTTATCGACTACTTGAGGGCTAATTACATAGGGCCGCCGGCTGGGGATGACTATAAGGGTTGATTAGACAGATTAAATTTAGCCTCGAGGAGTAAAACTTAACGAAGACCATTTATGAGCTGACCAGATGCTGAAAAATATTGGAATGAATGAAACTAATTTAAAATTACGAAGAGGCCTCCAAGATCTTACGGAGAGTCGAGGAACTTACACGCCCGTTTCGTCCTTATTAGGGAGTCATAGGACTGCACCCTCGACTGTACATTATTCTAAGGAAGCTACAGTAGCGAGCACACCCCTTGGTAATTGTATTTGAAAATGGCAAAGCTATTTGAAAAACAAAATTATGATTGTTTTCCACAAACCAAAACTACACTTTTTCAACTGAGTTCATTGTTTATCGTCTCCTGATGATGCTAACGTTGTTAGCGAAACGCGCGTCGAGTGCAAAAAAGTGTAGTTTTGGTTTGTGGAAAACAATCATAATTTTGTTTTAGTGCAACCAAAGGTTCCAAATTCCCAACATAGTACTATTTGAAAATCCAATTTTTTGAGTATATAAATAACGAAGAGAATATAATCTCACCTAAAAAATATGAAATTCTTACTTTTGGTGTTTTTTACTAAAGATTGTTCTGTCAAATTAAGAATATACAGGGTTCCTAAGCAAATCCTTAGGGGGCCAAGCAGCCGTGTATAAGACGCAGACAAACGGAAAAGCACATTAGGCAGAAAAGGATGGGCATGGGGCCATGTTGTCACTACATCTACACTGGAATAAAAATTGTTTTTGCTCGACTTTAATACCAAACTGATGAAACATATCGTAAAAAAAAATATTTTTCGGCTTTTCATTTTGTAACCATTGTCCTTACGCAATGTTTACAGGCTGGGGACTGAGATACATGCAAATGCCTAACCTAAAGCGTTCATACACGGCCGGAGAAATCGACTGAGATATTTCCGTAGAAACTTTATCAAGCAAATAGGACGGGTTGACGCCTTCGAACGTCCAACCCGGGTTTTGCACTTTGATTCGAAATCAAAAAGGAGGAACAGTCAGATGTGGGGCCGTGCACAAATTACGTAACGGTGATTTTACCAATTTTTGACCCCCTCCCTATGTAATGTTTTGTAACGGTAACTCCCCTAATATTACGTAACGATTTCAAGACCACTACCCCCCCCCCCCAAAACAAAAACTTCACTTATTTTCATTCCAAATTTTCTTAGCTTCACATAAATGCAAACGCTGTCGAAAACCCCTTTCCCCCCTACGTAACGTTTTGTAACCCCCCTCCCCCCTATGATCATTACGTAATTTGTGCACGGCCCTTGTAGTCCTAGTGGAGGAGGGCGAGAAAATTGATATTTTTTTCTTAAAAATTATACTCTTTAGACCTATTTCTTTGCGTTCCCGAAATTACGTAATTTTTGAAAAAAAGTTGTAAGCGGCGCCATTTTTATTTCGTGCTTTGTTTTTCTAACATTTTTGCGTTCGGCTAATTTAATTGAAAAATTTTTGCCTGCGGCGCCTTTTATCTTCTCACTCGAAACCAAGATCCCCCGTTTTAGGAAAACTGATCCGGTCTCTGTTTCTAAATTTTTTCGAATAAAAGTAGAGTATGACCATGGGGGAAATAATTTTTTTCTACGGTATGACGAAAATTTCGAGAAAGTTAAAGAAAAAAATAAAAAAAGTGGCAGAACTCAAGTTTTTCGTAAAAAAAAACGTTTTTTGTAAAGAAACAAAGCAAAATAAATCTTTTCACCCCTTTTTGGGTGTTACAAATATTGGCAGCCCTTTATTTTTCGCTTTTACCCTCCCGCTAGTTTTGAAGAATTGTTTCGCTACATGTTTCAAGATCATGTCATAAAACACCTCGAAAATATCAAATGTAGTGTAGGTAAAATCTATATGTTTGTGGCGGATTTATAATGTCGAAACTACTTTTTTTGGGTTTTTCGCCACTAAGTTAAGGAAATTTTTTCAAAAATATGTTAAAACCCACTGCGTAAATTCCTAAAGAAAAAAATTTGTTCGTTTGTCAGTGGTTTTTAAATAATATAAAAAATTTGCCTACACACACGCAAATCCTAACTAGAATCTAAGTACTTATCTGACGTTTCGGCAGAAATTCTACTGCCGTTATCAAAGAATTTTATCCTTTTCAAAAACTTTTCGATTCTTTTTTAAAATATCTGTCTGTTGTCATACAACTGACTGACTTTGACTGATATATATTTCAAATATTAACTTGACAGTTTGGTGCGTCGATAGTAGCCAACAAGGTATTGGGTGAATTTAGTAAAATTTAAAATCAAAATTATATTTGTTTGACTGTTTTCGATTTTAGATTACTTTATAAAAATACAAAATATTTATTTTAAAATATCAATTATAAAAATTATCTTTTGACTAACTTTAAGAAAAAATATATTAGAAACCCAAAGAAATTTGAAATATATATCAGTCAAAGTCAGTCAGTTGTATGACAACAGACAGATATTTTAAAAAAGAATCGAAAAAAGTTTTTGAAAAGGATAAAATTCTTTGATAACGGCCGTAGAATTTCTGCCGAAACGTCAGATAAGTACTTAGATTCTAGTTAGGATTTGCGTGTGTGTAGGCAATTTTTTTATCTTATTTAAAAACCACTGACAAACGAACAAATTTTTTTCTTTAGGAATTTACGCAGTGGGTTTTAACATATTTTTGAAAAAATTTCCTTAACTTAGTGGCGAAAAACCCAAAAAAAGTAGTTTCGACATGTAGTGTAGGGCCAGGCTGTTTGATTTATTGAAATCCTATCCCTAAGGAAAATCTTAGGAACCATGTATAGGTATTTTCCTTAGGTAAAATCAATATTATCTCTGTTTAAGACATTTACTTCATTTAAGAATAATGATATTCTTCCTGCAACTTTTAAAAACAAACAAAATGTTAAGCAGGTAAATTTTTTTGTAAATTTCGAGTTTTTTCAAAATTTATCGTTTTCGAAGGAAAATCATAATAATATGTATAATCAACGGCGCACCGAGAGGAGTGGGGGGTTATGGTCACATTTTTACTTCAAATTAAGTTTTGTTTATTATTTATCCCTAAACCCCCCCCCCCCCCCCGAAGTCAATTCCTGGGTGCGCTACTGGTAGAATGCACGCGTACACTTTAATATACTTAAATTTCGTTATTAACTTTCTAAATATGTGCTTTCTTTTAAAAACTCATAACATGCTGTTCTTTTTGTTCAGGTAACTTAGATTTAGAAAATCAAAAACAAAATAAAGCAAGCTGTGGAAATGACCAACGCCTGCTGTGTAAGTTCTCGAAACAAATTATAAATGAGAGTTAAATCATTAAACATATTACTCATAGTTTCCAAAATCTTATATAAATAATAAAGAAATGTCAGAGCACTTTTTCGCTTCAAAAAAATAGCTTATTCTATTCGGAGGCAAAAAAACTTGCTCGCCATCTAGCCAGACTTGTTTTCAGCTCGGCTGTCTATGTGCTGCCTTGCAGTCAAAGTTCTACTTTGCCTCCTTATAAAATAAAGTACAATTTTTTGTACTCCTGAACAATAAAAAATAAACGTTTTTTTATACCTTCATCAAAAACATGATTTTAGTACCTCTGTGCAGATAACTAAAGCATGGCTTTTTTGGTTACCGATGCGAAAAACTTTTTTTTGATCACGGGTGCAAAAAAAGATTTCTGTCCGTTTTTTACCCAAAATTAAAGAGAAATAGCGGAATATACTAATATTGAAAAAAATCTAATTATGCTTGCCTAAAAATTAAGTCATTTCCGCCAGTTTTCACCAAGAATTTACGAAAAAATCAATTAAAATTTCCAAGAATAAAATGTCGCAACAACGAACGTCACCGAGTAAAAAGGCACATCGCTATGAAAACGATTGTTATTTCATTTTTTTTTCAAGGGTATCAAGAGGAAATCTTGCATAAGACGCCCGAACTCCTCTACCAGGAGAGCCCGGGTAGTATCGGATTCCTACCGACTAAAACCCCTCGATTGTGACTCCAACCTGCCAGGTGGCAAGCCACAGTCACTGCACTGCAGCCATTACTGGCTTATTGTGCACCCTCTTAGTTCCTAGGCTAACCACTCCATTAATTTTATCCCCTGCGCAAGTTTCTACAGGTCCTTAACGAAGTAGTCCCCAGTCAATATTGGGTCTAGTTTAACTACTCCAAATATTAGATGCCTTTTGCCATCCAGTGTCTCGCAATGGCATATTACATGTTCTACTGTTTCTGGTTCCTGATTGCATAGTCTGCAGCTCAGGACCGGTATTCTCGTAATACGTAACGTTTTGAAGTCGCTAAGCGAAACGAATAGCGAACAGCGCGCTCAGCGGCACGCTGACCGACGACTTTTCGTATTCTCTCTGCCAAACGCGCTGCCCTGCGAGCAGACAGAATCAAATTCGCTTAGCACATCTTGGCATCATCGAATTTTGCATTTTTATTTCTTGTTAGCCTTGTCGCTCCTTTTCTTTTTCTATGTGTAAGAAAAAGGCCATTGTGTGATCGATTTCGAGCCGTATTTCAGAAATGGTAAATCAAATGTGACTTGTACAAGTGTTGATCCTTTAAAAAATTACTTGATGGTTTGGTTTAGCTCAGTTAAACCCGCCCTTTGACCCTGTGATATAAACTCGTAGCACGTTCCCGCCCAGTGTGCGGGAAAAAGTTTACCCCGAGACTTAACCGCACACTTACAAAAAAATTCCGCGTTCAGTGCGAAAAAGTTTAAATTTATTCCGGCACTCAGTCAGGGAAAGTGGTGTTTCCGGCACGGTCGTATATTGATATTGATACTTTATTATATAGCATTTATTGTTAAAATGGTTTCACAATAGTTACTTATATATCTAGTAAGTTATACCTTATAATTATAGTAAACATGCGTATTCTACATTTTAAGAAACAGAAAATAAAACTCTAAGGTATTTGTTACCCAAAAAATAACCTAACCAATTCAACAACAAACACAGAATTCATACATCCACAAGAGAAACCTCGCGCGTGGAAAAATTTATATTTTCATGGAAGTGTTGAATTAAAAAAAGAAAATAATAATTTTTAGTACATTTATGAATAAATAAAATAACAAAAGATAAAAAACATAAAAATGGTAATTAATGTGAAAAATGTGATATTTCAGAAAAGTAAAGAAAATACAGAAGAAAACACAGAAATAAAGGTAGTTACCTATATTGTTTGCTAATTATTTTTTATATCAATTAAGCTATTTATTTCATGTTTGCTAATTTCATATTTCATGAAAGCTTTTAGTTTATTTTTGAAAGAAAACAATTAATGTGGGCAGGAGCCTAACAAAACCAGATATTTTTTGGTACACATCCGATGAAAGATACAAAAAGCACCGCTGACCAATGGCTTTTTTTACCCTTGGTTTTACAGAATTTTGATTGCTTCTATTTCTAGTATTATACGGATGCTCAATTATTTCGATGTCGATTTTGATAAGAAAAGTTTTTGTTGCAATTTTTTGGACAAAAAAGTTGTCTTACATCGAGCATCAAATAGTAAGGTTGATGTGTACGTGTTTGTCACCCGTCCCCAAGCTACTAATAAGAGATTTTTATTTTTCTAATTATTAATAAAAACGCAAACTGAAAAAACTACTATATTTTCTGCAGCACTCTACAAAGTATTGTAGGGTAGGAAAATCGTACGCGCGGAGGGCAAAACAGCTGGCAAATGGTAGGTGTTTCTCAAACGGTCGCCACGCGCTAAGCGCATTTCGTCGACGCCTTGCCTTCAACATATGTGAATACCATTTTTGTTACTTTGGTCACGTGGTATGCGAATATTACGTTATCGTACGGTTAGCGAGTACGAAACGCTGAGCGTATTTAGTTACGAGAATACCGGTCCAGGTCTCCGTGATACAGGCCCATGTTGTTTAAGTGAACTTTAACCGCCATATGGCCGGTCATAATTCCTATTATAGTTCCCACTTGCATCCTACTATACTTTAGCAGGTCTTTGGTGAGCTTGGCATTTAGGCCTTTGATAAAGGCTCTGCTGTGTCTTAGCCCCTGTCTTCCCAGCCAGTGGCTTTCATGTGTTTCCCTTATCCAGAGTTTGACCTGGGATCTTTTTTATTTCATTTACCAGCCGCCTTGATTGATAGTGTAAAGATGGTGTGTTGCGAGAATTGCTCGTCGTTCGAGATTTTTAAAAGTATTTTCTTGTGTTTCTTGGATTTTTTTATAAAGGTATTAAAAAAATAGTGTTGACAACTCGCGGCTAGACTCTGTTTTTTTTTACTCGCGTTTTTAAATATCTCGCTTCGCTCGTTAATTAAACCAACGCTTGTAAAAAAGCACTATTTTAGCCACTAGTTGTTAAAGGTACTATTTTTGATCACGGGTGCAAAAAAAGATTTCTGTCTGTTTTTTACCCAAAATTGAAGAGAAATAACGGAAAATAGTAATATTGGAAAAATCTAATTATTCTTTTTTCACCAAGTATTTACGAAAAAATCATTTAAAAACATCGTCAAAATATCAAAGTGTCAAAGATTAAAATGTCGCAACAATGAAAGTTACTGATTAAAAAGGCAGATTGCTATGGAAACCATTTTTATTTCATTTATCAGCCGCCTTGATTTATAGCGTAAAGATGGTGTGTTGCGAGAAGTGCTCCTGTTTTTCTTGGATTTTTTATGAAGTTATTAAAAAAATAGTGTTAACAACTGGCGGCTAAACTGCTTTTTTTTACTCGCGTGTTTAAATACCTCGCTGCGCTCGTTATTTAAACCAACGCTTGTAAAAAAAGCACTATTTTAGCCACTAGTTGTGAAAACTACTATTTGTTATTTGCCGACAGTGAGTAAAATCGTGTTTTTGATGAAAAACAATATTTAGTTTTTAAACTGGCCTCAAAGATACTGAAAGTTTTGGTGCCAATTCATGTTTTGTATAAACCCCATCGTTTCCGAAAAGAAAATCTTAAATAACTTTTCTTCCTATTGTTATCTAAAGATAATATCTAAAGATGAAGTAGCGTCGTCGTTGCGAAAAAAGCTCGAGATCACGGGGGTGGCGCCTCCGTTTGGCGTCGCGGCGCCCGTCCCGATGGCGCCCCGTAAAGTTTCCCAGGACGACCGGGCCGTCGAATAGCCGGGTCCCGATTTTGGGTTTTGTTCTCTACGCGGCAATCTAACAAAACATGTGATTCCTTTCAATATAACCGCTGTCTGTAGTCTGCCAATTGATGGGCATCTAAGTTCACCCTATTGAAGTGCCGACAGCATATTTTTATACAAATGTATTTTGTATACAGACCGCTTCAAGCTACTGCGAACATAGGGCGGAAGAAGTCTAATTTGCCAGTGTACGTACATGCAGAGACACCGCACGCCTATCAGTGAAGCAACCAATACTCAGGCTTGCGATCACCACTTGCATGACTTTCCTTTCGTATTTAGTACGCCTCTAACCACGGTGCTGTGTGGAGCGTAGTCAATGAAACCGGAATTTGGTCAATAAATACGCAAATTTTTATAACGTAATTTTCTTATTTTTTGTCACTGATAAATAAGAGCGTTTTATTGTCAACTGCTCAGATTTATCAGTGACGACGTGTTACAATGAAAATAATAAGGAGAAACAAAATAAAAGCAAGTTCTCAAAATAAAATAATACATTCTAAAAACCAAAAAGATTCTCCCAGTCAAAAAAAAATTAAAGCAAATGTTCGAAAAGTCCTCCTTGCTCGGCTAGACAATATCCGAGCCTACTATAAAAACCCCTTCTAACGTTTCCAAGCATGTTAGGGGTGATAATTTGAAAAGCTTCTTCAAAAACAGATAGAAGTCATTAGGAGCAAGATCGGGAGATCGAGCTGGCCATAAAATAGTTCCCCGTGTACTTATAACCCGATTAGGAAATACAATATCAAGATATTCCCTAACAAGGCCAACATTGTGAGCGGAACAACCATCTTGTTGAAACCATGTTTCACCAAATCTTACACCTAACAACTGCCTAGCAGTTGGAATAATGTGCTGCTGCAGTAGATCCAAGTATCTAGGACCATTCAAATTGCAATTGCCGTTAATAAAAAATGGCCCAATTACGTGTTCCCCTACAATACCCCCCCCCCAAACATTTAGTTTTTGGGGATACTGTGTTCTTACGTCAAAATATAAATGCAAATTTTCCCTCGACCAATATCGAACGTGTGTTGGGTTATGACGATTTGACCATCTGCACTTTTTCAACTCAACTTCGTAGACATCCATTTTTGGTTTTAAAAATGTATTATTTCAATTAAGAACTTACCCATCTGTTTCTCGAGCAAGGCAGAAATAAAACAAAATAATAAAAACAAAATGAATTTCCAAAAGATAACACTGCAGCGTGCTTCGAATCCACCTCGGTCGTACGGCTGTTATTATCTTTTTTTTTTCCCAAGATAATAAAAGATGCTCTGTTGAACGAGTTCCAAAACGCTTCAGCACTGATTGCCCTTCACCGACATCCCTCTCTTTTTTACCTACTACCCAAAGGGACGAGCGAAAGGGGCCGGTAACTTGCCAGAGTCAGCGCTAAAATTTGGCTCATTCAAGCAGGCCGTCGTACGTCAAAAATCCAAAGCATGAATAAATGCAAGTTATTTTAATAAATAGTCACGTTTTATTCGACAAAAATCATAATTTCGGTGAGGTACATTTGTTGAAAATGATAACAAATTTTAGTTCCCTTTGGGCAACTCAAAAGTGCCCATGAAAAATACCTTGGTTAACCTCGGTTTACAGAGTGTTTCTAAGAAGAAAGCCGCTAGTTAAAGTACCGATACCGTAAGGTGCTTGATCTTAAAGTGATTTCACTCTTGGAAAGTTATACCACAACTGAACAAATTTGGGGGTTAAGTTATGCATATTTCAAACGCCACTAACAGTGTCTCTAGACTTTCCCAGCAATTCAACTTAACTTTAGGAGTTCATCTAATGACAGGCAGGGTGTTGGTTTACATAGAAAAAAACAGTATGCGAGTTACATCAAGTACAGCTACCTTATAGTTATGTCTGAATTTTCTTGGTTAGTTTATACTTATCGACTATCCAGTGCAAGGGTGTGAGAAGGCTGGTTACAAAGGTACTCGTAGATCTGGCAGTAAACTTAGGGCTGCTTGACTTCCTGAATTACAGCTTATGACGGATGAAAGGCAATGAATAAAAGCAGTGAAAACAGGCCTCTAAATAAAGGAGAATCAGCGTTAAAATCAGGTATTTTTAGGCATTAATTTAGGCTTGATATCTCTTGTTAATTTATTTGTAAGTTTAGAAATAAAATAATAAGAAAAAACTTACTTGATGGTGTGAGGCCTTGTAGAAATTTGTTTGGCATTTAACCCAGTGACGGCACAAAATATTTATTAGCAAATTTGTTCAAATCGACCTTTACAGTCAAAAGCTAGCTTATGAAGCATCTAACAAGCTCTAGCTCTGATAATTTTGCATAAATGGGCATCTAAAGATCAGCTATTTCACAGCTACAATTCTTCCTCTGTGACAGCCACAAAAAAGAAAGAAATTTCCACATGGTTTTATAACCAAAAATATTTCAAAAATCTCTAGATTTTAGTGACACTTATGACATTTGAGGTTATTTGTTTACAAATAAATAGGAAAAGTTAATGAAAAGGATAAGTGTTTCCTGAGTTTTTCCTTGACAAAAAAAAAGAGATTTTCTTAAGGCTAGAGGTTCTCTATTTATTTAGTTATTTTTCTAAACTCAAACGTTAAAGTTTTAAGAGGACAAATTTTCCTGACCTCGGGAACCTGTGATAAAGGTAGTTTTTGATGAATTACTTATAGAAGCAAAAATATTTTATAATCAATCATGACACAAATTAAGTAAGAGATGTTAAGAGTGCCTTCAGTAATGTCACAATACAGTTAGAACATCACACACCAGAGATTTATGCAAGGTAAATTCTAAAGGAAAGATGTTTCAGCAAATAAACCCGTTACACGGCACGGAGAGTAAATTGGACTTGATTCCCCCTGTGTTCGCAGTAGCTTGAAGCGGTCTGTATACCCCCCAAACTACTAAAAGAGGAAAATGTTTTTTTAAGAAGCGTAAATAACTATACAGAAATGATTTGTGGCGTAGAGGCCAAAGGGTGAGGGAATAAATCGGTAAAAAGTTTTTCCTCGACCAGAATTTGAACCCGGGACCTCTAGAACACCAGTCTAATGCTCTACCAACTGAGCTATCGAGGAACTGGTATATATAAATAAATAATAATAATTTTATAATAATAATAATTTCAGAAATAACTTTTTCTAATAATTTGTTTGTGTATATTTTGTATTTTTTCTTTGATATATTATAAAACTAGCTAATAAATGGAATAAATTGTTTTCTACTTTTGAGTGCATTTCATAAAAGCTTGTTCTTTAAAAGTTTTTTTTTATAAAAATTATTTTTTAATTTTTAGATTTGTACCCTAAATCGTCCATTTCGAATCCGACATATTGAAATTTGCAAATCTGGTCAAAAATTCACATCCCCTTCCCGAAAAACCCCTGTATGCCGATTTTTATTTAAATCGAACAAACTAAATCTTTTCCACTCTCCACTTCCCTTGTTAGAGGGAAGTGTGTACCTAATAATTCTATATTATTGTATTGTCGCCGGAACTATAAACACATACCAAATTTGAACACACCCTTAATTTTTATATTGACATTTTTAAATCTAATCAAAAATTCATACTTAAAATTTGATTGAAATCGAACAAACTGCATCTTTTTCCCCCTCCACTTCCCTCGTTAGAGGGAGGTGGGTACCTGAGAATACCATATTATTGTATTTTCACCGGAACTATAAACGCATACCAATTTTGAACACAATCGAATGTGGATAAGTCAGTTAAAATTCATATTCCTTATCCCCAAAAGCAGCCGTATATATAGCAATTTTGGTTGAAATCGGACAAACTTGGGTCTTTTCCCCCCTCCACTCCCCTCGTAGAGGGAGGGGTGCCTAATAATGACATATTATTGTATTGTAAATTTGAAGGCAGTCGGATGCGCATAAGTTAGTTAAAATTGGTTTTCAAAAGATGACCAAAAGTCGTCCATCTTGAATCCGCCATAATGAATTTTCAAAATCTCCCCAACACACCAAATTTCAACGAAATAGGGCGTACTTCAACTGTCCCCCTCCACCCCCTTAGTAGGGGGGAGCTGTCAATTTCATCACACTATATTCTTGTGTTGTCACCGCAACTATATAAGCATGCCAAATTTGAAGCCAATCGGAAGTCGGGAAGTTGGTCAAAATTAAGTTGCAAGATTCCACCCGAACAAACATATCTACATAGTTATTACCCAATAAACATTTTTCTGACTTCCGACCAAATTTGCACCAATCGCGACGTCACTTTAGGTAAAAAAATATTGTAGTTCTTCATACGACTATCGTCGTGTTTTCGTTGGCATTTGGAAGTCTTCACCGGAGACGTCATCCAACGGTCACCAACTTGGAAGTGATTTCTAGTAAAATTTATGGCGTTTCAGTGTTGTTGTTAGCGACGTTTTCGAGTGGAAAGTAATTTTAAGTAAAAAATTCCGACGTCTGAACGTCGTTGGTGTCTTTCCTTGTTAATTTGGTCAATTTTTCTGAACAGATTCCTACCTCGGTTCAAAGTCATGCCACAACGGCCAATTTCGTAAAAAAAAGTGACGAAAGTTGTCTGTTGGGAACCTAACCTCACTTTTAAGTTATGAATTTGGAAATTAAAAAAAAACGTCTTTTAAAAATATGCCTAAAAAGAACTACGGCATACTAACACATTTTATAAAAAAAGGAATAAACTACTTATGGATATAAAAAACACAGTGGTAAGTAAAGCCAAAGAGGTATTTTCCCAGTCTTGATTTACATATTTTAAAGATAGTCATTTTTGGCACGTACCTTATTGAGATACTTACATTAGGTTAAACAGATTTCAGGACTGGGTCAGCGCTCCATCTTCTTGGATCTACTTTATTGTTTTCCACAAAGTTGATTGATTATTATTGTTATGGTACAAGTATCTGAATTCTTACTTTAGATATTTTTAGGCATTACCAAAAACGTTAGATCCAAACGTCGTTCGATTGGAGAATTTTGTCGGGCATTGGAATTCTAATCTGCAGACGTCGATGAGACGTATTTTTGTGGGGTTCTGGTTAACCGACGCGGGCAAATAAGGTGCATTGAGTAACTACGCCATTTTTTTGCCAAACGGAGAATGTGACGCTGGCCGCCATTAAAAAAAAAGTTGCACTTTTTTTAGATTTTACATATTTTTTGTAATTTTAATGCTAGTTTTTATGATATGTATTAAAATATGACTAAAAAAACATAGTTTTAAAACTTCTTTTTTTTTGCAAAAAACATCAAATTTGCCTTATTTTTGAAGCACACGCGTTTTTTGCTACCTAACCTTACTATATTTATCGGTAAAATACCCGCCGCATGGAACATTCCTTAAAAATCAATTATTATCAATGTTCCTTTGTAAACTTGTCCAATTTTTCTCTACTACATTTCTAGTAAAAAAGTCAGTTTTAATAAACTCTCTTGCTCTATGGTTGGTCGGCAGGCGACGTCGTTACGACCCAAATTCGTATGCTCCATTTAGGTAGAAATTTGGGTCGTCAGGTACGACATACGACGTTGGCAGTCGACGTCGGGTCGCCTGAGACGTTATCGCTGTCACGTCCAAATGTTTATTGGGTACATATATACATACATTGCAAGTTTAATAAAAGCTTGTAAAAATAAACATGCACTGAGGCTCCACGAGCCATTGGCGATCGTGCAAGAAAACGTGCACTCGGGGCAACATAAACTGCACTCGTTTTCAAGTGAAATAGCAAAACTCGAGTAGTGCAATGAAGTGGAATACGAATATTGCACTCGGCGCGCACCAGTGCATCACAAGGAAAACGCTTTAAGCATTCTGCGAAATTTGGAATCGGGGCCCAGGACAAAAAGGGATCGACATGGGATAAAAGTCCGCCGGCTATGTGGTCCTCTGTAGCGGATAAAAGGACAATGCTTAACTGTTTTGTTTCAGGTTTTTTTACCTTGTTAGCGGTGATTGGCTGGGAAAATGTTGAAATCTTTTAAAAGAGAAAGTTTCAGGATTAAAGCTGATAAATTTTTTAAAACGATTAATAAATTAATTTTGTTTATACCTTCATCAAAAACATGATTTTAGTAACTGTCTGTAGATAACTAAAGCGGAAAATAGTAATATTGGAAAAATCTAATTATTCTTGCCTAAAAATTAAGGCATTTCCGCCAGTTTTCACCAAGTATTTACGAAAAAATCATTTACATCAACGTCACCGCGTAAAAAGCCACATCGCTTTATAATGTAAAGATGGTGTGTTGCGAGAAGTGCTCTTCGTTCGAGATTTTTAAAAGTAGTTCTTTTTGATAAATGTATTAAAAAAACTTGCGGCTAAACTGTGCTTTTTTTTACTCGCGTTTTTAAATACCTCGCCTCGCTCGTTATTTAAACGAATGCTTGTAAAAAAGAGCGCTATTTTGGCCACTACTTAGTTGTGAAAACTACTATTTTCTAGACATTTTTAACACAGAATTTCTTTTTTGCACTTTGCACACTAAAAACGTATTTTATTCCCTCATTTCAGGGACTAAAATGGTACTTTTTATCCTTGGGACTAAAATTTTTTAGTTCCCGGGACTAAAATATTCCGAGGAACTGGACTAAAATATTTTAGTCCCGCTCCTTATTATCAGGCTATATAAATTATCTTAACGTCAGAACGAATGACGGTTTGGTAAAAATGCATTTTAGGAACATTTATATTTATTTGTAACATCTGAAAAACGCCCATTACAGGCCGCAGTGCATGGTTCAGCCTTCGTTAGAGAGCTAACCATCAGTTTTGAATAAATACAACATCCGAAAATAGGCATGAACACAATATGAAAAAGAACTAACCTAACCTATAAATTCCTAAACTATTTGATATTATTGTGCGTCACATTAATATTTACAATGGCCCCACTACAGCCAACTAAATGGACTAATGGTCCCGAATCTGAGGCGGTTCCGCTTCGCTGCTGTATTGAAGTTTGGAAGATTGCCGATTGGGTATGTTCAGTGCCACAATCTTCAGTGATTGCAGTGCATATGGTGATGTATATGGTGATGTATCTATGTATGTATCTGATGTATCTTCGTTTTAATAAAAACGGTGCCCAAAAGTGCAAAAAGTAGTATATATGCCTGGTGACTAAAGTGTCTTTTTATCCCTCAGCGAAACATTTCGCCTCGGTATAAAAAGTAGCACTTTAGTCCCTAGGCATATAATGTACTATTGTATGGTGAAAGTTTAAAGCATTATCCCAGAACCATTACCATTACGTATCCTAAAAATGTTTAATTCATGGTAAAAATTATCGATTATTTTAAAAAACTAAATAAAAACACGACATATCAATTTTTTTTGACAAACCAGGCGAATGGTCTGTCCGCTGTGCAAAATTTTGTTAATTTTTGATGTGCGGTTTATCTGTTTAACTAAACGAAGTGTTTGTAGGATTCAAATTCACTCTTAAGTAATATATATATATGGTTTATTTCAAATTCAAATAGTAATACATGATCAATCTCTAAATCTAATGAAATAAACAAAGACACTGAAGAAACTTTTATAGTTTCTTGTTAGTTTTAAAAAGTCATAATTCAGGTTTGTTTTGTCAAATTCAGGTTTAAATGTCACAATTCAGGTTTAAATACTAATACTCCTATACAGGGTGTGTTATTTGCTATGGGCCACTATTGCTATCTCGGTAACTATAAGAACTACAAGGTTGGTCAAATTAGACAAAATGTATATTAACATCAACTTACTTTTTTTAAATACGGACCTGTATTTTTTATTCCATTTTTTAAATTCTCCCATTTTTCTGATTTTAACGATGTATCGCACGTCCATATTTATTTGCATTTGAAATGGTAAAAAAATGGTTATTTATGTTTTTTCGCACTTTTGCCGTTTTATCATAGATCGCTTAGAAAACAAAAAGAACAATTGCTTATAAAAGCCTATGATGCGTAAAGATGCAGTTAGACTGTGGTAGTGTAGTCGTCGTTGCATTGCAGCTGTAGTTAATTATATCAAATAATTTACGAAAAAACGGAACTTTCTCGGTTAATACAAAAGAAATATGTAAGGTGGATCTTTTAACATGTTCAAAAATTTTTCAAGAGGGTCTATTATAACCAATATTTGTTTAAAACATTAAACAAGGTAAATTATATTAAAAAGGGTGTACCGAAAAATATTGTTAACTATTTATCTGTAAAATATCCTGTTCTGCATTATATATGGAAAAAAATTCACTGGCAGCGTTTTCAAAAGGTGAAAAATTGGATTTAATTTTTTCTTATGCAAAGGCATTTCAAAATTCGTACCCCGAAAGGCTAGAGCGGAATTTGTTACTACACGGATTCAGTAGGGTGTTGCACGGATCATTTGGAAATCCTTCCAAACGGGGGGCAACTGGCAGAGGACTGGTAAGATGAAACACAATATCAATAAGGAAGAGGCCTCTTTGAGAGAAATTGAAAAAGAAAGTTTAGTTTTAAAAAACGTATTAAAATAATAATAAATACTGTTAAATAAGTTTAATTTAATTAAATGGTAAAAACTTTAAATGTTTAAAAAATTGATAAATAGTTTCCTCATTAGACCGTAGATAGAAAATAGTCTTATTAAAACAGGCAATTGTTTTCTGTCAGTTGGGTGTCAATATGACCGCTATAGTAGGCTAAAGGATACTAAATCGGAAAAGAGTTAACTGGCTTTTTAGTTAAGCAGGTGCTGCTCCGACATTCGATTTTTTTTAAACAATAAAACTTCAATTTTATTTTTTTATCTTTAAACCACAAGGAAATGTGGACATGTATTAATCAGAAAAAAAAGTTCCTTAAAAAAATGGAATAAAAAATACAGGTCCGTATTTAAAAAAAAGTAAGTTTATTTTAATATCTCGAAAACTAGACATAGCAAATTTTCTGAAAAACTACCAAATTGAGGTTATAGATTTTAGCAATTTTTCGAAAAATCCCCGTATCTTGGGATAGAATATTTTTTTTTTAAATCTGAACCCAGATTTTCAATGTCTTCCAAAAACTGCACATTTTGTCTAATTTGACCAACCTTGCAATTAAGACACCCTGTATTACATAACATTACAGTTTTTATCTACAGAAGGCTTTTATCATGTTACAGGAATATTTAAAAAATATATTAATATCCTTATCATATAAATAGTACATAAAAAACCTCCTCTGTAATCGATTTATATCTCATCTCTTGGAATATTAATGTTCTTGAATGTCCTTTTTGTGTTTACTGGGCCCGCAGTATGCATTTTTGCTCCAAAACCGCCGGTGGTTGTAAAAAATACCATTTAGGACGATTTGATTTAAAAAGTTGTCACATTTTATTCACAAATTTTTTTACTTTTCCATATTATTATCTTCGCAAAAGAAGTGGAACTGGTTAACCACGTGCTCATCAACAAACAAACACTTCTTGTTAAAATTTGACCCAAAATGTAACCCTTTTCTTGGGAAACACCCTGTCGGTTTCCACCCCCGCTCCGGACAATTTTATATTTGGCGCCACAAAGTCGTCCGTCGTCTGGACCAATGAGGCTGCGTCGTTCGTCCCCACCTTTTCGCGGTAGCATCCCCGACCCACAGTCCCCCGCTTCGAGATGTTTTGGCGACATGTAAGGGGATTTTTTGCGTGTTATTGGGGAGTATTTTTGCCGTGTGTACGAGGGTCGTGTAAGAAGTTTGATTTATTCATGCGTGAGCAGAATGCATTTCAAAACGGCCGCCATGCAAAATGTGTTTGGGCATTTTGTTGATAGGTCAGTCTTTGCGGAAGTTTTAACAATAAACTCAAAATTCGCAATTAAACGTGGAAATGTCCTTCAATCTATCTCTGTCGCACCGTGTAATGTCCCCTTGTGAATACATTTTACGAATTTTTTTGTTCGGTTATAGGGGTAGGTTTAATAAGAACACCAATATTCTTTCGGCGACGTTTCGGCTCAGGATTGCGCCTTTTTCAATCCCGCGCCGAAACGTCGCCGAAAGAATATTGGTGTTCTTATTAAACCTACCCCTATAACCCAACAAAAAAAAATCGTAAAATTATAGATAACGTCACCTCTCTCAAATCAAATCAAATCAAGCCGATCTGGCTCGATCTTCAGGCTGAACTGAGAGAGACAATGCCTATCCACACTGTGCAAGTGCGAGAGAGATAAAAAGTACATGACAGTGCCGCTTTAAACAGCGAATTTTGAGTTTATTTCTCACATTTCGGCAAAAAGCTCGTTTCCCCAAGATTTAGAAAGGATTACTCCATTCACTTTGCTTAATCTGAATCTGTTTCCACCTTAGAACATTGAACTACTAGAAGGAGCATTTTTTCAGACCCAGGGCAGGGTGTTTGAGTTCAACATATTCATCCCATTGTTGTCATGTTAACCTAATACGTTTTCCCCTGTTTTTAATATTATTTAAAATACCTTCAATAATTTTTAGTTCCGTTTAATTTAATGGTCTAGATATAATAATAAAAATCTGAACTGAAGTACCTAGGGGTCACCCTAGACAAGGGGCTCACCTGGACACCACACGTTGCGAAATTGACCAAGGTGCAGGCAACGATGTGGCAACTGCGTCTAGTGGTTGGCCGCACCTGGGGTTTGAGCCCCAGAAACCTCCACTGGATGTACACGGCAGTACTAAGACCAAGGATCCAGTACGGATCCATAGTCTGGTGGCCAGCAGTGGAGAAGGTCACTACTACCCTCAATCTTAGGAGCCTACAGGGAACCATATGCAGAGGGATAACCGGCGCTATGAGGACGGCACCTATACAGGCACTCGAGACCATTCTGGGACTGCCGCCGCTTCCGATCTGGATCAGAAAAGAAGCGATGGCGACCCACCTCCGGCTGAGAGATACAGGTCAATGGAGAGGAAGAGGGGAAGCTGCGGGGCATCTTAGGATTGCCCAAATCGTCGAGAGAGAAATCCCTATGGCAGCGATTAAAACACAAAAACCAAAAAACCCCTGGAGATTCAACAAGAGGTACAAAGTAGTCATCCCAGACAGGGAACTATGGCAGAGTGAAAACCTCCGCGAACAGTTCGAGGAGAACGCCGTGATTTGCTACACCGACGGGTCGAAACTGTCGGAGAGGCAAACCACAGGATCGGGGGTTTATGTGGAAGACCAGGAGGTTCGAAAGAGCTACCCGCTCGGAGAGCAAGCCACGGTCTTTCAGGCAGAGGTGTATGTCATAATAATGGCTGCAGGCATGGAAGAAATAAAGAACGGTAGGGAGGAGCATATTTTTGTTTTCAATGCTCCGACAGCCAATCAGCCCCAAAGGCACTAAGGGCGCCCAAGATCACCAACACCCTGGTGGAGGAATGTGCGGATGCACTGGAATCCTTGGGAGAGGGCAAACAAGTGACATTTATGTGGGTACCGGGACATATGGGGGTGCCGGGTAACGAGATGGCCGACGAGCTCGCCAGGATCGGGGCAAGCACCCAGTATGTAGGGCCGGAACCACTCCTAGGAACAACCAAGAGGCAATTGCAAAGTCGACTCAACAAATGGGCCAACGATGCCATGACGACCGCTTGGAGAGCAGGAACAGGATGCAGACAGACCAAAGACTTCGTGAAGGGCCCGGATGTAGCCAAACAAAAATGGCTCCTGGGGAGATCGCGAAGGGATGCTGGTCTGCTGACAGGTATCATAACAGGTCACAACCGACTAAGGAAGCACATGACCCGGATCGCGGTGAAGAATTACTCGACCTGCCGGGCCTGCGGGCGGGCAGAGGAGACATCGCGACACGTTATAGCAAACTGCGAGGCATACCAGAGGACGAGATACCAGGTATTCGGTTTCCCGACCCTGGATGAGGAGGACCTGCACACGCTAAAATGGGACAAAATACTGAACTTTGCAAAAAGAACAGTTAGACCAAATGAGCAAACTGCCAGACCAGTGGTGCAGGCGGTGGATTAGGGGCAGGCTCGGGGTAGGGCAGAAAGGGCCCAGGGAGGCCTACTTGCCGGGCTTCGCGCCGCCCCTTCTATACTACTAACTAACTATTAGTAGTAATAAAAATCTATGTTTAATAAAAAAAAAACCTAAAAATGTATTCAATTAGGATGTATAATTATAAAAATAAGAAAAAGGTGCTGTGGAAATCCCTATTCACACTGAAATTAATGACAAGCCGGCAACACAGATTTCCTGCCTTTGTTTACCAAGAATGACCAAATATGACGAATTCTAACCTAATATTTAGTTAATATTTTAATTTAACGTACCTGTGAAACGGAATACTGCTTCTGTTTCAACTTGCATATAATAATACAGTTCGGAACCATTTTTCGCCACAAACTTTTCACAAAAATATCAAAAAAACACTATTGACAAGTGCTGAACCTTTCACTTTCAAAACAATAATGACATTCCAGGAAAAATCGAGAAACCGCAATAAACAATCAATGTTGCAACGTTGACTATAAACGAAGATGTTTAAGGAAAATACATGTTAAATTTTCAAAAAACGTCGAAAGTTTTAAATAGGTTGTGAGTATTATATGTGTATATTATCTTTTTCAACATATATCTTAAACCTCATTAATTAATTAATTAATTAATAAATAAGCGTCAAAACCTAATCCAAATTTAATAAGTTTTTTGTTGCATAATTCTGTTATTAAAATTGGCAACACAGATTTCTTTCTCCCCTTTCCTCACTGTGGATGTTGCACTCAAACAACCAGTGTAACCAGACAGACCAGACTCCTTCTAGTAGTTCAATGTTCTAAGGTTTCCACTCTCCCAAAATTTTCATTTTTAATAGCATTACGTCTTATGTAATTTAATTTGTGAGTTTTACTGTGACTTTTTTTTATCTTATCTAATAAGTAATATAATTTGCAAATTTTACTTCAGTCTTGTAAATTGGTTTTATTCTGTATGGTTTTATTGTGACTCATTGAGGATTTTTTTTAATATTGTAGGTGTTCTGCTTTTATACAGTGTGTATTAATTTAATATAATATAGTTTTAACTTTAGCTTTAATACTTAAACATTTACACTTTAATATAAGTCTAAGCAAGGCTTTTGTCATTGAATACAAAATGTATTTTGTTTAGAGGTCCTCTATACATTTGACAGTTATTGTTTTATCATAGGTGGGTTCATATTGCCCTCTCTTTCTAGTTTTTTTCATATTTGCATGTGAAAGCGATTTTATGAAATGGACTGATGTTTTGTGGTCTCTTTTTATAATTTCCCCAGACTGTTTTTGAAAGATTGCTTCTTTTGTCTAGTAAAATATGTCAAGTTTGGACAAAAAAAAATAAAAACAAACAGTGAATATACACGCGGTAGATATTAAAAATGTAAATAATAGGTAAAAAATGCGTATGTTTGTACCTACTGCTTATAGCTCACTTACCTTGCAAATTCGGCTATTTTTATTAATTTTCCAGCTTGGTAAATGCATGTTTTCTTTCCACTTTTCTTGAGTTTCTTTCTCCGTTGGACAACGGAACAATACAAATTCGTCGAGGCACGTGTTTTTACAGTTTTTGATACAGCAAAATTCCATTTTTAAACCGAACAGTGACAAAATTATTTATGTTTAGGGGTTACTAACTATCATTGCCAACACACAATTTGTTTTTAAGCATTTCCCCAACAACTGTCAAATCCAGTTGCTCACCTCTGGTAAAATAATAACTGTGAAAAATCGGATACAGGGCCTCTAGCTTTATTTACCCTACAGCCGCCATTTTTAAAGGGCCATCGCGTTATTAATGGCTGACTTTGACAATTTGTTAGACAGCAGCAAATAAAAACGAACACTCCACAGCGTGCCGCCATTAATCGTTTTAGGTCACGAGACTTTTTTTTACATAACCTCACTGATCGTGTAGGATAACCAAACTTTGTTTGCCTCTAGACTATTCCAAAGTCAATCGGACCAACTTTTTGACACTGACAATGACAGTTCCATTTAGTCTCTTTGTTTAAATGTCACCCGCCATACGGAGAATTTGGAATGAACAGAACTTCCCTTTTCACAGTTCACTTTTTGATTGATTTTAAGAAAAAAATATACTCTTTTCGAAAGGTATATTTTTCTGTAGATGACGTCCCTACATAGGTATTCTGATAAAAATTAAAATCTTTCATATACGTCCTACTGTCAGGACCTGTTAAAAATATGTCATTTTTGTCCAAAATGTAAAAAAAAATATATTTTTTTTAAATAAAAAATTGGGCTTATAGAGCATTCCATTCTAGACAAAAAAGTCACATAAGCATATTTGTAGTACTAATCATTTTTTATAAACGTAATTTAAATATTTAAAAAATTGAAAAATTGTCACATTTTGAATTTTAATGCTGTTAGTTAAAAAAATATATTTTCCGAAAAAGCGATGGGGAACCTGAGAGAGAACATATTTTCGATAAAAAAACGTTACAACTTTTTTTTGCATCACTTATAGTTTCTATACAAAAATAAAATAAGTTGAAGAAAATGGTAAAATCATGTCGATTGTATTGAACTTTTTTGCACCAAGATTTTCCTATAAAACTAAACTCTAAAAAAAGCAATTATTTGCTAAATAGTTACTCTTATCCCTATCAAACGACAGTAAAAAAGTTTCGAGTAGATTTGAAAAGGTAACCTCTGGCGGAATTAAATAAGAGGAACTCTCCAAAAGACATCTTTTTATATACAATAAAATAACAACAAATATTGACTATATGATGACCCTTATTCCCGCTTCTATCTTGCCCCCTTAATCCCGGTGAGTTCGAAGGGTCTTATAGAACATTTAAAAAAAATATCAGAGCACAAACCATCATTTTTACTTAATAAACATAAGAAAGTCAAAACTTTTTGACTATCGTTTGATAGGTAATAAGACTCTTAGCATATAGTTGTATTTTTTTTAGAAGTTTAGGTTTATAAAAAAAATCTTGGTGCAAAGACGTTCAATACAATCGACACGATTTTAGCATTGTCTTCAACTAATTTTATTTTTATATAGAAACTATAAGTGATGTAGAAAACATTGTAACGTTTTTTTAGCGAAAATATGTTCTCTTTCAGGTTTCACATCGCTTTTTCAGAATTTTTTTTTTTTAAATTAACAGCATTAAAATTCAAAATTTGACAGTTTTTTTAAAAAAACGGTTAGTACTACAAAAATGCTTGTTTGACTTTTTTTGTCTAAAATGAAATTCTCTATAAACCCTAATTTTTATTTTTTTTTAATATTTTTTTTTACATTTTCGGAAAAATTACATATTTTTGGCAGGTCTTGACAGTAGGACGTATATAGAAGATTTTAATTTTTATCAGAATAACTATTTAGGGACGGCACCTACACAAAAATATAACTTTCGAAAAGAGTATATTTTTTTTTAAATCAATCAAAAAGTGAACTGTGTTTTTCGGAAAATTCACAAAACCTCCACATTTTCCTTCATTTACATGATGAGCTTCTTAGGGAAATAAATGTTTGCTTGTCCTCCAGGAATCACGTGACGCGGATACGACGTCATCCTTTGTCTTAAGCCCTGTTCTCACTATGCAACTTTTTTATGCTTCTCAGAAACTTACATGCATCTTGGGTGTTCACACTATGAAATCGTCGAAAAATGAAGCGTGATACAAGATGCGAGAAAATCATGTTTTATTTTTATCCATATCACTATGAGATACTATAACGGCCCAGTGCTGCTAAATGTGTACCGAAAATAACTTTCAAGGAAGAAAATTCAAAATCGCGGTTGGCTTTGGCACTGTTTGGGCCACCAGGCAAAAAATCTAGTGCGCATGCACTAACAAAGCCATGCCAGTGTCGTAGTGATATTACGATAATTGAATGACAAGGTATTAATTTGAGTGACAGTGATTACGACATCATCGGTCCGAAAACTTTGATTTTATTTAATTGAATTTATTTGTAATGGTAGAGCGATGATGAACCTTAAAATATTTTTGTTAAATACCTGTTAAATTATGTTTAGAGCTGCTAAAATACACTTTAGTAGGACACGTTTTTTGGTAAATTTAAAGACTGTCAAGAACTTTGATTGAAAGAAATTAATACCACCTTATGTTTTACCAACACCGTTCTAAACTATAAAGCCTGTTAACTCCTACCTCCTCAGTGCCCTTTAGCCTAATGTGGCTGCCATTTTTATAACCAAATTGACAAGTAAAACATGGATTTTCTGTCAGTTTGGTGTCAATATGGCGCCGATCATAGGCTAAAGGATACTAAAACGAAAATGAGTTAACTGGCTTTTTAGTTGAGAACGGTGTTGGTTTTACACACTACACTTTCAAAAATTACAATTTTTGCTGTTTTCAGCAATCATATGCTCGACACCACTCAAGATGACAGACAGATAACATAGCAGAAATTTTTATTAAACAATTTCCTTAAATTATGTCCATCTTTCTCTAAAACACTTTTTATAGCCTGCTGTCTCTCTTCAACAACCTTAAATATTTTTGCACTTTACTAAAACATCTCTCCATCTACCTCTAATATTCTGCCCTCTCTCTTTAAATATTTTTCATTTTAACAGAGAAAAAAGTTTTTTTGCAGTACTTTTTTTGAACGCTTAAGATTCAGTGAAAACTTGAAAAATGTAAGTGTGTTATTCTAGAAATCGACAGTTTGGAAAGAAAGCTTCAAAATATGAGCAAAATCATGGCATAAAAATGTGGAAAAATTAATTAAAATTGCTTAAACAAAAACGTTACCCCTTAAATTATGCTAAAATATTTTAAACCTTAAGTAACCATCATTGCTTTACCATCTAAAAACAAAAAAGGAAGTTAAATAAAAAAAACTCTATATCGGTTACTTCAACCGAAAAGAAACTAAAAAAAAAACAAAAGATCAAAAGATCTCGGGTGGAAAACAGCGAAAATTCAAACTTGGATGAGCATCCCACAAGGAACACACAAAGGACCAAAGCGAAAAGAGAAATGATCAAACGATGTTTCGCCCTGGGTAACCAGCATGGGCTCGTCAGTGGTTTCACTGGTCACCCGTCCCAGACATCATTAAACATCATCATACACTTTGATTTCCAAATTTGAATGAGTCCCTACAGTTTGTAAAAAAATGCAATAGAGAAAACATATTTCATAGAAATGAACAATGGAAAAATCGTACTTTGTAGAAATCGAACTTCGGAGAAATTATACATCGCAGAAATCGTAAAACAGAAAAACCGTAAAACGTAAAAATTGGTAAGGCGAAAATCTGTTCTGTGCCTGACAGCTGTTTGTATGTGCGCTTAGAATAAGAAAGGGTGTAGGTCAAGTTATTTTTTTTTCTAAACCAACCCGACTTCTCCCAACTTAAACCAACCCAAACCAACCCAGTTCAATCCAAAATACTTAAAAAAGCAACCCAAACCAACCCACCACTTCTTGAAATTTAGCATAAAAAAATGTCTTCTACGCCCTTTCTTATTCTAAGCTCGCATGCAAACACCTGTCAGGCAGAGAACAGATTTAGCCTTACCAATTTTTATGTTTTACGGTTTCTCTGTTTTACGATTTCTTTGATGTACTTTTTTTCAAAGTTCGATTTCTACAAAATACGATTTTGCCAAAGTTTGTTTCTATAAATAACGATTACTGCATTTTACTTTTCTTTATTTTATGGGACCCCATTTGAATCACTCACAAATAGGCATCGTTCCTCACTGGCACTTATCTAAGTCACCTCATACGGGTTCGTTCTTTGATTTCCAAATTTGAATCACTGACAAATGGGCATCGTTCCGCACTGGCACTTATCTAAGTCAACTAATACGGGTTCGTCCTGACGTGTTAATATTTAAAAGTTAAAAGGAAGTTAACTTTTTCTCTATTCCACCCTCATTTTTTTCCCGTGATTTCGCGATACTATCATCCCTCCCCCGTATCCTAGGCAAAAGGCCAATAATATACATCGGCATGCGGCGGCAAGCAGTAGTAGACTCCCTCCCCCAATAAATATAGGGGTTGTTTTTTCGCAGATATCAGCGAGGGGGGGGGCTAAGGGTCCACGTCCTGCTTGGCTGGCATCTGATCAAGTTTAGGTCATTCTAGTTCTGAAGTTCAAAGCGTTCGGGTTACAGTGCTCTCTACAGTTACGTCATTTTTTGAGGGCTGGTTTTTGAGTTTATTTTTTATTTTGAGAGTTCAATAGTATCATCATGGTTGTGGAAGGCGTTTTATCACTTACTACGTAAGTATTGTGCTAGTTGTCTTACTTTTGAATATACTGGGTGTCCAAAATTCGATGGTTTTGGGTACTTAGAGGAGATAGAGAAAATTCGACCCTCCCTTTGCGAGGCTCAAATTTTAAGACAACATTTTATTTATGAAAATATCTTCGTAGTGTTACTTGCATTTTTGGAGGGTTTTTAAACTAGAATTTAATTACCCAATAAGATTTCATGAGTTACTTTTAGATTTTGAGATATAAGACAAAGTTGGTACCTATTTTTCTTATGGACCACTCTATTTTTTTTAATGCTTTTTTAATTTCCGTCAAAACGATGTGCCTCTTACAAAAAACGGAAAAATAGTTTTCGAGTTATTAAATATTTTCCATAAATCATATAAAAGTTTTTCCTCGACTAGGATTTGGACCCGGAACCTCCAGAATACCAGTCTGATGCTCTACTAACTGAGCTACCGAGGAACTGGAATTTTAACTGGCTATTCGGAAATCCTTTCGTCCGATTCATTTGTTAGTAGTGGGGAGATCTTTGAAGCTTACTGCGGTTTTAAAAACCTAGAGATGCTTTAAAGACAAGGAGGTACGCATTCACGATTATTAGTTGTACGAAATTTCCATTTATCTATCAAGCAACAATACACGACATATAGCTTTTTATTGGAGTTGTCAGATGGCGAATTTCCAACTAATAATTTTAGCCAAACATATTTACAAAATGATGGGAAAATTTAGAGAAGAGATTTGTGGCGTAGAGGGCAAAGGTTGAGGGCATAAATCGGAAAAAAGTTTTTCCTCGACCAGGATTTGACCGCGGGACCCCTAGAATACCAGCCTAATGCTCTACGAGTCAAAACCGTTCCTCGGGAGCTCAGTTGGAAGAGCATTAGACTGGTATTCTAGAGGTTCCGGGTTCAAATCCTAGTCGCAGATAAACTTTTTTCCGATTTATTCTTTCACCGTTTGCCCTCTACGCCTTAAAGGCCTTGAATTCATTTAAGAAGCAAAATAGTTTTTTATTTCTTCATAAAATATTATTTTTTGCACTTCAAGGACTAAAATGGTACTTTTTAGTCTCGCTCCTTATTATCAGGCTATATAAATTAACTTAACGTCAGAACGAATGAAGGTTTGGCAAAAACGCATTTTAGGAACATTTTACATTTATTTGTAACATCCGAAAATAGGCAACCTAACCTATAAATTCCTAAACTATTTGATATTATTACGCGTCCCGAATCTGAGGCGGTTCCGCCTCGCTGCTGTATTGGAGTTTGAAAGATTGCCGATTGGGTATGTTCAGTGCCGCAATCTGCAGTGATTCCAGTGCATATGATACCTGATGTATCTTCGCTTTAATAATAACGGTGCCCGAAAGTGCAAAAAATAGTATATATGCCATGTGACTAAAGTGTCTTTTTATCCCTCAGCGAATTGTACAAACATTTCGCCTCGGGATGAAAATTACCACTTTAGTCCCTATTTTGTACTATTTTTCATCTCAGATTGACAACCATGAGACTCTTGATTTTTTTAATAATGTAACGTGCCGCCTACAGCCTACAACTATTTATCCGATCGTTTTAAAGGAAATTAAAAAAGCATTCAAAATATTAAAAAAATAGGGGTGTTCCATAAGAAAAATACCAACTTTCTGTTATATCTCAAAAACTAAAAGAAACTAATGAAATCTGATTTAATAATTAAATTCTAGTTTAAAAACTACATAAATGCAATAACGCCACCAAGATATTTTCATAAATATAAAGGTTATAGGGCCTATCTCAAAATGCAGACTTTTCAAAAACCCCCGTAGCTCGAAGACGGGGTGACGGACGTATTGCAATGCGGTTTTTACCAAAAATCTTGTGTTGAAATTTGAGCCTTGCAAAAGGGGGGTCGAATTTCCTCTATCTCCTCTAGAAGTACCCGAAAACCATCGAATTTTGGACACGCTGTACTTTTTTTTTGTAATTTTTTGCTTTCGTTATTGCGCCCTCGAAACCACGAAAGACGGTTAGGTCATGACAGTAGTTACGCGATCGAACTTTTTACTCGAACGGATCCAAAAGGTTTACGCTTTCAAATGTAAACGTAGTTGTGATCGAGACGAGTGGATATGAAACTTGTAGTGCTTGTATGTGTATTGTAGGTTTCAGAAATAAAGATATGGCTATCTCTGTTTGACTTGTTGTTTATTATGTTTAGCTATCTTTGTTATATTAGTTGGGAAAAAAATAATAAGTTTGTTTGTAGATATGAGTTTACTTCATTAAAAAGCACAAAAAAATCAAGTGATTTATTTAAATAAAATCAAAACCAACACACAAAGCCGATTTGTGAGCTGCCATTTTACTGCTTCATTTTGTCTTTGTGATGTGTTCCTTTTTGCACTTCCTAAACGTTTAATCCCTAAAGTGCATAAAATATATAGGGAATAAAATACAAGAGCCTGGACCTGCGGCGCTTAACACATTTAATTTTTACGATTTTGAGTCAAAATGGTCTTTTTAATGTAATTTTATGAAACCATTTTGCATGCGATTTGGTGTCAAAAATGACAAGTGTCATTTTCGCAAAAATTTTCGCCTGTAAATAAACGACTCGAATTTTCAAAACCCCATCAATATTTACGATTTTAGTTTAATAAAGGGCGTTCCAAAAAAACCGGACTTTTTGGATTGCCTACAACTTCCACAATAATTTTTATAATTTTAAGATTTAAAGTTTATTTGAAAAAGGAAATTTCAAAATTTAAGCGTCCAATGTCAAAACTGACATTCCTTTAAAATTCAAGATGGCGGACAGATTTAAAAAATGGGTATTTTTGAGTACAAAAAATTGTGTGCGGCACTGTAATAAATTTAAGATACGCTGTAAATAGCCTTATCCTTTAAAGGTGTATAACCGTTTTGTTTTCTTAAATCGGTTAAGAAATAAGAAATTTCTGCAGTGTTAAATTTGATGGTGTTTGTGTGGTAGAAAAATTTCTTACTATAAGTCATCTTTTTATTCGACGTTATACAATTTGATTAAAATTTATCAGAATTTAAGATTTTAAGGTTTCTTAAAAGCTAAAAGTCTAAATTTTACACGCCCAGTATAAAAACTGACATTTTTTTAAAATTCCAGATGGCGGACAGATTTAAAAAAAATCCCTCCTGAAAAAAAAGTGTGCGCCACTGTAGAAAAATTGAGTTATGTGCTAAATATCCTTATTCTTTTAATGTCAACACACGTTACGTTTATTTAAATCGGCTAAGAAATAAGAAAGTTATGCAGTTTTCTTACTGTAAGTCATCTTTTTATTCGACGGTGTACAGTTTGCTTAAAAATTATCGGAATCTAAAGATTTTAAGCTTTATGAATAGCTAAAAATACAAACTTTATGAGCCTAATGTCAAAATTGGCATTTCTTTAAAATTCAAGATGGCGGACAGATTTGAAAAATGGGTATTTTTTATCCCCTCTGCAAAAAGAATGTGTGCGCCAGTGTAATAAAATGAAAATGTGCATTTAATAGCCCTATATTTTTAAAGTATATTCACGTAACGATTACTAAAGTCGGCTAAGAAATAAGAAAGTTTTGCAGTTTTAAATTATCTTTTTTACTTGACGGAACAAATTTTATAAGGCAACTGGAAAAGAGAGACAAAATTATCATCTTTTAATAATTCAAGATGGCAGACGGCTTTATGGGCTGAGTATTTTTGACCACTGTAATTTAATTTAGATATGTGATAATAGCCCAATTACTTTGGTCTTAATTGAGTATTGTTTTTCTTTTGTGAACAAATAAAAAAATTAATTTTTCTTTTAATAGTAGGTTTTTTTTTGTTTATCCTGGGACTTTCCATTCAACAGGATGTTTTTTTTAAATTTAATTTAATTGCAGGGCTTCTTATTTTACATCATCTATTTAGGACACTGTAAATCCATTTTCAAACAAATTTTTTACAAAGTGCTTATGTTCTCTCTGGAACACCATTTTGATTTAATAATATAAAGTAGAGACGCGCTTTCTGACAGGCAAAGACAGTTATTAAAGTTTTTTGTTTTTTTTTTTCATGACCTACTAAGTCCTAATTCTACTTTGCAACACCTAATGACTTAAATTAATACCTAGGTATGTAATTGTTACAAGTAAAACTTCAGATTTTTTTTTACTTTTTAACCGACTTTAATTCGTTACGTTAAAAAAATAAGGCAGTGGCGCACACGTTCTTTTTCCAGGAAAAATAAAAAATACCCACTTTTCAAATCGATCCGCTATTTTAAATTTTAAAGAAATGCCAGTTTTGACATTAGCCGCATAAAATTTGGACTTTTAGTTTGCCATCTTCAAAAGATGACTCATAGTAATGAAACTGCATAACTTACTTATCTCTTAACCGATTTAAATAAACGTAACGTGTATACGTTAAAAGAATAAGGCTATTTAGCGCACAACTTAATTTTGTTACCGTGGTCCACAGATTTGTCCGCCATCTTGAATTTTAAAGAAATGGCAGTTTTGACATAAAGTACATAAAATTTCGACTTTTAGCTTTTAAGAAAGCTTAAAATCTTTAAATTCTGATTATTTTTGACCCAACCATATACCGTCGAAAAGATGATAACTGTTAGTGAAACAGTATTTTACCACACAAACAGCATCAAACGTAATACTGCAGAACTTTCTTATTTCTTAACCGATTTAAAAAATCAAAACGTATATATGCCTTTAAAGGTTAAGACTATTTAGAGCAGATCAAATTTTTGTTACAGTGGCGCACACGGTCACACGCACGGTCAAAAATACCCATTTTTTAAATCTGTCCGCCATCTTGAATTTTAAAGAAATGTCAGTTTCGACATTAAGCGCATAAATTTTAAAGCTTCCTTTTTTAAATAAACTTTAAATTTTAAATTTTGGATAATTATTATGGAAGTTGCGGGCAATCCAAAAAGTCCGGTTTTTATTGGAACACCCTATATTAAAATTTTGACATCAAATTTTGGGTAAATAAACAATTTTAAATTTGGTTAACCCCTTCTAAATTTGAAGTTGATGACAGTTTTTTAAGGTAAACAAAAAATAATTAAAATTAAAATTCTCAACAAACTGACATCATTGACTGAAATCAAGGTGTAACATAATAATGTAATGATTTGTTTTCTATTTATAATTTTTACTACAAAACACACAAATAAAACGCTCGTTGGTATTTTTACGATTTTAACATTCTTCTCTATTGATTGGATGTTTAGTTTGTTTTACTTGAAATATTGAAGCTTTTTAAATAAATAAAATTTTAAAATTTATTGGCCCTGTGGGATATATTTATTGTTTTCTATAAATTGGCTGCTTTGTGCTGAAATGTGTGCAAGGCCTCATTTTGCAAAAATTTCGAGAAAAATTTATATAAATAACCTATTGTTCGGATATTTTGTTATTATTGTTTAACTGAATGTTCGGAAAGCGCAGTAATTTTTTTTTATAAACGTCCCCTAAAGTTTTCGTGTTTTTTTTTTAAATATACTGTAATTTTTGCATAAAAATTTTTTTCACTGCTGAAAAACCTTAAACTTGACCCCTCCCCCCCCAAAAAAAAATTGTCGTACATACAGGGTCTCTAGGGTAATCATGATTTTTTTTCTGGACCATTGATACTATATTTTCAAGAGGGCCGCCAACGCGCAAGAAAGTGATCCTCTACTTATATACAAAAAATTGACTTTTCCATCCGTTTTCAGATATTCAGTGTTTTCCTCCGCCTACAAAATTAAAACGCATCCTCCCCGCCTTAATTCCATGTTGTTGTATCAATAATTTAAGATCAAAAAGTCGTTAACAATGTGGCAATCTTAATTTAACATCCCTTATAGCAATTTCCCGCAATTATTCTACCCCCATATCCATTATCTTATCTCTCAAACTTATCAGAAAATAAGACCGACGGGAAATTTTATGAGCTCACATACAGAGTGACTCGAAATAAATTTAAACGTGACCGGTGTTTTTCTTTTGGCGAAACCCAAAACCTTTGGCAAAAACATAATTTGTCAGAATTTAGAAGAAAAGAAGCATGGAAGAGTCGAAGTAAGTTGTGATATTGTATTAATTTACCCCCTTTACATCCCTCAACCACCCCCAAATTTTTTCATAATATTAAAATCGATTCACGGGAAGTGTGTCAAAGACAGCCAGAAACTGTAAATTTAAATAAAATCGTTTAATAAAAAAAATCCCCGTGTCGTCTTCCTAATAGAGAAACTTGTCAACGTCGCAATCCAAGGCCTACGGCGCTCTTGATATTTAAATTTGGCGCACGCCCAATAGCGATTCGGATGGATTGTGGTTCTGCTCATTTAATGAATTTATTAATTTGTGGTTCAGGTGTTTTTCGTTTCTAAAAAATTATTTTCGATACTTTTGTAATTGTAATTGTGATATTTTAAGGTTCGGGAAAATTATAATCGGTTAAATTATATTCGTGTCTTTTAAGGATCGAGTAAATTAAAATTCTATAAAATTATATTCGTATCTATTATTTTCCGGGTGTTTTCGTTCATATTTCGTTTCGGACGTTTTATTTTCTGTTCAATTGTGTTTCGGTTTTTTTGACTTGTCTTTGTGTGTAGCTTTAAAAAAATTTTTGCAAGGGTAGTTTTCAATAATTTGAGGGTCCTACAAAAAATATTAATTTTTTTTTCCTCTGTGTTTATTTTTTTAGTTTTATTTTGACCTGTTGAATTTCTCACGAAATTTTTTGTACGCTTAAAATATATTCAAGGGGCTACGTTTTTCACATTTTTATGCCATGATTTTGCTCACATTCTAAAGCTTTCTTTACAAATTATCGATTTCTAGAATAAAACACTCACATTTTTCAAGTTTTCACTGTTTTTTAAGCGTTCAAAAAAAGTACATTTTTTCTCTGTTAAAATGAAAAATATTTAAGGTTGTTCAAGAGAGACAGCAGGCTATAAATAAGTATTTTAGGGAAAGATGAAAATAATTTAGGCAATTGTTTAATAAAAATTTCTGTTGTGTCATTTTTCATTAGTGGTGTCGTGCATATGATTTTTATTTTGCCATTTTTAGCCAAAAAACGGCAAAAATTGTATTTTGTCAAGGCGTAAAGTATGGTATTAATTTCTTTCAATCAAAGTTCTTTACAACCAACAACCCATAACACTAATTTAACGAGCGACTGTAATGGACCATTTACGCTCCTAGGATAATAATGAAGCTTAGACGTAAAGCACAAGATGGCGTGACAAGCGATAAAACTTTATTTTATAAGAGCGCTAATTGACGCAAAAATGTGAATTATTTTTCTATATTTTTAAGACAATAAATATTTATTAAACGTAAATAAATTCAATATAATTTTAGTACCTAACCAATAATAAGTATCGTTAAATTGGGCCCAATCAAGCTACACCCCCGCCTCAACGAAAATCAATTTGGATATTGTAAAAATTATGTGCTAATTATGAACTAATTTAGTCCCTTTTAAAAAATTTTGTACTTATTGAATAACGGAGTTATTCGCACTTAAGGGGGGGGGGGGTGTGGCTTGGCGCTAAGCTGCACCCCCTCATGCTTAGGAGACAGATTTAATAAGAGTTGATATATCATATTTGATATAACTATGTACTCTTAAAGAAAAAACCATCGGTGTGTAGCTTGATATCAAGGTACACCCCCCTCTGCTTAGGAAAGAGATTCGATCATAAGTGACTATTGCTACGTTTTCATGGATATTGAATTCGTTTTCAATATGTTTTGAAAACTTTTTTTTCATGAGTTTTCATGACAGGTTTTCAAATTTTGATATTTGGCAGTTGACATGTGTCATAGTTGTCAAATATTAATTTTTGAGTTTTGGTACTTTTTTTTTTAAATGTATTTTATTCAAAAGATGATGTTGGCCCTTGCCACATATTTTTTTTTTAATTTTAATTGCTACTCTGTTTTGCAAGTGGAAGTAAAGAAAGAAATGCTGGACTGGCACTGACTTTCGAGCCAAATATTTCTTTTATTTTCCATAATTAATTTTTTTTAAGTCTTTAAAAAAACAAATTTTTAGTTATTTAAGTAAGGTTATCTTATTAATCTTCTTTTTTCTATATACTCCACCAAATTTTAGAATGCCGGTTCCACAGTTTCACTTCTATTTCTCTCTCAAAAAGAGTGAGAGCAATAAAATATAATTTGGCGGCTGTCTGGTAATCCGACGCAATACGCATGTGTAAAGTCAATCCCCGTTTTCATGGAAAATCGGTATTTCGATCTCAATACGATCTTGATCCAACCCTAAAAATTTTCAGGGTCGGATCTAGATTGAAATCGATTTGAATACTGGAAAAACAGGCGTTTTCATGGACGGTATCGGATTGAAATCGTTTTCAGAACGAACTCAATTCCCATGAAAACGTAGCATATGCTAAAATTTGGTACTAAGTATACACTAATTTCGTCCCCTTTAAAAAATTGTCTACTCTCAAGAAAACTTCATTTTTTTTATGTAGTGTGTGCCTTGATATCAAGCCACAAGAAAAAATCTAGTTTGCTATCGAAAGTAACCCCCAACAGTTTAGCACTATTAGAAAAAGGAATGGGGACATCATTAAAAGGAAATTGAACATTAATTCAAGACACACTGTTTTTTCATAATTAATAATTAGATAAACACCAGTTTGAGAATGCAAGCAAGATGGGACACCCTGTACATCCGTAACTACTCTGAGTTTAACAATCTAACTGCCCCCTCCCCTCCACACACTTATGAATTAGACAACCGCCCCTACTTCGTTAGCATATTTATGTGTCGACAATAAAAACTGATGAGGAGGCGGTGAAGGGGTCAGTCTTATGGGGTTGATTTCAGCAAACTCGGTTTGACAGTCAGTTTTCGGATGATTTGCCGCCCCGCCGAGTTAAATCCGTTGTTTTTGTATGCATATACGGGGTCTTAAATTGCAGTGTGCAGGGTTATTCCATTATAAATTTTATCCCCTCTTTTCTCTGTTATTATGCATTTCACAAAAAAATGTCTTAAACAAAAGTTGTATAACTCTAAGTAAACTATAAAATTATGCGTGGCAAAATTGTCCAATGTCATCGCATATGTCAAATTTAGACATCAACTCTCTTATTTTAAATGGAACACCCTGTATATTTTTTTAAACTTCGTTAGATATTTTCTTCCTGATTCCAAAAATATATCATATGTAGGGTTTATCTTTAGCGGTTCTCGAGTGAAATAAAAAATAATTTGCAATAAGGGTAGTGTGAAAAATAGTTTAGGGTTCTTTGTTCATACATATAGCTCTTATGGGAACGTTTTTCTAAATTTGTTTAATTACCGTACAAGACAAAGGTAATATATGGTATATCTTTGGAATCGGGGAAAAAGATATATCGAAGTTTTAAAAAATATACAGGATGTTCCATTTAAAATAAGAAAGTTGATGTCTAAATTTGACATGCGATGACATTGGACAATTTTGACATTTATTACTTTATAGTTTACTTAAAGTTATGGAACTTTTGTTAAATACTATTTTTTGTAAAATGCATAATAACAGAGAAAAGAGGGGATAACGTTTATAATGAATAACACTGTACTCTGCGTTGCATTGTTTTGTTTTTAGACACTACAGTGGGATTTACTTAAAAGTGTTGTTAGCTTTCCGGCCAACGGGGCTCTTTGGTCGCATTGATTAAGAGAAACAACGGCTCAGAAACAACTCTTTTAATTCTCGTCTCAGGATTTTACAACGCCTTCAAATATTAGAGACCTTTTGCACCTCTTATGAAAAATTCCCATAAGATGACTTTATCGCTTCAGAACGCGTTGTGACGTAGCTAATGTCACGGTATTTTTATAAGGCAGCTTTTTTAGTTTTTGCACGACGCCTTTGATTTTTTTATAAACGACTTTATACGGCGTTTATTATTATCAAGAATTTACAAAAATAATTTGTCCAATAATATTTTTCATTTTAAATGTGCTTTTTACAGTGAATTGTAATTATTAATAAATCTCTGAAAACTCGAAAACACAACAGAGAAAAGGGAGGTTATGACAAACAGATCGGAATCACTTGTCACAGTTGCCAGAGCCAGTCAAGGTTTTAAGGCGCATTTACACAGACAAACTTTCCTTTGATGTTGAAATGCCGACAAAAATTTACACGAGCCTCTTGAGCAAAATGTTCAAAAAAAAAGTTCGAGCAAAATCTCGTACAAAAAGACCCACGGAAATTTTGGAGAGAATGTTAAGCAAAATTCACTGAACTTAACTGAAAATAGAAAGACTAAGTTTTAAAACAAGGTATTTTTAATTAAGTGCTTTCCGACGGAAAAACGATTTGATGTCGAAATTCACATTTTACCTCATGAGCAACTTCGATTGACCTGATTTTTATAGGGGATATGCCAGTATACTTGTAACTTTTTTGGGGTTGTAAAAAAACGAGAATAAAAAAAATAATAATTGGCACTTATTTATTGCTGTTGCCTGTAAAATGTAATGATAAAAATTTACGTTTAAAAGAATATCTCTTTATTTTACTTCCTAGTTTAAAACACAATACAATAATAATTAAGTCAAATTAAAAAACCTATATACATTTTATTAAATCTCAAATGTATGAACAAAAGCACGTTCGGTCTAAATAATAGCCGTTTATTACCCACTTTTACAACCCTTCGATCCCCCTTGTCTAAGAAAATATAATTTAGCAGTAATAGGCTAGACTTCTGAATCGGAATGTTGCTCCTTTGCATACTGTTTGTTCAGTGTCAGTAATCGACCTTGATTATTACATTAAATTGACAGTAAATATCTATCTTCAGCATTTTCATGAACCCTTTGCTTTTTTAAGCAACCTTTGGGGCCTTAAACTAACTAGGTAAATCTGGTGTGAGGAATGAAAAAAAAAACAATCAAAGCTAAGGGTAAAGTAAAGTTACAAAAATATGATTTAAAAAAAAATCCCCTCCCCACCACTCCTCATAATCGTGAGGCGCGGATTACCGCTTAAAAGTGCAATTTTTGAGTTTTTTGCCGATATTTGAAAAACTCAAATTTTTTGGAAAAGAAAAATTTTCCTTGGTTGTTTTTTGAATTTAGGAAAAATCCCTTGGAAATAAAAGAAACTCACAAGAAAATCCCAAAAGACCCCCGAGCAAAAAAATCCGGGAAAAACCTTAAGAAAAACATATTATAAGTAACCCTAATCCATGTGACAAAACTGATAGCCAAGAATAATGTTTCGCTTGCCGTCTGCTTTTTTTCACAAAAATTTAAAATAAAAGTTGGTGTTCCATTTTTTTAAAGAATTGAGATCACTGGTCACTGATGTGAAATTTTATTTATTCTCATCTTTAAAAATATGTTTGGCAATAATGCGTTTTTAGTAAACCGTAATTACCCTTTAAGATGGTTTTTTTCACATCTTACAAATTATTTAAAAATAGTAAAACGGCCATTTCAAGCGGTCGGACGGGACAAAAAAGTAACCCATGACTAAAAAAAACCAGCTGTGACTTGTATATGATTAAAATTATGACTATATTTTCTAATAAATAATTTCCTAAAACCATAGGTTATCCAATAAAATAGTTTAAAACAATAAGTTGCAACCAGATTTTATAGGGCTAACCTTTAAACTTTGGGTTGGACGGGACAAGAAAAACCAAAACTTAATTTTACTAAATTCTTACTTTTATATATTTCAATTTTTTAGAAAAATGCTTTATCAATGCTTTTACAAAGTAAACAAAAGGCATTGGAATTAAAGGAGAAAGCATGTTGGTAACATTTATTTTAAAAATTATTGTGAACCATGAATCAGTAAAGCTTTTCTTTTGGATGGACGGGACAAAAAAAAAATAATTGAAAAAGTATTATTTGCTTTCCGAAGTCCGAAACTGTTTGTATATTTCGCCTTTTTTGCATACCAAGAAAAAGTGTTATAGTGGTTTTATGATTTGGAGTTATTTCAAGATTTTTAACAAAAACCAGTAAATTTTGAAAGCGTTTTTCTTTTTTTTTAATACAATTACATTTGCTTGCAAAAATTGGTTTTAGGGCCTCGTCTGGTTGTAAAAGTTTTTTTAAAGGTAGTTTTATTATAAAAAAAAATACGACACCTGTCACACAATCTACAAAGCTCTTTTTAATTTGTAAAAACTATTTTTTTTATTTTTTTTTTGGCAAACATTAAAAAAAAAACACTTCTTTTAAGCATTTGTTTGTTCACTTGTAGGGCAGCCTTTTTTTAAAATTGAAAACACCTCTCACACAGTCTTTAAATTGTTTGTAATTTGTAAAAACTTTTTTTTTCAAAAATACTCAAAAAACCATGCAAGAAATACTGATTTTAAGCCGCTGGGGGAATCTGTCGCGATACATTTGAATTCAGTTTAAATTCACACAAAACTGCAAAAAACTCGAAAAAAAACGCGAAAATAATGGCGTCAGGTAGACTCGCGCGACTAACAACCTTCACAACGAATTGCGGAAGATGCACTATGCTGTAGAGAGGAGAAAGAGTCGGAGGTCAGAGACTCACGTATGCAGCGAATTGGGTTGTTGCCAAGTGTTTTTTAAATCTTTAACTCAAAGGAAGTCATTATTATTTTTTTTATTAATTTTTTTTAAATTTAGAGGATTTAGAGGAAATATTTATTTTTATTTATTTGAAAATGGCCCTATTGTAAAATGGTTAAAGTTAGACATGAATATTTGTAAAATTCTGGTAGATATAAGCACCTATATTTTTCAACTTTTCAAGTCATTTAGACAAAAATCTGTTGGATTTTGCTCGCATGTGAACTTTTTGACTTGTTTTGTCCCCCCTTTCATCAGTTAAAAGGATGGCTATGTTATATGGTTTAAACTGAGCTGTATTACACTGCAACGTCATGAAAATGGCCTTGAATAAATTCAAAATGTGTTTGTAAAACAGGCATTAAACAAAATGAAATAGACTGCGCTGTATATTTTTTTTCGCTAATCCTAGAGAGGGGGATTCATGCAAATTTCATGACAAAATTATAGGTCATAAAGGAGACAAATTGGGAGGTAAAAACGTCTGGGGTAGCCCCAGGAATTTAATTTTGGGACCGATTCCGAACCGTGTCGGGACGATTTTAGTGTTTTTATACGGCCGGTGCGGATCGGAGTGAATTAAAACATTTTTGCGCGAATTTGAGAGTTTTACGATGCGTCATTTAAGTGAACTGCACCCTTATTTGTCAATTTATACCTTAGATTAAAAAGAGACAAGATATCTAGTCCAACGAAAACGCCTTGGCAAATAATAACAACTGTTTAGTTAGAAAGATAGGGACAGAGAATTCAGTCTCAACCACTTTAGGCCGTGATTGGCTTGTGGGTGGGGAAAGTTGGCAGAGCGCAGACGGTCGGATGATATTTTTATTTTACATTATCTTTTTCGTGTTATTTTTTTTTAAATTTCAGGATGTTTTAAGCAGTTAAGTAGTTTTAAAACCACATTTTGTCAAAAAACGTTTATAGTGTTCTTTTACCAGTAGGAGAATATTTCAGTGCTTTTAAAGTGATATTTTGGAACAAATCGTCCAATGTTTTGAAAACAAAGGGAGAGCAATTGAAATCAGTCAGTGGCGGTACATGCCGGTAGGTACACAGAAAATAAAAAAAAGTTACTACTAAATATACTTAAATTAGTAGATCCTTAGATTAAAATATCAACAAACACGTTTTTATTTTTTTGATGAAGTAGTTAATTCCCAATGCGTCAAATGAGATATTTTCGAACGTTTTTATAAGGTTTCTGTAAAGGTTTTTTTTTTATAAAGACGATAAAATAAAGCATACTTTTGATGAAGTAGTTAATGCGCAAATAAGATATTTTCGAAGGTTTTTTTTTATAAAGACTATAAAATAAAAATAGGTAAAGTCCTTAAACCAACTTGCAAACAACAATAAAAGTTAATTCACATGTGTTGAGGTTTGTAAGAATATTGAATTCCTTATCAGAATATTAAGGTTGATTTATACTGCGCTCGCCCTTCGAATTGATATTTAAATCTTTTTGTCTGTCCTAGATGCCTCTATATACCCTAAGCATTATTGACTTTATTGTGTACTGAAGAAGGCAGTATAAGTAAGTTTCTGCTAATCACCAGAAAAAAATAACAAAATTAACAAACACAATCACATAATTTTTTGCTAGTTGGTAATATCTTTTTTTCTTGATATTCCAGGCGCTATAAACTGTGTTTCTTTGTTTTAATGTTTGGCATAATTGTAATGTGTTGAAAATTGAAATTGCTATAAATCATATACAAACTTTGTAATAAATTTATTTTGTATAAAATTACACTACAAACATTTATTGTTAGGAAGCTTCCGAAGCTCAAATTGGCAGAATTATTTTTTGCATGTTTTTTAAATTATTTTGCAGATTTCATATTATAGGAAAATTTTAATAATATAATCCATGTGTAAATTTATATTTAAATCGGTACGCCACTGGTGTGTTTACTGTAAACAACAATAATATAACCAAAGTCTCCGTAAGTGTCAGGTATTTTGTCTCTTTTTAATCTAAGATTTATACCCTGAAAAGGGCGTCATTAAAAAAAAAAAAACGAATTTTGCATTCGTCCATGCATCTTTAAAAGTCAATCTCTTACAAATTACCGCTAGATTTTTTAATTTTAATACTTTTTTAAAAGCATTTGAAAGACGTTTAAAATAACGTATCACTTGACCCACTTTCCCTGGTTAAATTTTCGTGGTGAAACTCACCCCTCAAAAGGGGTGTGTCCTACGAAAATTCCAATATAGCCAAAAAGTGTCCCCTTGAATAACAAATCGACGTGTTCGAGGGTTTTTTGAAAATCGTACTCTAAATACTAGAAAACGCCTCTTTCGTTTTCGGTTGGACACCCTGTATGAGTGCCTATACGCTAATTCGGCTTAAAAGCGTTCCGTGAACTCCCTATTATTGAATTTGTTAGACGTTTTCAAACAGTTTACTTTACCTAAACGCGCATAAATTGTCTTAACATTTGAAAATAATTTCTAAAAATCTTGCAGGAAGTCTGACTAACCCATAGCCCACCCACGCTCGTCAGTTTTAGTGCTCCAGTTTTACTCATTTACTACATTTATTATACGCGCCTAAAATCGGTTTTAAATAAAATGGAATTCTCCTTAATTAAATGTCGCTAAATGGCAGTTTAAAAAGAAAACAAATATAGGGTGTGCAAAACGCATTTTTTAAAATAATTATAACTTAGCGGGAAATTGTCCGATTTTAATAGTATTTACCTTTCTAGAAGGCCAAAGCTTCAAAATTTATAGGAACAATGTCATACTTGACATTGACAAAACCCCCCTAAATATGTGCGGCACTGTGAAAAATCTAAAACATGGGTTACGAAGGCTCATTCTTTCGAGGCACATCGATGTAAAATTTAAAAATTCGGACAAGAAATAAGGAAATTTGCAACTTTTAAATAGACCATAGTTTACATGCAAAATCAAGCTTGTTAAGAAAAAATCTACTTGTTTAAATACCTTTTTCAAAAATTGATCGATTTTAATAAGTTTAAATTTTTTAAAAATTTTCAATTTATAGAACTTGTTTAATACGTTGCCCAATTTTATTAAAGAAATTAGCAGCTTAAATAAATATTTAAATGCGCTCAAGAAACTGTTGTTTTTAGAAGTGTTCTACACTTTACAGGAGTTTAAAGAATATCTTTTACATAGACCATAGGCAATATAGTTTTTGTCTGAATGTATGAGTAAGCTTTGTTTGTTACTGATTTTTTAGTCTTATATATTTATTGTTATTGAAATTTGAAAATGGCAGACTTATTAAAAAAAAACTTTTTCTGCAACACTATTCAATCTCAAACATCGGTTACAAATGAGGTTACAAAGTCAAATCCTTGCCAAGCAAACCGTTGCTAGGTCATAGAAATAGAATAAGAAAAGAATGGGACCAAGCACGGAACCCTGTGGAACGCCCAACTCAATATTACTAGAACTAGATTTTTTATTTCCCACCGTAAGGCGTTGACATCGACCTGTTAGGTAAGAGCGAAACCAAGACAAAACTGAACCTCTAAAGCCATACTGGTAAAATGTGTTTAGGAGAATCGAGTGATTGACACAATCAAAAGCTTCTGATCGGGTAATTTTAGAAAAAAAAAATTTAAATATCGCTTTGTTAGTGCCAGTATTCTTTTGAAATCCAAACTGGGATTTGTCTACAATTTTTTTCAATGACTTTAAATAGAGTTGATAATAAAGAAATTGGTCTTGTAAAGTGGAATTACTAACGCGGATTTCAGACTGTTAGGAAATACACCAGTAACCCATGAGACATTGATAGAACATCGGACAAAATGGAGAATGAGAATTTCCGCAGACAACCCATCCTCTCCAGACGAGTTTTTGTTTTTCATAATTTTTAGAGTGGTTGGAACTTCTTCTAGGTTTGTAGGTGAAAACGAAAATGAATTAACAACAAATACATTAGAGAGATATGACATTGGATCAGTGGATGATTGAAAGTCTTTAGTCAGATTGCGATATATCAGGATCAGAAGTAGTTTTTGAACAATTCTTTGAATGATTTTCTAGCTTTATTGTTTGTTTGAAGAATTAAAGAGACGATCCTCATAATCTTTTTTTTAGAAGCAGCAATAAAGCTCAATCGTTTCCTAAACGCGTTCAAATCGTTTCATGAAAACCGAAATGTGAATCGTATTAAAAACGTATTGACTTCCACGTGAAAACGTAGTACTTAATTATTATACATCAAATGTTTTTGTTATGATTTTACAAGATAGAACATATGTATGGACGTAGAGAAATATAGCGCAATATTCTGCTTCTTTTTATCTGTAAAAAACAACCGCTAAAATACAGATATCAGAAACCCATTTGTGCGGTTTTGTATATCTAATATTTTTTTATCAAGTTCACACTTACGAAGTGTATTACACTCAGAACCAGAAGAGAGGACGCACCTGCACACAATGGGAATTTTCCAGGAATAACCCATTTGTGGGCTGTGTGATGATGACTACGAATCATCCTCCAACATCATCTTTGAGTGCCCGGCACTTAACTACTGGAGAACTCGGCACTTTCTAGAAGAGGCATCTTCTCAGAAGGGAGGCTCTCAGAGGACACTTCTAAGGAGGGTGCTCAACCTAGCGAAGGCATCGTACCTCTTTTAGATGAAAGAATAACAGCAAGGAATACAATCAGCAATCAGCTGCAGTGTCAGTGACATGTCGAGTGATTAAGACAATGTTACTTACAGTTTCCGGGATATCTACGAAATGGAGAAGCTTCTACCATTAGGGAACGTGCCAATCGGTAAACTGGGAACAAAGAGGTCGTCCTTGACCTTGACATATTTCGGGCGCACTTCCGCGCAATTGCGCGGGAAATTCAAACATAATACAGGGAATACCTAAACCTTACCTTCTTAGAATAGAAATTCTGCTCCCAGGGAGTCAAATTCCCTCGCTACTATGCTTCTCATTGGTCCAAATCTTCGACTTGAATCAGTTTCTCTCACTTTTGCCCGATATTGATCGAAAGTAATCCTCTTAGTCAAGACCAATAGGATTACTTTCTATCAATATCGGGCAAGTGAGAGAAACCGATTTAAGTCGAAGATTTGGACCAATGAGAAGCATAATAGCGAGAGAAATTCTCTCTCTATTGAGATTCCTTTAGGTGTCCCCCAGGGGTCTCATTCTGGACCCCTTCACTCTGAATCTTTAACTAACTGCTGATGATTTTAAGCTTTCTAAACTAATTCGCTCTCTGATTGATACCATTGGTCTACAATAGGATCTTGATAATTTTTACTACTGGTGTAATACAAACGATTTAGATCTTAATGTCAAAAAATGCTTTTGTATATCTTTCTCGCGAAAATCAACTCCCATACAAAATAACTACATTCTAGGAGATCAGCTTATCGAAAGAAAGAACGAAATACGAGATCTGGGTGTCATCTTGGATGTAAAGTTAACATTTAAGAGTCATATTTCTGGTATAGTTTCTAGAGGATATAATATGTTAGGGTTTGTTACCAGATTGGCAAAGACTTCTCTTATCAAACATACAAAATATTATATTGCTCTCTTGTAAGATCGATACTAGAAAATTGCTATGTTTTCATGGGTATTGAATTCGTTTTCAAAACTCATTGTATCTTTTTCTTTTTTATAGCGTGTTCTTGCTCTTGATAAAGAACACGCTCTATAAAAGAAGAAGATACAATGAGTTTTGAAAACGAACTCAATACCCATGAAAACATAGCATATGCCTCTTTTATTTGGAACCCACAATATAATATTGATAAAGATAGGATTGAAGCGGTTCAGAACAAATTTTTAAGGGTTTGTGCTTGCCAAATGAACTTACAGCGTGGTGAATATACTTACTTTGTTATTACAAATAAATTAAAAGTGCAATCAGTGCAAAATCGTAGGAAAATTATCGATATGTTTCTTGTCTAAGCTTTTAAAAGGTGAAATTGATTGTGATGTATTGCTGGATTTAGTTAGGCTAAATGCTGCTAGACATACTAGGTTAGTAATACATTTTATGTTGAATTTCATTCCACTAATTATGCCTACCATACCCCTATGAGTAGATCGCTCCGATTAGCTAACGAACTCTCGGAACAATTTGTAATAAAAAACCGACTTCACTCGTATTTGTAATGTTAATATAGGTTTAGTTATAGGTATGTATGATGTATTTTTTATCTGTAGTTGTGTTTGTATCACTATTGTAAAACGGTGTTATCCGTATAATAAATAAATTAAAATATAAATCAGAATTTGACTCCCTGGGAGCAGAATTTCTATCAGTTCGAGAATAAGGGCACTGCATATATGTATATAGTAAATCAATCAAATCAGTCCATCGATTGGTAATACGAGGCAAGATAGAAATACTGGCGCTGAATGTAAAAGAGAGAGACGTCCGATGCGACAAATTTAAGGTTAACGTCTACCGCTTTTGCGCGACTTTTCTATTTTATTTATAACGTAAAATTTTCCGCAAAATTCGTGGGCGTGAAAAGACGTAACACTTTTTGTCTCTATTCGATGTTTCCGAGTAATTTAAGAAGCCTCCCGCAAAGCTCTAAGTGAAAGGTGTTGGTGAAAGTGGGTCTTTGTGTGCTCTATTGAATAATAAGGCAACCCTTCCCCGATTTCATTCTTTCCCTCTCGACTTGCCCTTTTATCCAATCTATCACGTTTCACACACACGTCGCGCTTTCGTGGCAGACACTGAACTAAACACACAAACACGCATACACTGGTGCATTTAAGTTGAAAACTACTAGAAAAATTAATTGAACCAAAGACATTCAAATGAATTAAACCAAAGACATAAGTTATACCTTTATGAATTGAACTGTTTTTTTGAATGAAAAAAAAGGAACAATAGATACTTTATGGTCGTGCCAATTTCCAGCCCGATAACTTTCAGCTATAGTTCAAAATAGACCATGTTGTACAGGTTTTACGTCGACGACGCACAGTGGGCGAAATGTAATTTTTGGGAGGACAAAAATATTCTGAAGTTTATGTTCAGATTTTATGGCGTAATTATGTTATTTTCAATTCAAGTAAACAAGGTTTAATATAATTTTTAAAAAAATCAATTCTGCTATCCTACTTATGTTACAAATGCGAAAGTTTGTGTGTTGATATGTGTTTGTGGTTGTTCCTTAATCACGCAAAAATGCCTAAACCGATTTGGATAAAATTTAATACGAAGATAGGGTGTGATCTGCTGGATTGACTTATAGGTTACTTTTTGTTTGACATTTCGCTTACTGACAGCTGTCAAGTGAAATTGTTTTTGGATATTTAAATGAAACATCTGTATATTATGAAGATATCTTAACTAGGTGGAAGGTAAGGGAAGGAAGGGGGTGGATGGAAGGGTGAATTAAGTTGGCAGGAGTAAAAAAAGCGGGTATTTAGCTAGTTAAACAAAATTAGTTGAATGGTTGTGCCCTGTTTCTGGTAATGTTATAATTCTTGCTTTACCCATCGGTTAAGTATACGTCAAAAATATTTTTGAAAATAATATTATTTTTATAGTTATATTTAATCATAATTAACTGAATTTTTACAAATCTTGCTTGTGGCAAACTTTTTTATTTTTGGGTTTAGGAAGTTGAAATAAAAAGCATTCTGATAAAAATGACGTGATTAGTTTCTGAGGAAAGCCGATTTACATGATTATTTAAAATGACCACCCTATATATTTCATATTCTAAAAAAATATATTTTTAACAATATCATTGGCCATGGACAGTACTCTTATATCAAATTCTTTTTATTTTGGCTTTCTAGAACCAATAATAAAAAGTTTGCCACGGGGAAGATTTATAAAAAGTCACCTTGTACATAAAATTTTAAAAAGACGAAATATTTCTTTTATTTTCCATAATTAATTTTTTTACAGTCTTTAAAAAAACAAATCTTTAGTTATTTAAGTAAGGTTATGTTCTTCTTTTTTCTATACATTCCACCAAATTTTAGAATGCCGATTCCACAGTTTAACTTCTATTTCTCTCTCTCTCTCTCTCTCTCTCTCTCTCTCTCAAAAAGAGTGAGAGCAATAAAATATAATTTGGCGGCTGTCTGGTAATCCGACGCAATACGCATGTGTAAACTCAATCCCCGTTTTCATGCAAAATCGTTATTTCGATCTCAATACGATCTTGATCCAACCCTAAAAATTTTCAGGGTCGGATCTAGATTGAAATCGATTTGAATACTGGAAAAACAGGCGTTTTCATGGACGGTATCGGATTGAAATCGTTTTCAGAACGAAATCAATTCCCATGAAAACGTAGCAATAGACACAAACTATATTTTGCTGTATTAAAGAATAGAATATCGGCTTTGATTTTACAAAAAATAAAAAATACCTTTTTTACCTTTTTTTTAAAATGCCTTCTAAAGTTTAACAATATAAAAAATGCCTTCTTATTTTGTAGCATTTTTTTAAAAGTCCCATAAAATGAGTTAATTGAAATAAATTAATATATTAAGATTATGTTAAATTAACCAGTACACACCTCTATATCTCCCGACCGTGATATTATAGTTAATTTTTGTACTGGAAATCCAAAAGAATTTCAAACTTTATAGAATTTTACAGAAAAAAATGACTTATTGATGCAATTTAAGTTGACTTGCAAAGAAGTTAAAAAACCTCCAAATCAGTTACTTCAACCGAAAAGAAACTAAAAAACAAAAGATCTTGGGTGGAAATAACGAAAATTCAAACTTGGATGAGTATCCCACAAGGAACACACAAGTAGTTTCACTGGTCACCCTCCACTATACATCATTAAACACCATCATACACTTAGATTTCCAACCTTGAACCACTCACAAATAGGCATCGTTCCGCACTGGTACTTACTTATCCAAGTTACCTGATACGAAGTCGTCCTGGCGTGTTAATATTTCCAGTAGGATTATGCGCCTAAGGCAATTAAAACAAAGAAGTTAAAAAACCTCCAAATCAGTTACTTCAACCGAAAAGAAACTAAAAAACAAAAGATCAAAAGATCTTGGGTGGTTGTTTTGTTTTAGCTTTTCTTTTCATAATTTTTGCAAAAAAAAATCTTACATCTGTAATTTCACTTATCCTTCAAAATAAATTATTTTCCGAGGGATTTAAGTGAGTATAGAGACAGCAAAAATTTTTAAACAGTGGCGTGCATTCTCAGATTTGTCACATTTGCGTACAAACCCTACGATTTCTAAGCGAATGTGGGGTCAAGATATTTGCAATGATCAACTTTTGAAAGAGTATAAGATAGCAATAAATCCTGCATAAGAATTTAGAATATGGCGTTGTTTTATTCTATGCTGTTGGACATAGAACAGGCTTGATAAAAATTACAAACAATAACAATAACTTAACCTATATTCTAGGGAATTTTCATCTGTCATACGTCAGCTTTCAGCCCATGAAATGCTCTTTCGAAATTGGTATTGCAGTTCTCTTTCCGTTGGGCAGGCAAAGTAACTAAATTGAATCTCATCACCCTCAAAACGTAAAAGCAAAGTAAGTGAACAACCCTCCAGCAAGAAGAAAATCATTAGTTGTGTCAATATTTTCTCGGTGCATTTTACGTGTAGGGATACGGCTTTTTATTTGCGCACGTTTTTAGCGGGACCTTTTTGGTTTGGCTTATCGAGATGGATCGGACGTTATTTTTTATGTGTTTGCACTAACAAGAGGTAAAAAGAAAGAGATTTTGGTGTTTTCCCAGCTAAGCGCTGACAAAACGAATGGCACTATCCCATGCAATTGCAGTGTTTCGTCATTTGTTTTGGGAAGCGCTCTTTGATTTGAGTATAACCATATTATTATAGAAGGACGTTTCCAGTGATAGGTAATAACTTTTTTTTTAAAAAAAGTAGGTATTTAGTTTATCACCGGCTTCTAGCCGTCTTACTAATCTTATTATTATTACCGAGAAGTCCTAATTCCTCTAATTCTCTGTCCCTTCTAACATCATAAATATAAAAACGCTTCTGTCAAATAAACAATTGAGATCATTGACAAGCTACCAAGAAGCAAAGCCTACTTAATTTTTACTATGTAGAAAGAAATACCATAGACGTCTTTTCGCGACCGATGTTTTCGAAAGCACATTTTGAAAACATACGTCATCGTTTCGAATCATCGCCACTGATCGCCAAAATGACAATTATTGAATGACATTAATCAGCTGTGTTTGTGTGGCTTCTCGTTTTTTGGATTTGGAAGTTTTTTTTGTGATTTTTCGAAATGGATGTCTTAGATCCACAAGTGAGCCTTTATTTTTGTCGCTGCTAGATGACCTTCGCCTATTTTCATTATTGCTAAAAATTGACAAGTACCGCCATATTGAACCGTGTTCGAAACGGCGGCCGAGGCGCTTTCGAAATCCTTAGAAATGTTTTGAACCGTGACGTCACCGTTTCGTCGCCAAAATAACATTTTACGCATGTTTTCAAAGCGGTTTTGAAATCACCGGTCGCGAAAAGACGTCTCATATTGAGAAGGATTGAAATCTCGTTAATTACAGTAGGCATGGAAGTAACGCAATATTAAAAATCTTAAGTATCTCAAAAACGGCTTTACCAAACTATCACATATGCTATATTAATTAAAAGGAAATTTCATCACAAATTAAAAAATTAAATAAAATATGGGGTGTTCCATTACAAAAATACTAACTTTGGCTTATATGTTCAGAACTAAAGACGGAGGAAAAAAAAAATTCTTTGTCAAACATTCAATAAAAAAGCTCTTTAAATTTTCAATAATACCGAAGGTATAGACCTTCTCCTAAAATGCAGACTTTTCAAAAAGCCCCCGTAGCTTGTAAACGGCTCGACATATCAAGATGCGGTTTTCACCTTCGAACTTCTCTTGAAACTCGAGCTTCGCATGTGGGAGTCAGTTTTTTCTATCTCGCCTGGAAGTACCTTAAACCCCCCAAAAGTGCCCAATTTGGGACACCCTGTACAAGAACCTATATAACTAATTTAGTGCTAATTTTGTACCGCAAAAAAAATTTAGAGTTTGTGTTTTTTAAAAGTTCCGTGACAAGTCTAATTAAGAGAATTCAGAGAAAAAAGATACCTACATAATTAGAGTTAATTTAGCGTTCCGTAGTTTCATTTTCATTTTTTAAATAATATAATACCAAAATATACAACAATTATTATATTCTGATGTCATTTTCTTACAAAAAAACATCGTTTTTATTTTACAGTGAATCAATAAGATTACTTAACACTAACAGAACTATTAAAACCGGGTAAAGTACTAAATTTATATTCCGAAAAAAACGAAACGTAATTTGACTCCAAAAGGCACATGAATCACTACGACCGATTTGGTGCTACAGAGTTATATCATTTTTACCAAAAAAAAACACTCCTCGGGAAAATTCTCCTATAGGCATTAGATTTGACTCCAAAAGGCACATGAATCACTACGACCGATTTGGTGCTACAGAGTTATATCATTTTTACCAAAAAAAAAACACTCCTCGGGAAAATTCTCCTATAGGCATTAGATTTTAAGTCTATCCCAAAATTCTTGATATCCCATTTATTAAATTAAAACTATAGGGACCATTTAAATATGTTAAGGCACTAATTTTCTAATGCCTTCAAAAATTTGGAGCTCGCTTTTTTTAAAATATAGAGCCTGCGCTGCTAGCCTCTATGGTAGCCATTGTAGCAGCGCAAATGATGGGTAAACCAAAAGAGGTTTAATACCAAAAGTCACATGAATCATTAGAACCCATTTAGTACTACAGAGTTACTCTTTTACCAAAAAAAAAAAAACTACTCCTCCGGAAAATTTTCCCATATCAGAATATAATATTTGTAGTATAATTTTCGTATTATATATATATTTTTTTTAAATAATATAATACCAAAATATACAACAATTATTATATTCTGATGTCATTTTCTTACAAAAAAACATCGTTTTTATTTTACAGTGAATCAATAAGATTACTTAACACTAACAGAACTATTAAAACCGGGTAAAGTACTAAATTTATATTCCGAAAAAAACGAAACGTAATTTGACTCCAAAAGGCACATGAATCACTACGACCGATTTGGTGCTACAGAGTTATATCATTTTTACCAAAAAAAAACACTCCTCGGGAAAATTCTCCTATAGGCATTAGATTTGACTCCAAAAGGCACATGAATCACTACGACCGATTTGGTGCTACAGAGTTATATCATTTTTACCAAAAAAAAAACACTCCTCGGGAAAATTCTCCTATAGGCATTAGATTTTAAGTCTATCCCAAAATTCTTGATATCCCATTTATTAAATTAAAACATAGGAACCATTTAAATATGTTAAGGCACTAATTTTCTAATGCCTTCAAAAATTTGGAGCTCGCTTTTTTTAAAATATAGAGCCTGCGCTGCTAGCCTCTATGGTAGCTATTGTAGCAGCGCAAATGATGACGGGTAAACCAAAAGAGGTTTAATACCAAAAGTCACATGAATCATTAGATCCCATTTAGTACTACAGAGTTACACTTTTACCAAAAAAAAAACTACTCCTCCGGAAAATTTTCCCATATCAGAATATAATATTTGTAGTATAACTCTAACTAACTGTCTTAAGTAGCGCTAACTTTTAAAAAACTCAAGCTCAAAATTTTGTTGCGGAACGAAATTAGCACTAATAAAAAAAGACAACTTTTTTTTATCTATTTATAGTACAAGGTGGCTACGCCGCAAAATAATTGCTACAAACAAGAAACTATCAAGCAGGCCATGAACGATCGAATTTATTGTTTCGCATATTATTGTTTTACCATTAACTACACTTTTTTCGAATTGGTTTTTAAAATAATTTATTTTGAAATGATATGTTTTTGATATATATTAATTATTGTGGTCTACATTACTTATAGACTTTTTTTACGTCTTGTGTATCTAAGAGGTATTCTGTAAAACATGATAGCTAGTGTATCCGTTTCATTTTAGGGTTTTCATTCATCATCAAGAATTTGTCTTTTTTGTGTTGCTTTTTAGGTTTTTGCTTTAACGAAAATATAAAATTCAAGGTTAAACAAATATACCTACTAATTGCTTCCAAAATTAAAAAAAAAAAGTGGTCGACACGAGTTTTGAACTCGCGATCTTCTGCAAGAATCAGCATCCTTCAATCGAGTGTTAGAAACCCTTTTCGCTCGGCCACCGTCTCATTTTACAAAACTTTCTTCATTCTGTATAGGCTCAAAAGACGAGCACGGCCAACTTGATTAAAAATTGTGGTAAAAAATCTCGGGATTTTTAAAAGTAGAGAAAAACAGGGGATAAAAATGTAACAACACTGCTTGAATCAGAAAAAGTTTGCTTGTTTGTTTATGCTTTTGCTCACATTTTAAAGTTTTCTTTCCAAACTTTCGATTTCTAGAATAAGTCACTCACTTTTTTCAAATTTTCAGTGTTTTTTAAGCGTTTCAAAAAAGTACTGCCAAAAAACATTTATTCTCTGTTAACATGGAAAATATTAAGAGAGAGGGCAGAATTTTAGAGGTAGATGGAGAGATAATTTAGTGAAGTGCAAAAATATTTAAGGTAGTTGAAGAGAGACAGCAGGCTATAAAAAAGTATTTCAGAGAAAGATGAAAATAATTTAAGGCAATTATTTAATAAAAATTTCTGTTATGTCATCTGTCTGTCATCTGGAGTGTTATCGTGCATATTATTTTTATTTTGGCATTTTTATACAAAAAAAGAGCAAAAATAGTAATTTTTCAAAGCATAAAGTGTGTGAGACATAATGTGGTATTAATTTCTTTCAATCAAAGTTCTTTACAGTCTTTAAATTTACCAAAAAATGTGTCCTCCTATAACTGTATTTAAGCACATCTAAAAATCATTTAACAGGTATTTAACTAAATTATTTGAAGGGTCATCATGGCTTTACCATTACTTCCTGTAATAAAATTAATTAAAAAAAAGGTTATTAGATCTGTAAATTTCCCTTTCGTTTTGTGATTGAACTCTCTTCTATTTAGCCGGTTTGATTTTGCATATTCTTATAATCCGTGTACGACCGAAAAATCTATACCCTGTATATTTTTATCGAATTTCCTCTTAAACCGCTTCCTCCGCCTTTCCTGGAGCTCTAATTTTATTAAGACACGAGAGTAACCTACTTGGGTCGACGTCACCGCCTGCCGTCGTCGCCGTCGCACTCAGGAGCGTCGCGGGCGTCCCGGTTGCCGGGTAACGCGACGCGAGAGATTTTTTTAGATAGAAGACACTACAGCCATTTATTAGCGGATAACCAATTTTTACCAATTTTAACGTAGGGGAAATTTTGCTGTCAATAATCAGCTGTTTCACTTTTGGTTCAAACCAAAAATAACCCTGCTCCGGAGCAGGGTTACCTTTGATTAACTTGACAGCACATTGTTGTTTGGGGTAAGATTTTTTTAACCGACTTGTGTGAAGCAAAATAGGTATGTAATGTATAAAGTACTGGTTACTGCCGCGTGTGTCGTGAGATATTATTTTTTATATATTTTTTAAGTAGGTTTAATGACTTGTTTTAGAAATATCATAAGGGGTGGCATTTCTTTGACCAGTTTATACTCATATTTTTAAGGCAGTTTATGTTAATTTGTGGGATTGGACTGTCTGTTGGACTAGGTTATTATTACTATTATGAAAAACCATAACTTTAAAAACACGATAACCAACCCATATTAGTATTTTGATGGAGGGGGTAATTACATATAACAGACCAAGGATAACCAATTGGTTGAACTAAGATATTTTCGTTATACGCTAATAAATGGTTTTAAAGTAAATATTAGGGAGCGTTACTCTATAAGGTTTTACCATAATAAGGGAAAACCGTATTTTATTTACGTTGAACCTTAACCATACTTTAAAAAAAAGTGTTATTGGGAGTTACATTAGTTTTCCTTATTCCTAACCTAAAATTTCTAACCTTGTAGGGATTTTCTCTGATAAATTCTCGCAAAAGAATTATATCGTCAGTGTAGCTGAACCTCAACCTCGCAGGTTTCTCCAATTTATTCATTTGTCACATAAATTTTAAAAATCCACAAAACAAGACTGTTTATGTTTATAATCAAAAAAAACTGAAAATGCAAAGAATATTAAAAAGTCGTGTCGAAAAACAAACCAACCATCACTATTATCCGTGCTAATTGAGGTTATGTTTAAAGATAAGGGACGTACGGTAACTGTACCGAATTAAGGGAATACCGTATTTTATTACGGTTCCCGTAATAAAAACGCAGGTCACGCGCATGCTCAGATGTCAAATGTCAATTTTCCTTAATAAGCGAACTCGAAAATGTACGCCCAATAGAGACATAAAGCTATTTGTAACTCATCGCGGTATACGTATCCACATCTAGCGAGAACCAAGCACATTAATTGGTCAGAAACTTGTACCACGTACGAAAAGAGCAGATATATGCTAATCTAAGGTGTTCTTGAACGCGATAGGTGTTGATATGCGTTAGGTATCACGTATCGTTACGGCACACGTATCGTATCTCAGCACCTATTGCGTTCAGAAACACCTTAAATTAGCATATACCTGCTCTTTTCGAAAGTGCTACAAGTTTCTGACCAATCAATTGCTATGTTTTCATGGGTATTGAGTTCGTTTTCAAAACTCATTGTATCTTCTTCTTTTATAGAGCGTGTTCTTTATCAAGAGCAAGAACACACTATAAAAAAGAAAAAGATACAATGAGTTTTGAAAACGAATTCAATACCCATGAAAACATAGCAAATGTGCTTGGTTCTCGCTAGATGCGGATACGCATACCGCGATGAGTTACAAATAGCTTTGTGTCTCTAAAGACCCTATTACAACGCATCGGTATCAGTATACCTAACGCGTTCGAAATAAAGCCAAAATACATTACATTCCTGACTTGTTTTTGATGTTTCGAACGATGCCCGCTTTTTTGAAGGGTGCGATGACAGAACTGCTGATTAAAATCGTTGCGTACGTTCGTGGGTCCGTAACGTTACGTACATCCCTCCGTACGCAACTAGTGGAATCGGCTGTGTTGTCATCGGACCCGTCAAAAATGCGGGCATTGTTCGAAACATGGCATGAAGAAGTCAAGAATATAGTGCATTTTGGCTTTGTTTCGAACGCTTAATGCAAGATCCACAGATTTGCTTATTGCTGCTCGATGCCATGTCCCTCTTTCTTTAATAGAGAGAGATGGAGAGAAACTTTTTTGCATTTTTTGTTGAAGATGCTGCAAATCTAACCTCACTTTGTTTATTAGTTTTCGTTTGTCAGTCAGTTTTATTTATAAAATGGAGAAAGAGATGGCTTGTTGTTAGACTGGCAACAAAACACGCGCAAACACTGCTCGCTTTTTTACGCCAAATTGTGGACAACAAAAAAAATCCGCTTGTTTTTTCGCTTTTTTTTATAAAGCTAGCTGCAAAAGGCAAGTCTGTGTTTTAGTTTTAAAAATGTATTATTTCACTTAAGAACTTACCAATCTGTTTCTCGAACAAGGCAGAAATAAAACAAAATAAATTTAAAGAAGATAACACTGCAGCCTGCTTCGACCCCACCTCGTTCGTACGGCACGACGAGAATAAATTGGACTAGTTTCTCCCTATGTTTGCAGTAGCCTGAAGCTCAAAAACAAAAGATCAAAGGATCTTGGGTGGAAATAACGAAAAATCAAAACAAGGAACACACAAAGAACCAACGCGAAAAGAGAAATGATTTAACGATGTTTCGCTCTCGAGTGAGCTCGTCAGTGCTTCCACTGGTCACTCTCCCCATACATCATTAAACACCATCATACACTTTGATTTCTAATTCCTTTTCGGTTGATGTAACTGATTTGGAGGTATTTTAAGTTCTTTTTTGATTTTTAATTGGTTAGGAGCATAATCCTATTGGAAATATTAACACGCCAGGACGAATTCGTATCAGATAAGTACCAGTGCGGAACGATGCCTATTTGTGATAGATTCAAAGTTGGAAATCAAAGTGTATGATGGTGTTTAACGATGTATGGAGAGGGTGACCAGTGGAACCACTGACGAGCTCACGCTGGTTACCCAGAGCGAAACATCGTTTAATCATTTCCTTGTGGGATGCTCATTCAGATTTGAATTTTCGTTTATTTCCATCCAAGATCTTTTGTTTTTAGATTCCTTCCGGTTGATGTAACTGATTTGGAGGTTTTTTAAGGTGTCAAATAACGTTAAGGCTGAAGACACAGTTAAAAATACAGACAGACTTTCAAAGACGTTCAATCAATGCTTTAAGTTAAAATAAAAGTACTAAGTGCCGGCTACTAGTGACAGATACAAAATACCAAAGTTTTGGTATTTTGTTTCTTGTAATTTGTATCTCATTAACGAAAATGGTTCAAAAAAGTAAGGTTAGAAATCACTGTAATTTGTATTTAGTCGCTAGTATTTTCAATTGTGCCTTCAACCTAATCGTCGAGCGTTTTTGACACGACCAAAAACTATCTAAACTATCAATGGAAACCGGTATTTGACAAATGAGGCTAGAACGCAAAAGTGGTTGCAAATGCGGCCTCAGCGTCCGTCCGACCGGCGTCTCTCCAAGAAGAGCGAGAATATTTCAGCGGCGTCGCTCGTCGGGACGCCTTGTAAACGCGTCGCCCTTTTTGGTTTGAGTATATTGCGGAAGAGCAATCGATAGGTGCTTGAACTAAAAATAGAAAGCGTAATCTGCCACTCGAGGTTTAAAACGTGCAAGAAGAACTGCTGGCTTAAGACACTTCCCTCAAGCCACATAACCGTACCGTATAAAAATATTTTAAATCCGGGTTAAAATTAACTTCGATAACCATGGCTTCAAGGTGAGGGTAAGTTCTCGTACCTAAAAAACTAATGGCTTGAAACAGAAAAAAGATTTGTAACCCGAGTTAATTTAACTCACTGATGGTCGCGCGCTATTGATAAACCGACCCTTATTAGACACTTAAAGATAATAGGGAGAATTTGGTCAGGTTTTTTGTTTTATTCAGGGCAGGCGCGGTAGCGATCTGTCAGGCTGTTTGTTACCTTTATTAAAGGTAACCACTGGCGCTAATTAGCGTCGAATAGCGACTTTACCGTTAAAAAGACAACCAACCAAACTTGATGTGATTCTGTGGTGGAAGATTTTTAGGTTATAAAAGTTTGTTTTGTTTTACAAAAATTTTGTGTACTTGGATTGAATTTTTTGTTAACCGTGTTTATAGTAGTAGTGGGGTGCCTTTTTTACCGTACCAAAGATATCTTGTAAAATCATTTGCCTGACTAAATTTATGTTGGGGTGTCCGTCTACCAGTCCTATTACTAAATTAATATTTTCCTTCATGATATGGTTAGAAAAGCAAATAAAAAAAAGTCTTAAGAAAAAACAACAAAAGTCAATAAAAAAGTAAGGTTACGTTTACCGCCAAGCGATTGACTACGTTCACAAGCTCTATTTTTAACCTCTTGAAGTTACGTTTATTCACGGTAACGGTAACCATAAGAGTAACGAAATTTTCCGTTGACCAAAATCTCCCCAATATTTCAACGCATGCAAAATACACTACATTTTGTCGTTTCGAACGATGTCCGCTTTTTTGACGGGTGCGATGGGAACAGCTGACCCACTCACTGCGTACGTAGGGATGTACGTAACGTTACGGACCCACGAACGTACGCAACGATTTCAATCAGCCGTTCTATCATCGCATCCGTCAAAAAAGCGGGCATCGTTCGAAACAGCGCATAAACAAGTCAAAAATGTATTGTATTTTGGCTTTATTTCGAACGCGATAAGTAAACTGATACCGATGCGTTGAAATATTTACTTTAAGTAGAGACATAAAGCTATAAATTAGCTTCTGTAATATTTACTCCTTGGAGACTGAAGACTTTTCTTGAGAGACCCACTCTTTTAACAGTGTATTATGCTCTATTTAACTCCCATCTCTCCTATGGTGTTCATCTTTGGGGAAACTCTACTGACTCTTCCATAATATTTAGATTACAAAAAAAGGCAATAAGATGTATTGTCTGTGCCGGTTTTGGAGCTCACTCTAGGTCTTTTTTTAAGGATTTAAAGGTTCTTACTTTACCGTGTTTGTACGTTTTAAACCAGTTGGTTACAATACATGAAAATAAAACATTTTACCTACCTATCATAACTATTGCACAAAATCAGCAGAACTTATTAGAGCTCCTGGATTTAGACTCGAACTTACTAAAAAAAACTCACTTGATATTGGACTTTATAATATTTTACCTAAAAATATTACAAACTTAGATAAAAAAAAATTTAAACTTAAAGTTAGGAGTATCCTGGCGAGTCAAGCATTCTACTCTGTACAGGAATACAAATCCTTTATGAAGACTTATAGAAATTAAGTTTTCTGTTTTTCCTTTTTTTTAGCAATGTTTGTATTTCGTTTGTTATATACTTGAGTGTTTTTTGTTATTTATTCAATTGTTTTTTAATTTTTCTATGTTATATATTTTTCTCTCTTTGTTTGACGTGCTACAATTGTATTTGTGTACAAAACGTGGTTAAATAAAATTCTTGATTCTATTTGTAACTCATCGCGGTATACGTATCCGCATCTAGCGAGTACCAAACACATTAATTGGTCAGAAACTTGTACCACGTTCAAAAAGAGCAGATATATGCTAATCTAAGGTGTTCTTGAACGCGATAGGTGTTGAGATGCGTTAGGTATCACGTATCGTTACGGCACGCGTATCGTATCTCAGCACTTATTGCGTTCAGAAACACCTTAAATTAGCATATGTCTGCTCTTTTCGAACGTGCTACAAGTTTTTGACCAATCAATGTGCTTGGTTCTCGCTAGATGCGGATACGTATACCGCGATGAGTTACAAATAGCTTTATGTCTCTAGGGCCTTTCATTTAAACGTATTCGTATACTTATACCTAACGCGTTCAAAACAAAGCCAAAAGACACTATATTTTTGACTTTTTTATGCCAGGTTTCGAACGTGGCCCGATTTTATGGTGGATGCGATAGTAGAACAGCTGACTGATAGACGTAATGTTGCGACCACAGCAACGCATGCATCGATTGCAATCAGATGTTCGATCATCGCCTCCACCATAAAGTCGGGCCTCGTAAAATAATCTGGTTTTCAATAGGAAAGTTGTTTATACAGGGTTCCTAAGATTTTCCTTAGGGATAGGATTTCAATAAATCAAACAGAAATGGCATAGAAAGTTTTGCGCGCACAAAAGAAACAGGTATATTGAGCAATGGTGCCAGTTTGCATGTTATTATCTCCGGACTGCTTTCATGAGAAAAAATTGTCGCCACTCTTTCATTGTGAGCATAAATCATAGTTGCAATAATCGTTGACAAGATGTCTGCAAATTCCGCTAGATGGCGGCCACACCATGAGATGATCGAGGAAAAACTAATTAAAAATTAGATGTTTTCAGGTCCAAACCACAGCTTTTTCTTGCTTAAAGGAGGCGGCAGGGTCCATTATTTACGATACTGAGCGATAAACTCGTGAGGTTGTTAACATTAGAAAGAAATATCTTCGCTTTTAATTAAATTTCTTTCCATTCTGTTCTACTAGTGACATCTATCCGGAAACGGCCAAACCATGCAGCTAGCACTAGCAGCCAAAAAAATCAATAAACGGCGCTGTTTTTCCTGCAGAGCTTTTTGCTTGCGATATTATTGATTTTAAATAAAGCTGGCCCTACACTACATTTGATATTTTCGAGGTGTTTTATGACATGATCTCGAAACATGTAGCGAACCAATTCTTCAAAACTAGCGGGAGGGTAAAAGCGAAAAATGAGGGGCTGCCAATATTTGTAACACCCAAAAAGGGGTGAAAAGATTTATTTTGCTCTGTTTCTTTACAAAAAACGTTTTTTTTACGAAAAACTTGAGCTCTGCCACTTTTTTAAATTTTTTTCTTCAACTTTCTCGAAATTTTCGTCATACCGTAGAAAAAAATTATTTCCCCCATGGTCATACTCTACTTTTATTCGAAAAAATTTAGAAACAGAGACGGGATCAGTTTTCCTAAAACGGGGATCTTGGTTTCGAGTGAGAAGATAAAGGGCGCCGCAGGCAAAAATTTTTCAATTAAATTAGCCGAACGCAAAAATGTTAGAAAAACAAAGCACGAAATAAAAATGGCGCCGCTTACAATTTTTTTTCAAAAATGACTTAATTTCGGGAACGCAAAGAAATAGGTCTAAAGAGTATAATTTTTAAGAAAAAAATATCAATTTTCTCGCCCTCCTCCACTGGGACTACAGGGGCCGTGCACAAATTACGTAATGGTCATAGGGGGGAGGGGGGTTACAAAACGTTACGTAGGGGGGAGGGGGGTTTTCGACAGCGTTTGCATTTGTGTGAAACTAAGAAAATTTGTAATGAAAATAAGTGAAGTTTTTTTTTTTGGGGGGGGGGTAGTGGTCTTGAAATCGTTACGTAATATTAGGGGAGTGGCGTGCCAAAAAAAAGTGCAAAACCCGGGTTGGACGTTCGAAGGCGTCAACCCGTCCTATTTGCTTGATAAAGTGTATGAACGCTTTAGGTTACGCATTTGCATGTATCTCAGTCCCCAGCCTGTAAACAGTGCGTAAGGACAATGGTTACAAAATGAAAAGCCGAAAAATATTTTTTTTACGATATCTTTCATCAGTTTGGTATTAAAGTCGAGCAAAAACAATTTTTATTCCAGTCCTAAAGGTATGAAAATGGAAAACATTAGAAAACAACAACCTGGAATGGATTTACTACGTGTAAGATGTAGTGACAACATCGCCCCATGCCCCTCCTTTTCTGCCTAATTTGCTTTTCCGTTTGTCTGCGTCTTATACACGGCTGCTTGGCCCCCTAAGGATTTGCTTAGGAACCCTGTATGTTTTTTAACACATTATCATTTATTAAAATTAATTTTTGTATTGGACGCTTTTTCAAAAATACCTATTATTTTCTCCGTTATTTGTAAATCTGTGTCGTTTTTGACAAAGCTAGTTTCATCATCTGCATACGCAGCTGCTTTGAAATTTTCATTATTACATGTTATCATTTACCTGCAATTATGCAAATTCTCTGGTTTGCTTTTTAAAACATGGAGAAAAACCTTATTTGTATTCAAGGTGCCTGTAGTCAAAGGTGACCACAACATTTGACTGGACATATTGAAACATCACCTGGGTATTATAAACGCTTTTTTATTAAGAAAATAATAGCGTTTTTTTAAAATTTTTGTTTTGTTAGGATTTATGTATAAAAATTGCAAAAACTTATTAAGCAGTGTGTGCAGGAGGGAACCTGAATTTAAATAAACTTTATTGTGAAAAATAAGAAAATAAATGTTCTATTTGCAAAAACGTATTAAAAGCAAAAAAAAAACACCAAGCTATAAAAAAAACTGAATGTAGTATCATACGATAAAATTTCAATCACATGACGTCACAACGCCATATATAGGCGCCTTGATTTTTATTCATATATTAACAATAGTTCGTAATGTGTAGGTACACATCTGTTCATAAAAAAGAGGATACGTATTTGAGATTTGGGTACCTAATACCCTCGTTTTTTTTTTAACACGTGTACATCTTTGGAGGAAAGAACGAAAATTCAAAATTGGACGAGTGTCCCATAAGGAACATACAAAAGACCAAAGCGAAAGGAGAAACAATTAAAAGATATTTCGCCCAGGGTGACCAGCGTGGGCTTGTCAGTGGATTCACTAGTCACCCTCAATCCAGACATTATTTAACAACATCGCACACTCTGACTTCCAACTCTGAATCACTCACAAATAGGCATCGTTCCGCATGGTACTTATTATGCCCCGGGCAAAACATCGTTTAATTGTTTCTCCTTTCGCTTTGGTCTTTTGTGGTTCCTTGTGGGACACTCATCCAATTTTGAATTTTCATTCTTTCCTCCCAAGATCTTTTGATCTTCTCTTTTTTAGATTCTTTTCGGTTGATGTAACTGATTTGGAAGTTTAACAAGTGTACATGTTATGGTACATATATATATATATATATATGCCTCATTTTTTCTGTCGAAATATCAGATAAATATCTGATATTTTGACCAAAAATATGATAATTTTAATTTTCCAATATATCTTGGAAATAAAACCTACACAATGTGACAACCTCGCACTTGTAGCGGGTCACCTATATAACCGTATACTACGCTGCCTCATTCATTATTTGTCGTCGGAGTTGCCGCTTTAGACTCGAGCTGGTAAACGTAAGGTGGATGGAGCATGTGTGAGGTGGAGCATGCTGATGCATCGTTGCCAGTGTAGAGGACAATGGTTTTCCCTAAATCTAACGACTGGTCGCGTTTCAAAGCGATTTATGAATGACTCGATGGGTCTATTTTAGTTGAATGTCTTTGGTGGCATCGCTCAAACACGGTTATAACCACAACCACACCGAAGTGCCAAATAAGCGTTCCAAAATGTCTCCACAAAGACTCTAATATCCCTTTCCTTTTCTTTCAGCAACGAACGAGTTCACAAGCGAGACACTAGGACGCTGTCGACCAGAATAATCACACAACGATGTCCCTGTCACTTCGAGTCCACATCGTGGACAGCAACGTCACTAAAACAATCGTGTTCAACCCGTCCACCACTGTACACGACGCGTGCAGAGTCATTAGGGAGAAATGCGCCGAGGCCACTGGAGAACGTAAGTCTAGCCTTAATTGCTTCGTGAAATAGATATTATTTCCGTATGCACTAGTTTCCTAACCATGATTCCTTGCCTAATAATAACAGTGAGATTGATGCTTGGTTTATTCATCATTAAGCAGAAAAAAAAAGGACAGACGGGTCAAACCATATCAAGTCAACCAGGCAATAGTTTTGACCATCTCCGATTTTGATGATTTTTGGTACACTTATTCGTCTTATCAAAAAATCCAAAAAATTTTTTTGATAAGCGGTTTTTGTTTTATTGATTTTTGAAAATCAAGAAATTGACCAAATGTCCTTGACAGACACTTACAAAAATAGTAATATCTTAAAAACTATTGATCCTATAGAAGCGAGTGATAGCAAATTATGAAGGGTTTTTAAAGACCTTTTTAAAGATGTGTGACACAATATAGTTTGTTTAACTTTTTTTTTCTTAATTAAAAAAAAAATTTTTTTTTTAAAAATCTCAAAAACACATTTTTTAATTTTTCTCAAAAGAATATTTCTTTTTTTTCAATGTTTTTTTTAACATTTTTGGAAAATTTTTGGATGGAGAAATAATGGAGTCATACTTTAAAAAAATAATAAGATATTTAATACAGGGCTAATTTACCTAATATGGGTATAACAAAAAAATTAAAAGTAAGAATAATAGAAAATTTACAATAAAAAATATTTAGGTTGCTTATTTTGTTTTGTAAAATATTTGAGGAATCTGTCATTTCTTCTGCAGTTAGCGTATATGTCCTACCAGTGGCAGTATTTGGGTTGACCCGTCTTAAAAGAGAATTTTGATCTATGACCAATATATCAGCTTTTGGCTTTGGAAAGTAAAAAGACGGAGAGGGACCATGAGGATGTAAAAAACTAACTTTTAATTCCCCGCTTTCTATATTTTTGCCAATGATACATCCCATCCACCAAAGACAGTCATAGTTTATGGTTACAAAACCGGAGTCGATGTTTTCAATTTCTGTGTTTGACAAACCACATGTTGCAAAAAGACATTGAATATTTTCCTCTTTACTTAGTGAAAATGGTTTTGTAATAATTTTTTCATTACTGAGGGGGATAATCGAGTGCAATTTTTGAGTCCCAGGTATCGATTGTGCTTCCAGGTATCTTTTTTCCAAAAACTTTTCATGTTGCTGGTAGTCATTTAATGAACAATATTTAAATGTTATACCAGGAATGTTTTCTGTTGCAAATTTAAAAAGATCTTCGGGGGTCATAATCTGTTCATTATATGGTCTTTGCAGACTTGCTTTAGCAGCCAACCTTTTTACGGTGCCCCCAGTCCATCGCATGCACTCTTCCCGTGGGAGGTGGCAAAAAAATTCCATTCTGCTTTAATTTTAAATTCCTCGAGATGGTACGCAATATTAACAATTTTTTTTTTATTTTTATACTGTGCGGCACGGCACAACCGTCTAAAAAATTGATAATTTTACTATAATACTACTATTACTTACCCTGCTACAGGAGATGGTTGTTCATCCTGTTCCTTGTTTTCCTTGGAAAGTTTAATTCGACAATTGTCACAAATTTTCATGCCAGTCTCCACCCCTTTAAAGGAAGTCATCCAATTTGTGACATTCCGTTACTTTCCAGAATGTTTCTCCTGACTTAATGGATCACAACACCTCACAAAAAATTTTGTCCATTGTTTTGGCTTATTTTGTGCCATTTTACAACACACGACTCCGATAAATGTTTTAAATAAAAAAATAGCAATTTATCACAAAAACCGCAGGTTTGCAATTAATTATTGTCAAAACTTTCCCTGTCTGAACCAGAAATGATACAAATAGGGGTAAGGGCCAATAAAAAGTAATGGGAGGAGCTAAACATTTTGCAGGAATTAACATGTTTAAATGTATAATAGGTGGGTGAAAAGATCTTGGGTGGAGGGGAGGACAATTGAAGAAATACTCAAAATTTTGCTGGAATAAACAAGTTTGGAAAAACCTTTTATGTATCTTATTTACAAGACTGGGAACAATTGACAAGTTTTTAGATATAAAGAGTAAATATATAGGTATTTATCAAAAAATGTATGGTTTTTTCCTGCAAGGTTTTTATATTATTTTTAAAAAAATAGAACCAATAACTTCTCCATCCTGAAATTCTCCAAAAATATTAAAGAAATACTGAAAAAAAATAGCATTTTTTTGAAAAAAATTCAAAGATTTTTCAAAAAAAAAATTAAAAAAATTAAAAAAAAAATAAAAACAAAAAATTCAATCGTGATACACATCGTTAAAAAGGTCTTTAAAAAACCTTCGAAATAAGCTATAACTCGCTTCTATAGGAACAATAGTTTTTGAGATATTGCTATTTTTGTAAGTGCCTGTCAAGGGCATATTGGTCAATTTCTTTATTTTCAAAAATCAATAAAACAAAAACCGCTTGTCCAAAAAATTTAATTTTTTGGATTTTTAAGTTTTTGGATCAGAAGAATAAGTGTATCAAAAATCATCAAAATCGGCGATGGTCAAAACGAAAAGTGCCTTTTTTTTGGTTGATTTGATATGGTTTGACCCAGACATACCGAATTAGCAATAATTTTGTGCTTAATTGATGGGTAAACCGAGCAAAAAAAAAGTTTTATGTGTACAGCGGGTACAACCCATCCCGACGCCATTGTGATCCACTTTCAACAATTTTCATAATTTTCGAGGCTCTATGATATAGGTTTCAGCAGTATATTAATCCGAAAGTTTTCTGTCGGATCACTAGCAGAAATTTAGTCTATTCTTGAATGCATTCAGAACAGTGACAGCCTTGCATCCGCTGACGATTTTAAATCCTTCAGAATGCTTTAGTGGTCAACAACTTCTGCAAGATGACCTAAACAGATTAACTAGTTGGTGTAATAATAATAATGAACTATATTTAAATGTATCAAAATGTTGCTAGGGTTAAAGAAAATATAACACCTATTCTATAAATGGTGACTGAAATATTTCTTCAAGATTAAAGACTTCTAATTTTCAATGAAAACCTAGCATTTGTAGATCATATAAACACAGGTTCAGTACAATGGTCTCAAATGCTAGGTTTCATTTTAAGAAATTGTAAGAGTTTTTCTGTGGGTACTATCAGAGGTATACAGGGTTCCTAAGATTTTCTTTAGGGATAGGATTTCAATAAATCAAACAGAAATGGCATAGAAAGTTCTGCGCGCACAAAAGAAACAGGTATATTGAGCAATGGTGCCAGTTTGTTATTATCTCCGGACTGCTTTCATGAGAAAAAATTATTGTCGCCACTCTTTCATTGTGAGCATAAATCATAGTTGCAATAATAACCGTTGACAAGATGTCTGCAAATTCCGCTAGATGGCGGCCACACCATGAGATGATCGAGGAAAAACTGGGATTCACAGGCATTGCATTTTTATTTCCTTTCGAGTCGCTTCAGTTTCGTAAATTTTGTGTTTTTAAAATGCCGTATACTCGAGAAGAAAAGATTTTTATTATTAAAAACTACATAAAAAGTGACAGTGCGGACGAGGTCATTGGGCTTTTTTTTTGCGTTTCCAGATCGACCGGTTCCTGTGGCTCAAACTGTCTACAACATTTATCATCGTTTTGAAAGGTACGGGTGCATAAATGGTTGTAGAAAGTGTTACCACGACGGCGAAATACCAGAGCATCCCATTCTTCCACACAGGGTGGAACGAGACGAAATGGTATGCGCTTACGTTGAGGCACATGAACCATGTTCGACGAAACCGATTGCGGAGGCACTGGATATTCCCAACAGTACTTGCCAATGGATCCTAAAAAAATACGGCTACAAGTCGTTTAAGATTGGGAAGTCGCAGGAATTGCAACCAGGTGATTATTTTCGCCAGTTAGAATATTGTGAGGTTATGAGGGCTAAATGTGACAGAAACGAAAATTTCCTATCAAAAGTTTTGTTTAGTGACGAGAAGACATTTGAACTTCATAGCTCTCACAATCCACAAAATAGCCGCTATTGGTCCCGCGAAAATAAACATCTGCACGCAAGTGTTAGAACGCAACATCCTCAAAAATTAAATGTTTGGAGCGGTATTGTCGGGGATCACATTATTGGACCCTTTTTCATTGAAGGGAATTTGAATAGCCAAAAATATGTTGATCGTCTCCAACACCAGGTTTTACTATGGTTGAGGGAACTCAACATAAATTTGGACGAATTGTTGTTTCAGCAAGATGGCTGTTCATCCCACAATTCACGCCAGGCTACAAATTACCTTTGTCAGGTATTTGGTGATAGAATTATTTCCACGTATGGAAATATCCGATGGCCTCCTCGATCACCAGATCTTGCGCCAAATGACTTTTTCCTATGGGGTTGTTGGCACGACAAAATTTTCCAACACCCTCAGTTACGGCCTACGACTATACAGGAGTTGAGGGCGAAAATTTTGGAGGCGGGCAACTCTATCACCCCTGAAATGTTGGCTGCGACGCGCCAAGAGTTTTACAATAGATTGGGATATTGTGAGGCTCAAGAAAGGGACAGATTTGAACATCTAATCTAATTAAAAATTAGATGTTTTCAGGTCCAAACCACAGCTTTCTCTTGCTTAAAGGAGGCGGCAGGGTCCATTATTTACGATACTGAGCGATAAACTCGTGAGGTTGTTAACATTAGAAACCATGCAGCCAGCACTAGCAGCCAAAGAAATCAATAAACGGCGCTGTTTTTCCTGCAGAGCTTTTTGCTTGCGATATTATTGATTTTAAATAAAGCTGGCCCTACACTACATTTGATATTTTCGAGGTGTTTTATGACATGATCTCGAAACATGTAGCGAACCAATTCTTCAAAACTAGCGGGAGGGTAAAAGCGAAAAATAAGGGGCTGCCAATATTTGTAACACCCAAAAAGGGGTGAAAAGATTTATTTTGCTCTGTTTCTTTACAAAAAACGTTTTTTTTACGAAAAACTTGAGCTCTGCCACTTTTTTTATTTTTTTCTTCAACTTTCTCGAAATTTTCGTCATACCATAGAAAAAAATTATTTCCCCCATGGTCATACTCTACTTTTATTCGCAAAAAGAAGCAGAGACGGGATCAGTTTTCCTAAAACGGGGGATCTTGGTTTCGAGTGAGAAGATAAAGGGCGCCGCAGGCAAAAATTTTTAGCCTTAAATACCCCTAGAGTTGAAAGTTTGAGACAATGATGTGTTTGAAATTAACTCTGTGTTTCGGAGATCCATTGTCTATATTTTATTTCCACACGACTTTTCGATCAGAGATTGTACTGATCGAAACGTCCTGTATAAATAAAATATAGACAATGGAAGTCCGAAACACAGAGTTAATTTCAAACACATCATTGTCTCAAACTTTCAACTCTAGGGGTATTTAAGGCTCAATTTATAAGAGTTTTATAAGTATTACTTTTCAGTTTTATAGGTTAGCATTATTGATTATTTATCATAGCAATCTTTTTTGTTCATACCTTTTAAACTCTTGTTATTTCTAAATGTTAACGGCGTTTTTCCGTAAATAAGTAAATAACTTTTTTTTGTCTTTCTAGCAAAAGACTATGGCCTGTTTCTCACAGACGAAGACAACAAAACCGGCGTGTGGCTGGAACCGGCCAGAAACCTAGAGTACTACCTACTGAGAAACGGAGATACGATCGAATACCGAAAAAAATTACGAATGTTGAGGGTCAAAATGTTGGACGGTGAGTTACCTGTCTTCGTTCTAGAAATTTATAGTCTAATGTTAAATTAATTAATAATAATTAAATTAAAACTATGGCAAAGCCATGATTACCCTTAAAATAATTTAGTTAAATACTTATTAAATTATTTTTAATACACTTATAGTAGGACACTTTCTTTTGGTAAATTTAAAGACCGTAAAGAACTAAAATTGAAACAAATTAATACCACCTTATGTCTTACACACTTTACGCTTGGAACAATTACAATTTTTGCTGTTTTTTGGATTAAAATGGCAAAATAAAAATCATATGCTCTCCATCACTAAAGATGACTGATAGATAACAAAACAGAAATTTTTACTAAACAATTGCCTTAAATTATTTCCATCTTTCTCTAAAATACTTTTTTATAGCCTGCTGTTTCTCTTCAACAACCTTAAATATTTTTCATTTTAACAGAAAAAAATTTATTTGGCAGTATTTTTTTTAATGCTTAAAAAACAGTGAAAACTTGAAAAATGAGAGTGTTTTATTCTAGAAATCGAAAGTTTGGAAAGAAAGCATTAAAATGGGAGCAAAATGAGGACATAAAAATCTGAAAAACATAGTAAAAATTGCTTAAACAAAACGAAACCTCTTAAATTATGCTAAAATATTTTAAGCCTTAAGTTACCATCATGGCTTTACCATAAGTATCAGCTAAAAAGTCGAATCAGCAAAGAAAGAATGGCATATTATATGTCAAGGAATTAAAGTGGCACTTTTTATCCCAAAGCAAGAAGTTTGTAGTACTGTTTCAAGGGTACTTTTAGTCCCTACGGAATAAAAATTTACTTTTAGTGCCTACGAGTTAAAATAGTCACAGCTTCTGTGGTACAGGGTTATCCATTACAAGGTGACCAAATATCCTAAAATCCTAAAATTTTGACTGCGTCCTAAAATTTTAAGTAAAAATGGCCAAAAATCCTAAAATTTTCACAAATTAACATTTTGTCTTAAAATGCCTTTATAATGTCCTTAAATTTTAACTAAAATAAAAAATGAATTTTTTCTCTGATTTTTTTTTCGAGTTTATGCTATCCTTTTTGTCCAATGTCTACGAGAGGGCTCACTGAACCTCTATTCCTATTAGAGGCCGGATGGCATCGGATAATATTGGTGTCTTTTTTTAGAACCCAGAACCAACAAAGATGCATGGTGTTATGATTATTTCTCAATTGCATCCATTTTTAAGTGAACCTAGCCTAGATTGAATTCTAACCTAATTTCTGTCATTTGTTGATTTCAAAACTGTCTTTGACTAGAAAGAGAATAACTACATTTTAATATATCTATGTATTTATTAACTAGTCCGTAAGTTATTACCTCTAAGTACATATGCTTGTGTGATTATATACTTTGTATTTTGTAGGACAAAATGCTATATAAACAAACAAAATATATTCAGTCTTGGGAAAATACTTTTCCTCGTGTAAAAATAAATAATAAGGATAAAAATTAAAATCTTCCATATACGTCCTACTGTAAAAACCTGTCAAAAATATGTAATTTTTCCCCAAAATGTAAAAAAAATATTTTTAAAAAATAAAAAATTTGGGCTTATAGAGCATTCCATTCTAGACAAAAAAATTCACACAAGCATTTTTGTAGTACTCACCAATTTTTATAAACTTTAATATTTAAAAAATGGAAAAATTGTCACATTTTGAATTTTAATGATGTTAGTTAAAAAATATATTTTCCGAAAAAGCGATGAGGATCCTGAGAGAGAACATATTTTCGATAAAAAAACGTTACAACTTTTTTTTGCATCACTTATAGTTTCTATACAAAAATAAAATAAGTTGAAAAAAATGGTAAAATGATGTCGATTGTATTGAACTTTTTTGCACCAAGATTTTTCTATAAAACTAAACTCTAAAAAAACAATTATTTGCTAAATAGTTACTCTTATTACCTATCAAACGACAGTAAAATAGTCGACTAGATTTAAAAAGGTAACCTCTGGCGGAATTGATACTGATAGGTAATAAGACTACCTACTTAGCACATAATTGTATTTTTTTAGAAGTTTAGGTTTATAGAAAAATCTTGTTGCAAAGACGTTCAATACAATCGACATGATTTTAGCATTTTCTTCAACTAATTTTATCTTTATATAGAAACTATAAGTGAAGTAAAAAACATTTTAACGTTTTTTCAGGTTTCACATCGCTTTTTCAGAAAATATATTTTTTTTAGATTTAAAATGTAACAATTTCTTCCATTTTTCAAACATTTAAATGACGTTTAATAAAAAAACGGTTAGTACTACAAAAATGCTTGTTTGACTTTTTTTGTCTAAAATGAAATGCTCTCTAAGCCCTAATTTTTATTTTAAATATTTTTTTTACATTTTCGGAAAAAATTACACATTTTTGACAGTTTTTGACAGTAGGCCGTATATAGAAAATTTTAATTTTTATCAGAATAACTATTAATTATTTTCTTAAAATCAATCAAAAAGTGAACTGTGGATATGTATATTCAGTTTTGGGATTCTGTAAATGACGTAATGATACCAGCGGTCTATATTGGATCTGTACTTATGGGCCATTGGAGTTCCGAACATATTAAAGTTTTTGATTTTATAAAAGAATATGGACTGGATACAAAAATGCTAATTCATATAAGTATGGATCCCACTGTTAATCTCAAGTTTTTTAAAATATTCATGGTTGCCTTGCAGGGAGACGGGAAAGAAAATGTCCTAAAATTTTTCCAAACTGTCCTAAAATTTGTTGGTTTTTGTCCTAAAAATCCTAAAAAAAAATTGACAAACAGGCTTTGGTCACCCTGCCAGTATAAATGTTACCCCCTCTTTTCTCTGTTATTATGCATTTTATAAAAAATAGTCTTTAACCAAAGTTTCATAACTTTAACCAAACTTGTTTGAAAGTTTGAGACAATGATGGTTGAAATGAACTCTGTGTTTCGGACTTCCATTGTCAATATTTTATTTATAAGGCTACGTACTTATATACTATGGGAACTCATTCAACCATGAAGTTTAAGAAGTTGGCTCTGCCCAAGGAGGGGCTTCCAAATATTTGGAATTTCAACACTTGGTTTACTGAAAACACCCTGATTCTGCCCAATAAAGGCAGCTTCAAGGAATTTTCGTTTCCTCCAGTGTGACTACTTGTGCAAAACCCTTGCTTCTGTCCACTTCATTCGGTGTTGCTTTGACCATGCGTGTTCGGCGATTCCTGATTTCGTTGTTTCACCTCTTTGGGTATTCGTCTGATGTTCTTTAAGCCTAACAGATAGTGGTCTTTTTGTTTCACCTATTTATGATTCACCACACACACAAGGAACTTGGTAAATGCATTCCTTATTTTGTTTGTTCTCCGTTTTTTTTTTACTAAGAAGGCTTCGAATTGTATTATTAGATCTAAAAGCTGTTTTAATATTAAACTTGTTCGCTACTCTTCGAATTTTCTCTGATACTCCCTTAATGTATGAAATCGTGAGGAATGCATTTGCCTGGTTTTGGTCTTGTAAACTCTGTCCTGTTTGCTGAAATTTAGAAATAGTATCTGTTATAAGTTTAAGGCTGTAACCATTCTGCTGCAGATCCTTCTTTATGTTTCTTATTTCGATTTCCAAGTCATGAGAATTGTTACAGATTTGAACGGCTCTATTATACAAAGTTCTTATTATGTCTCGTTTGGTTGTAGCAGAATGATTTGAACCTTTATTTAAATATTGTCCTGTGTGAGTGGGTTTACGATAGACTGTTGTTTTGATGTCGCTTGCTACTCGTTTGACAAGTACATCAAGAAAAGGAATTAGACAATTTTGCTCCAACTCCATTGTGAATTTAATGGTGGGTCTTATGTTATTTAGGTGGTGAAGAAATTCTGAATGTTGTTGGTCATTCCCGATCCAGACAATAAAATTATCATCAACATATCTTAGCCAGAGCTTAGGTTTATATGTTGCGATGTCAACCGCGTGTGATTCGAACCATTCCATGTAAATATTGGCCACCACTGGCGAAAGCGATGAACCCATTGGAAGACCGTCATTCTGAGCATGAAACCTATCTTTCACCTGAAAATAAGAGTTATATAAACAGCACTCCAACAACTCCATCACTCCCTCCAGCGGCAGGCTTGTACGTTCACGAAGGGATTCGTCATCAACTAGTCTCTGTCTAATAATATCTAGCGATTCCTTTATCGGGAAATCAAAACTAACAAATCTGTCGTTGGGTCCTAAAACAAATGAAGCGGTCTTGCCTGTAAGAGGTTGAATCATTTTCAAAAGGAATTTAGACAGATTGCTTGTTGGAGAATTTCTGGAACTTGTGATTGGGCGTAAGGGCATTGCATCTTTGTGAATTTTGGGGAGTCCGTATAGATGAGGAGGCTTGCTATAATGTGGTGTAAGTTAAGACCTTGTGTTGTCCGGAATATATCTGGAATACTTTTTTAAAGTTCTATAAACCTTACTTTCGATTGATTGCGTCGGGTCTTTTGAGAGAAGTTTATAGTTTCCTTTGGCAAGTACCTCTTCAACTTTTTGGTCATAGGTTTCCGTGTCCAAAATTACTGTTGCATTGCCCTTATCTGTCGGTAAGATTTTAACAGATTTGTCCTTTTGAAGATTCTTCAACGCGACAATAATGGTCCTTAATTGATGTCTGAATTCGTCGGCGTATCGTCGTGGAAGAGGATGACTTTCTATGGCGGTGATGATATCGATAGTGGGTATCTACTTTGGAGCGATGGAAAAGTTAAGTCCTTTGGCAAGTAAATTTTCTTCTATGGGTGTCAATGTCTTCTTTATATTTGGAAGCCCCTCCTTGGGCGGAGCCAACTTCTTAAACTTTACGGTTGAATGAGTTCCCATAGTATATAAGTACGTAGCCTTAGGAATAGATTGTAGTTTGCACCTGAATACGATCAGAGATTGTACTGATCGAAACGTCATGTATAAATAAAATATAGACAATGGAATTCCGAAACACAGAGTTCATTTTAACCAAACTATAAATTTATGCAAGTCAAAATTGTCCAATGTCATCGTATACGTAAAATTTAGAGATCAACTTTCTAATTTAAATTGAACACCCTGTATATTTTTACAACAAATTTAGAAAAACTTTGCCATAAGAGCGATGTGTTGAACAAAGAATCACCTAAACTATTTTTCCTTCCTTTTTTATTTCACTCGAGGACCGCTAAAGATAAACCCTACATATGATATATTTTTGGAATCAGGAAGAAAAGATCTATCGAAGTTTAAAAAAATATACAGGGTGTTCAATTTAAAATAAGAAAGTTGATGTCTAAATTTGACATGTGCGATGACCTTGGACAATTTTGACAAGCATAATTTTATAGTTTACTTAAAGTTATGCAATTTTTGTTTATCACTATTTTTTGTAAAAAGCATAATAACAGAGAAAGGAGGGGAAACTTTTATAATCGATAAATAACCCTGTACTAACAGTTATTAAAAAATACGTATTTTTGTTGAAGGTTTAAAAAAAAATACAATTTTGACATATTTCTGCTTGTAGGATCTGTCAAAACTATGGTGGTTGACGACTCGCAAATATTGGCCAACATGATGGTGGTGATATGCACGAAACTTGGCATCACGAACCACGACGAGCACTCATTGGTATTGGAAGAGGCCGAACAAAATCAGGTAAACAGCCAATCCGTCCATCTTTTATTTAAATGCTGTACTAAATGTGTACGAAAAGCATAAAAGTTCTAGATAACGTACAAAACGCTTTTCAAAATACCTAAACTCATCCTAGAAATAATCCTGTTCTGCCATTGGTGACTTTTTATTCGTATTTTGATTTTCCAAAATTTAAACTTATCGTCAATGAACATACTCTAAACTGTTGTTTGAATATAGGAAACAGTTCAGTGTTCAGTGAACCATGAAGCTTACACTTGGTTGGTTCAGCCCTTTCATAGTTGAAATCTGTTATTTGGGTCGTTCTTGAAAAAAAAAACATTTCAAGTGGTAATTTAAAAAAAAAAACAAATTAGTGTTCTTTAAATTTTGGTAATTATTAAATGTTGCTGTTGTTGGTTGGACTAAGATGTGCTATATGGCCGAGATAACAATTCACTAGTTCTTGAGTTATTTTTGAGTTTGAATTCATCTGCTAACACAGGTGATAGCCAGCTAACACCAGTTATACCTATTTTACCAAAATCAAGAATCTTTATAGCTGGGTTGTTTTTGAAAAATGGTAACATTTGGTGTAATAGTTTTTAAAAAACCAAAAATATTGACCACTTTTTAAGTAAATATAATATGTCTCTATACAGACCGCTTCAAGCTACTGCGAACATAGGGGGAATCAAGTCCAATTTACTCTCCGTGCCGTACGATCGAGGTGGATTCGAAGCACGCTGCAGTGTTATCTTTTGGAAATTCATTTTGTTTTTATTATTTTGTTTTATTTCTGCTTTGCTCGAGAAACAGATGGGTAAGTTCTTAATTGAAATAATACATTTTTAAAACCAAAAATGGATGTCTACGAAGTTGCCGAAAAAGTGCAGATGGTCAAATGGTCAAATCGTCATAACCCAACACACGTTCGATATTGGTCGAGGGAAAATTTGCATTTGTATTTTGACGTAAGAACACAGTATCCCCAAAAACTAAATGTTTGGGGGGGGTATTATAGGGGAACACGTAATTGGGCCATTTTTTATTAACGGCAATTGCAATTTGAATGGTCCTAGATACTTGGATCTACTGCAGCAGCACATTATTCCAACTGCTAGGCAGTTGTTAGGTGTAAGATTTGGTGAAACATGGTTTCAACAAGATGGTTGTTCCGCTCACAATGTTGGCCTTGTTAGGGAATATCTTGATAATGTATTTCCTAATCGGGTTATAAGTACACGGGGAACTATTTTATGGCCAGCTCGATCTCCCGATCTTGCTCCTAATGACTTCTATCTGTTTTTGAAGAAGCTTTTTAAATTATCACCCCTAACATGCTTGGAAACGTTAGAAGGGGTTTTTATAGTAGGCTCGGATATTGTCTAGCCGAGCAAGGAGGACTTTTCGAACATTTGCTTTAATTTTTTTTTGACTGAACTTGCTTTTATTTTGTTTCTCCTTATTATTTTCATTGTAACACGTCGTCACTGATAAATCTGAGCAGTTGACAATAAAACGCTCTTATTTATCAGTGACAAAAAATAAGAAAATTACGTTATAAAAATTTGCGTATTTATTGACCAAATTCCGGTTTCATTGACTACGCTCCACACAGCACCGTGGTTAGAGGCGTACTAAATACCAAAGGAAAGTCATGCAAGTGGTGATCGCAAGCCTGAGTATTGGTTGCTTCACTGATAGGCGTGCGGTGTCTCTGCATGTACGTACACTGGCAAATTAGACTTCTTCCGCCCTATGTTCGCAGAAGCTTGAAGCGGTCTGTATATATAATATGCTCTTACTTGATTTCTTCTTTTCTCTCTTTTGTGTATTTCCTTTTTCGTTTCTGGTGCTTTTGCCAAAGAGTTTCTAGTTTTTGCCATTTTTTTTTCTAAAAATTATCGAGTTTTTTAATTACAAGCGAAAAATTTCACAGGTGTTATCAATAAAATATTCTGAAATATCACACCAAAGACATATTTAGCAAAATGTCTAAATAACACAAATATAAAATACAAACTACTTTTGTATTTTAATGTTAATAAAATGCCTACTTTTCATACTTAAATCACATTTTTGAAAGTAAATATCTTACCATTTACTCCTTATATGTATAGAAACACGTGTGATCTCGGCCAAAACTTTAATACTGTTTTAAAACCACCAAAATTTCACAAGAACTGAATTATGTAACACATTTCAGGTTACACTCCTAAAGTGTGTCTTCCGCGCTTCTCCATATTCAGTGTGTTGTATGCAGTGATGCCAGATTTAAAAAAAAATCTGTGACTGCATGTGATCACACGAGTGACACCAAAATCAATTACACGTGTTTTTTTTTTTTATGAAGACAAAAAACAAAAAATTTTATGATCCTAAAGTGTCTTTTTGTTATATCTGAATCTATCAACTTTGAAAATTACAGATCACACCACGTGACATGTTCTTGGAGAGTTCATTACTGCTGGATAATGTTAGCCTTTGAGTACACTAACTATCCTACTTTTTTTTCAAAAGGATAGTTGGTTTTAAATTTACAAACCAATTACATGCAATGTTACTTTTTGTCAAGAACGATCCATTTCCGAAAAGTATGGGTTTCCAAATATCCTTGATGGTGACACTTTCTTGACAAAAGACATTCTGGTTCCTCTATATGAATGCCGTTTCTTCGAACTTCCGCTTGAATAGATTTTCCTCCAAAGGTAGAGAACGCTATTAATAGTGTCAAAATTAAAAATATAGGAAAATAAAATTAAGAAAATGAACTTATACCTACAACAAACCAAGGCATTTTATACTTTTAAATTCTATAATTTATATCTAATATAATTTTACTCAATTGATTATTGAGAAAAAAAAATAAAAATAAAATTCTAAAACAAAAATTAAAGGTTTTGCGGAAACCGAACCGAAGTATTGTGTGTTCTAAAGAGTTATTAATCCTGTAGTTGAAGAAACCGTTCGTTCGCAGATCGAATCGAATGTTTGGCTTTTTTTATTTAAGGCTTCCTCTGTATTGCAGATGTAGGTGGCTCGACCTATAAAAAAATACTCTAAACTGGCTGGGCTTAAATATGGTCTGCAAAAGTTTAAATCCACTTAGTTCAATTTAGATAATTAATATTGTTTCTTTATTTGTTTTTTGAAGGAAAACATCGAAAACAGAAACTACGGCACTCTAACGTTAAGACGGAAAAAAGAAGAAAAAGAAAGAGACGCCAAAATGGAAAGTTTAAAAAGAAAACTGCACACCGATGACGAAGTCAATTGGTAAGGAATTTTTTACGAAACAATTACTTTATTGCTTTATCAAAAACACTATTTTTGTTAGATTCTGGACACAATAAAATTGGTTATATACGGGTAAATTTGTTTGAAGTTAGGCACGCACCCGTTTCTTGCCCATTTACCTAGCATCATACTTACATTTCTAGACTACTAGATTTTCTTCAATCATAGTTTAAAAATGGTTTTTTATGCACTTGGGTTGTAGTTTTTTCCGTTTTTTTTTATTTTTATGTGCTTTTTAATCAATTCTAAAGAATCACTTTTGACCATTTTATGACTTTATTGTGGATGGCAAACTGACTTTGTTTCTTCTTAAATAATCAATTTAAGCTGCTAATTGTAAAGGTAAAAATAAGTTTTTTTATAGCATGATGAAAATCATGATTTTATTTGAACTGTCCACAAATAACGAAACCATGGCTTTATTGGTTACCGATGCAAAAACAACTTTTTTTAATCACTGGTTTAGTAAAACAATCCCATTAATTAAGACATTTTATGAAATGTTTTTTTAGTATTCACTAAAAAAAAAATAATTCTGAAAATATGACAATATAATGAACTGTCAGAAATCAAAATGGCCTACAATGTAAGGTTGCCATCCATAGGCGCCCTTGATTCATAGTATAAATAATTTTCTTTAAAAAAGCTTTTCAAATACAAGCTTTTATAAAATATAAAGTGCACTAAAAAGGGGGTGCCTAATAATACCATATTAGTGTATTGTCACCGGAACTATAATCAGACATCCAGAATTTAGTCAAAATTGAGTTGCGAGATTTGACCCGAACATACAAACATACATACATCGAGGTGAAGTTAAATAAAAGCTTGTAAAAATAGTGTTTACTCGCAAATAAACTGTGCTAAAACACTGTTTTAGGCGCTTGTTGTCAAAAGTGTTATCCATATCCACCTCATATTCATTTTTTGCGAATTAACAGGCTCGACCCGTCGAAGACCCTCCGAGAACAAGGCATCGACGAAAACGAAACGGTTCTCCTAAAACGAAAATTCTTCTACTCCGACCAGAACATCGACTCGAGGGATCCGGTCCAACTGAACCTGCTCTACGTGCAGGCGCGTGACGCCATCTTGAATGGCACGCACCCCATCACGCAAGACAAGGCGTGCGAGTTCGCGGGCGTGCAGTGCCAGATTCAGTTCGGCGAGCACTCGGAAACGAAGCACAAGCCCGGATTTCTAGAGTGAGTGATTCATACCCAATGAGCAATAAGTTACAGTAAATAATATAAAACCTTTATAAAATAACCAAATATTTACTGTTGGTGATAATTTTATAACTCTAATATATATCTCTTAAAGAAAGACTTGAAAAACAACTGACCAACACCAGCTTATAAAAATTTATGGTACATAGTAATGGATAGAAAAACAACTTATAGATTTTAAAAAACTTCCTTATGAGCCCTCCAGTCTAGAGATTATTATAAAAAGGTTTTACAACTTTTCTAACAATACTACATAACAAATTAAAGGTTTTTATCGATTTAGAAATATAAATTTTCCCGTGTGTACTCTATAGTTTTTGAATACACTCAAAAAAATCTCAAGGGCTCCAAAAATACTTGAGTAAACGGGAAAAAATATTCATTTAAATAACACTTTTTTTCACATACGTTTTTTGCTTTCTGGGAGACATATTAAATTTTGTATTTTGTTCTTAACCCTAAACAAGCAATATTCGATGTTGAAATCCTATATATAACGTTTTTATTTTGGTCAAAAACCAATTTTCTGAATCCAAAATGGCGAAAATTTACGACAATTCTATAAATAAAACAAAACAACTATTATGCTATTAACACTATTTTATCAACGTTTTAAAACATGATGCTAGTTGGAACAAAGAGCTGCAGATGGCGCAGTGTTAAATACTGAAGGTCCGTTTCTGCGAGCTTAACATAGTTACCATTGTTCTCTTTCCCTAAATGCATTAGCCTGAGAGAAATCCAGCATACTACCCAAACCAGGAAAATACCCGCCTGCACGAAGGGTGTATATTCCGGTGTGTTCACATTTGCCGCCAACCAGCCTTGCGCACTGTATGCGCTCGACGTTTCACGGTGCGTTTTTGCGAACTTAACACGGTTACTATATTGTTCTCTTTTTCTAAAACCCGGTTCCCATCTATGCATTTCTCATTCGGGGATCCCCCGAATCAAAATACGCATCAAAGGCGTTTTCTCGCGTTGAAATTGTTTAAAATGTTTTTAAAAAGTTTGAAACATTTGTTTTCTCGCGTTGCAACGGTGACGTCACATCGAAACGGGTTAAAAATATTTTGAAACGGAATCCACGCTAGTTTCAAAACTGACGCGTGCGTAGAAGATACGTCAAAATTCTACATTCTTGTTTTAACCGATTTTTTTTTGTTTTTGCGTGAAAATGTATGAAAAATCGTATTCTAGATATCTTGTTAGACATTCTTCATGGTATTCCTGTGGTCTTATATGATCTTCTGGGCTTAAAAGAACAGTAAATAAAAAAACTTCACTATCCATGTAGCTTCCATTGCTTGCCATCCATGCTACTAAAACGGGCCGTACACTCGAAGGTTTTGTTACATAAACCAGTAGTTGATCCATTTTAATTTTAAACACCGAAAAAATAAACAGAAAAACGAAAAAAGTGAGGTTATACTAAAGTACGTCAGCGTTTTGAACTACTCATTTTTTCTCGGTTTTAAATGATGACGTCACATCTAAATAGTTTCAAATAATATTTCAAAATAATTTCAACGCGAGAAAACGCCTCAAGTGGTTTAAGCGAGATTTGCTTATACAAGTTCACGTCGGACCATGTGATGAGTTTTTTGAGTCAGTGGTTACTCCTGTGGATATACGAAAAAATTTTGTTTGTTTTGTTATGATAATTGCAAAAATAAATTAAAATTGTTTTGTTGTTTTAAAAACAGTGGTATTATAACCCCTATATAAAGAAATTAATTAAAACATTCTCGAAAAAAAACCTTATGGGCAAAAAAGGTTTATGAATGAGTTCTTAAGAATATTAAAGACACCAGTTTATATAACTACTGTGTGTGAGTTCCGAAGTTTTTATAAGTGTCTCTCGAAATATTTTCAATCTTATCTTATATAAATTTGTTGTAGGTTACTTAAATTTTTATAAGTGGGTTAATAGCAACATTTTAAAAACCAATTGTATAACTTTTGTCACTGATGACTTATATTTTTATAAATATGTTTTAATTTTTATAAAGATTTCCATGGAAATATTGTTAACGTCAGTTTTATGTTACCTTAGGGTACCATCAGTTTAGAGCCTTTAAAAAAACAAATATACAAACTCAATTCCTGTAGGAAACCTCTAAATAGCCTCTTAATATTAATTATATAAATTTTTGTCACCAAAAGTTTCTGAAAATGGTCATTGGGTATACCAGGGTTGCCACTCTTCCCCGACTGTCAGTGACAGTCAGTAAATGACGAAAAACTTCTCAACAATCACCGAATATAATTTTCGTGTTTAACTCAAAAAATTGGTTTGTAATAATAGAACAGTAGAAGAAATCGTAGCTGTTTCTGTTCTCAAATCGTTTAAGAAATGCCAGAGTTCTGCTATTTTATGAACTACTGGTCCTCACAATACCCCATATAATTCACTCTTAAAAATTAAAAAAATTTAATTTAATTTTTTGTTAATATTATATTTTTCAGCCTTAAAGAATTTCTACCCCAATCTTACACAAAAATCAAGGGCATCGAGAAGAAAGTGTTCCAGGAGCACAAAAAATGTTCGGGTCTTTCCGAGCTAGACGCCAAAGTTAAGTACACTAAAACGGCCAGGTCGCTGCCAACTTATGGGGTTACGTTCTTCTTAGTAAAGGTAAGTTATCACTAGCTATTATAGTGCCCTTAAGAGTGTAGGAATAATTGTCTTTTTCCAAAACAAAAAATGTTACTAATTTTTATCCCAATCTAATTACATTGCAAAGTTTTGTTACTCTCTCTTAATAAACCAACATAGAAGAAACAAAAACCCCAGCCTTTCATTCAGGTTTTTATATTTTGTCTTTCTGTGATTCTACACACCCTGTAATGCTTTAACGATGTTTTTTCAAGAGTAAACTGCATCAGCAGTATTTTTCTGATGACGATTGCAGATGCATCGAAACGTTGTGCAAACAATGGACACTTTGGTTTACTCTCAAGTACACATCATTGGCTACCACCTTCAAACAACATATGTTTTTTTGCTTTAAGGAAAAAATGAAGGGCAAAAACAAACTGGTCCCTCGATTGCTCGGAGTCACCAAGGACTCGGTGTTGAGGCTCGACGAAAAAACCAAAGAATGTCTGCAAACTTGGCCTTTGACTACAGTCAGAAGGTAATAAGCAGCACACACACACTTTTTTGCAAGTCATGCAGCAATAAACTCAGGCAAACAACACAAACTAAACAGCATCACCGCTAAAAAATACGCGAACATTTTTACCAAGAGGTTCTTCTTGACACTTATGGTGCATGCAGTTGAGATAGTAGGTAACTGTCCGAGATATTAGACACTTGCTGTGGGATTTACTAAGATCTAAAACAGTACTGAATTTTTACACCTGTGGGGGGGGGGGTACTAAATTTTAAAACTAGTTTTCAAAAGACACTTACTTATAGAGAAAAGACACAAAGTTATTGCTTATTTTATATTGTTATTGCAAAATAACAGTGAAAAACTGCTTTTTTTCTCAAAATATATTATATTTTAGGAGAAACTGCCCTAAAACTATTGACAGGTTTCAAAATGGCAAATGGTGAATACGCCAAAAATTTGGCACATAATAGCTTCATTATCTGTGTTTAAGGTTATAAAGTTGGGGGGTGGTTTAAATTTATAGCCCCCAGAAAGGATTGTTTTGTGGCAATTGGTAATAAGTTCCTTTATAATTTCTCTAAGCAACCGTTTTTGCAAGAATTAATTTACCTTATTTAATATCCCAAGTTGTTCATTAATCAATAAAACACCTCCAATTTTGTTCAGAAAAACGCCTTTTCAGCACAAAAAATATATTTATTAGGGCACTACGAGGCAAAATAAACATAAGTGAAGGTCACTGATTATGCACGAAAACTGTTTCAAATGAAAAAATGTTTAACAACTGTACCTATTCATTTATTTACAAATTGAGATTAAAACAATGAGTTTATCTAAAATCTTAATCATCAAACAAAACTTTACACTGAAAGATCACACTCAAAAGTCTCAAAGCTGGAGTTTTCGTCGGTACTTCGCTAATGGCCATTTTCTCATGTTCTACGAGAGAATCGGGCACCCTCCAGTTTGTTGAGCTGACATGGCTCTTTTGTGAATTCCAGTTGAATTGGGGAATGTTATTAGCCGCATTTTTTTACACGACCTCGTTTGATAAACTATTTTTATTTATGGTTTGCGATTGCGATGGGTTTGTGTTTGTATATAATATAATAAAACCCTCTTTTAAATAAATACAAAGTTAATCTAATTATTATTTTATGATCACATATCGAAATGGTTTTGTGACGGTGAGTATTAATCGCGAAAATCAAATATGATTACATATGACGTCAATTTTAATTTGCTTAACAGAGTGTTTACCAATTAGATCCTTCTAGGGTTAAAAAAATTGAAATTTTCTTGTTAAAAACAAAAAGGTTGTGTTAAGATGATTATTTACTAAAAAAAATAATTAAAATTAATCTCATAACTCAAACTATGTCCAAAACTCAAGGAAGTTGATATAAAATACCTCAAACCATCACTTTCACTTAAACTTAGGACCTGTCTAAAATAGGGTAAACCCTTTTAGTAAATCCCACTGTAAGTGTCTCTTAAGATGAGTGTTTTTTTTTTCGGTGTCCGTTTTCTAGCAGCTGTTCGAAGTGTTGCCAAGCCAATGACCTAATAATCTAACCTTACAGTTTTCCAAAAATGAAAACAATATAGATTTTAGTCTTTATCTTCAACATTCAAAAAACGCAGCTGAAACAACTAAGTTAACAACACATAAAACCTTTATTTATTTATTTTAATAGATGGGGAGCCAGTCCGAACACTTTTACGCTGGACTTTGGCGACTATTCCGACCAATACTATTCGGTACAAACGACGGAAGCCGAGCAAATCCAGCAGATTATAGCGGGCTACATTGACATCATTTTGAAGAAGAAACAAGCCAAAGATCATTTCGGCATCGACGGGGACGAGGGGTCGACCATGTTCGAAGAGAGTGTAGCACCGCACAAGTAAGTTTTTTTTGCTCTTAGGGGTGTAAGGGTTGGCAAAACTCCCAAATGAATGACTGGAATCCTGCTTCTTTTTCGGCATCGACGGGGACGAGGGGTCGATTCCCAACTGCTCCCTCAGTCCCATATCCTTCCTACCAAGGGCGAGCGTTGTCTTTTTTCATTTTGATTAAACGAGGGATAATGTAAAATTGGCACCAAAAATGTAAGAGGTCTTTAATAATTTTATTAATTGATTATTTTCTAACTTGTTTTCCGGACCTGAGCCCCATTTTCCTTAGGCATGGTGAAGGCGCAAGTTTTTCAACCGATTTTCCACATTTAGTATTTAATTTTAAAACTGGTGCTTGTAAAACCAGGTCAGTGATTCAAAATTGAATAAAGAATGGTGGAATGTTATCCATATATTAGTTTTAAAATGTTGTGTCTCTAGCCCCTTCCATTATTGCTTTATTACTGATCTCCGCTGAACTCGTTTTTCAACAATTTTGCATAAGCCAACCAAATGAATGAGCGAATTGACATTTTTGTCATATAATTTTCAATGTGTTGTCAACTTTTGTTATTAAAAATAGTATGGGATGTTTTATTCCATGTATAACCATTGTGCCTAAATATGTAAAAGAAAAATCCTAGCCCGTCCTAGTGTGTAACAATATGACGTTATTTTTACATTGTATACAATGATTTGATAACAATAAAAGGATTGTTTGTTTGATTAATTAAATATTTTCTTGTAGGGCCACCATTCTTCAACACGAATCGAACAAAGTGAGCAAAGTAAATACTGAAAATTTGGCCTTGCCGGCAGTAATGCGAGCAGCTGACGGTAAGTTGAACCACGCATTTTTTTCAAAAATAATAAAAATATATTTGTCTAGATTATCCATTAGATATTTTAGGGCTGGTCGTAATGAACTGAAATGAAACAAAATGCTTTATCTGGAAAGTTATTTTTATTATTATTTGCTTCTAAGATAATAAGATAAGTCTAGGTAAAACTGAATTTGTGAACTTTTATTAACCAATTTTCCACAAAATGTTTTATTGTATTTATCCTTGCAATTCTTCTCGGATTTCGTAATTTCGAGATTTTATTCTACTTCTACTATTTTTTTTTTTTTCATTTTTTTTGTTACTTTTTTTTTGTTTTTCTTTTCTTTAATTAGGCGAGAAAACTTTTGCTGTGGGTCACATGGGTGGCGCCCAACAGACCACTATCAGTGGCCAGGTCGATTTGGTGCATGCCCCACCTTCGGTAAGATACTGTGTCATAAAAAAACATCCTAAACACCATACTAACTACTACTAAAAAACTAACATTTAGCAATATCTACTTAACTTTTAATTAATAAATTGTTCAAGAGTGTTGAAAAGGTGAGATTTTTAGAATGACTATACTACGACTATACAGGGTTCAACAGTTCTTGTCTAGGGTGCCTAAATAGCGTGTATTGAAAAAGAAGCGCAATGGCTAGTAAATGAGAGCGAAAGCGATAATAAACTTGAGAAACCGATACGCTGTTGCCAATGTCACCCACAATTAACTAAAAGATTCCCAAGTAAGATCCCGTCAAATTTAACGATAAATGTTGCCTTCAAAGGGCGTAAAACAGTGATTATGAGTATTATCTTAATATAGTTTGAAATTAGAATCCGCTAAACTAATTGAAATGCCCATTTATCAAAAAGGTCGAACCCTGTATAAGAGGAGTTAGTAAGATAGTTTGAGACAATGATGTGTTTGAAATTAACTCTGTGTTTCGGAATTCCATTGTCTATATTTTATTTACACACGACGTTTCCATCAGTACAATCTCTGGTCGTCTTCAGGTGCAAACTACAATCTATTCCTAAGGCCATGTATTACATACTATACTATGGGAAATCACTCAACTGTGAAGTTTACGAAGTTGGCTCGTCCCAAGGAGGGGCTTTCAAATATTTGAAGTTTCAACACTTGGTTTACTAAAAATACCCTGATTTTGCACAATAAAGGCGGCTTCAAGGAATTTTCGTTTCTTCCAGTGTGACTCCTTGTGCAAAACCGTTGCTTCTGTCCACTTCATTCGGTGTTGTTTTGACAATGCATGTTCGGCGATTCCTGATTTCGTTGTTTCACCTCTTTGGGTATTCGTCTGATGTTCGTTAAGCCTAACAGATAGTGCTCTTTTTGTTTCACTTATGTATGATTCACCACATTCACAAGGAACGTGGTAAATGCATTCCTTATTTTGTTTGTTATCCGTTTTTGTTTTACTAAGAAGGCTTAGTTGGATTTAAAAGCTGTTTTTATATTAAAGTCGTTCTCTACTCTTCCAATTTTTTCTGATACTCCTTTAATGTATGGAATTGTAAGGAATGCATTTGCCTGGTTTTGGTCTTGTAATCTCTGTCCTGTTTGCTCAAATTTAGAAATAGTATTTGTTATAAGTTTAAGGCTGTAACTATTCTGCTGCAGATCCTTCTTAATGTTTACTATTTCGATTTCCAAGTTATGAGAATTGTTAGAAATTTGATGTCGAAAGTCTATACACCAATGTCCCGATAAAGGAATCACTAGATATTATTAAATAGATACTGATTGATGACGAATCCCTTTATGAATGTACCGCTGGAGGGAGTGATAGAGTTGTTGGAGTGCTGTTTACATAACTCTTATTTTCAGGTGAAACATAGATTTTATGCTCAGGATGACGGTCTGTCAAGGGGTTCATCGCTTTCGCCAGGTGGCCATTATTTACATGGAGTGGTTCGAATCACACGCGGTTGATACCGCAACATATAAACGTAAGCTCTGGCTAAGATATGTTGATGATACTTTTATTGTCTGGACCGGGAATAACCAACAACTTTCAGAATTTCTTCACCACCTAAATAACATAAGACCCACCATTAAATTCACAATGGAGCTGGAGCAAAATTGTCAAATTCCTTTTCTTGATGTACTTGTCAAACGAGTAGCAAGTGACATCAGAACAACAGTCTATCGTAAACCCACTCACACAGGACAATATTTAAATCAAGGTTCAAATCATTCTGCTACAACCAAACGAGGCATAATAAGAACTTTGTATAACAGAGCCGTTCAAATTTTTAACGATTCTCATGACTTGGAAATCGAAATAAACATAAAGAAGGATCTGCAGCAGAATGGTTACAGCCTTAAACTTATAACAGATACTATTTCTAAATTTCAGCAAAAACAGGACAGAGATTACAAGATCAAAATCAGGCAAATGCATTCCTTACAATTCCATTAAAGGAGGATCAGGGAAAATTCGAAGAGTAGCGAATAACTTTAATATATAAACAGCTTTTAAATCCAATAATACAATTCGAAGCCCTAGTAAAACAAAACCGGAGAACAAACAAAATAAGGAATGCATTTACCAAGTTCGTGGTGAGTGTGGTGAATCATACATACGTGAAACAAAAAGAACATTAGGCTTAAGGAATATCAGACAAATACCCAAAGAGGTGAAACAACGAAATCAGGAATCGCCGAACATATCAATGGTCAAAACAACACTGAATGAAGTGGACAGAAGCAAAGGTTTTGCACAAGGAATCACACTGGAAGAAACGAAAATTCCTTGAAGTTGCCTTTATTGGGCAGAATCAGTGATTTTTAGTAAACCAACTGTTAAAATTCCAAATATTTGGAAGCCCCTCCTTGGGCGGAGCGGAACTTCTTAAGCTTCACAGATGAGTGATTTCCCATAGAAAATAAGTATGTAGCCTTACGAATAGATTGTAGTTTGCACCTGAATACGATCAGAGATTGTACTGATCGAGACGTGCATAAATAAAATATAGACAATGGAAGTCCGAAATACAGAGTTAATTTCAGGAGTTAGTAAGTTGGGTATGAGGACATCTGGCGTTTGTAAAGGCTGAAATTTCATTTATTTTATAGCTTATGCAATATTGTACTGTAAACAAACAGTCAGACTGTGTGATGAAGAAACAAATCATTAAAAATTGACACTAGAGGACACCTTACTCTACACTATGGTTTATCAAACCGTCTTTAATAAAAACTTTTACTCTAAGAACGATTTACTATAAAATGTCATTTGTTATACCAATTTTCTATTTAAAACTTAATTGTTGAAACGCATTCGTATTAATTGCAATTTTTCAAGTCCGTTTTTAATCAAACCATTTCAACAAATCTATTCAAAATCAAACCCGGAATTAGTAAAGCCGTTTTTTCGAAAACAACTTTATTCAGGGCCCAGCGTCAGGGATCCCCGCACCCAGCTTGTAAGTATAGTCCATTCTAACAATATAAGCCTTTCCAAAACTTTTGCCTTTTTATCATTTCCGATTTTAATTTAACAATTTTTCTTGTTACATGTCTGTGCCGAATAGACGACAGAGTAGGTACATAGAATTTTGCTTATGTCATCTCATCGCCATTTTTAGAAACGTCTCTCTCATGTAAATAATGTACAGCAAGCAAGTATATTGTCACACAAATATACACTTTAACACAGTATTTTTAGAAATGATCGGGTTTGAAAGAATCAAAACGATTCAGAAACTGTGACAACTGGGTCGCGACCCTTATGTCAGAATTCTTAAAATCAATTAAATGCAAAAATATTTTTTGTAAGAATAATTTATCATTACAACGTTAATTAGTCGAACCAATTTGTAAAATCCATTTTTAGCCAGGCAGTTTTTTAACAGAATCCTAATCTATTAGAATGAATCGATCATCACCTTTGAGGTGATCTGGGTCAGTTGAACATGACTCCGTCTTTGTCTGTTTTACAGCATTAAATCAAAGTTTAGAGAAATACGTCTTATACAAAAGAAATGTAAGGGTCTATGTTCTTCATTATCTATTCTTTGACAATACCGACATATGTCGTACATTTTCCCTACTCGCTTTATGTATGTCCATTTTAAGCAATTTTTTCTCAACAAAATTTGTAACGCGTAACAAATAGAATTTTAGTGTAATTTTTTCAAAATTTTTTAAAAAATTGCCAATGAGACTAGATGAGACTTGCTTTCAAAAATAAGTATTTTTGTTTCATATACACTAACCCACACCTATTAAACCGCCTCTCCCCTCCCATCAGTTCAAGAGCTCAAGCAATAAACCACCCCTCTCCCCTCCCTTCAGTTCAAGAGCTCAAGCAATAGGCACCTACCCAATGATGAAACTCTCCCCAGAGTCGATTTCTGGCTACGCCACTGCTATTAGGTCATCCGCGTATCCTACTATACCCACGCACTTAGGAAAAGAACCAGTTCCGTATCGACCCCCCTTGAATTGGGACCGCCATTTCCATGCGAGGTGGGTGGGGTCAAAGTAACCACGTGACCTCGTTAAGGCAAACACCTGAAAGGTTCACATGCGTAACTGGTCCGTATGCACAAACCTTATTATAAGGTTTGTGTCCGTATGTTTTCTATGGAAATTATTGTTTCATTCTGATATATTACGACTCTGTTAAGAAAAATAGTCTTACGAATAATTGATTCTTATAGTGAATTGCGATGAAATGAAATACCAATTCTGGCAGAACAAAGAGACTCAACTATTCTACCTGGATTTTCCCAGTTTGCTTAGAAAGAGTTAGGTTGGGTGCATTTTGCGTTGTTTTAACCTACTACTGCTCTTAAATTATTGCATGAAACAAAAAAATTAAAGAATTACAATTTAAAAAATGCCTTAGACCCTAAACTGTACTATACCACACTTTTTGAAACGAAGACTTCATAAATTAAAACGTTGTTTCGCTTTCTTAGGGCGTTATGCAAAAAACCAAAGTGACAGATCTAATGACTGAACCGCAGAGGGCGCTGTTGTCGACGATAACTGCCACTCATACCAAAATCAAAGAGGCCGAAATTGAACTGGAAGGTAAGCCGTTTTTCGTATCTTCCTTCCTGGAATCAACCATATACAGGGCAGCTCGTTTGCGTAAAGGTGTTATCAACAAAAAGTTGACTTTTGTTGCCAACCTTTAATATCAAAATGTTCGTAACTTTTTGGGGGATTTTTGTACTGTGAACCGAGTAAACAGTTAGTGGGTTGACAGCACTTACGCGAACCATCATGGCTGACTATTGTCAATTACAACGATTTTTTTTGTCACAAGAACTCAAAAAGAACTAAAAAGAGAAAATGGGGGATAGTGGGTTATATTAGAATTTAATAACTTGATTTCTTAGCAACAATTCCTAAAAAAATTTTTTAGCTTATTTTTTCTTTTTACAGGCAAAGCTAGAATCCCCGAACTGGGCACGGACCCCGCCGCCAGAAAATGGAAGCAAGTCACTTTGGACACCAGCAAGCAGAACGTGGGCTCTCAGATTGCCGCCATGAATGCTGCGACAGCTCAGGTAAATATTATTTATATTTACAAGAAACAGTCACATCAAGGCCTCTTTCGACTTGTTATTATCCAAGACCAAAATACTTCTGGGAAGCCCAGTATGTTGATGAAGTTTTCTACCCCCCATGCATACCCTTGGGTAATATCATATAACTATGAGATACTATAAAGGCCCAAGTGCAAAATGTGTAACGAAAATGACTTTGAACAAAGAAGAAAATTCAAAATCGTGGTTGGCTTTGGCACTGTTTGGGCCAGGCCAAGGGCTAAAAATCTGCTGAGCATGCACTAATAAGGGCATACCAGATAGTACAAAAAACATCAACGTTACACGATGTACCATAAAAATATATTGAAAGGATATTATTGATTATTTTTTTTTTGAATTTTTATGGAAATGTACCTCAACTGCAATATAATTTCCCTTTTAGAGCTTTTTAAACGCATTGTGGTCATTTAAAAGTAAAAGTTATCCAATTGGATGAAGAAACTAGTCGAAAATGCACAAAAACAACATCAACATTTTTTGCTCTAGGAATTTTTGCAGAACTCGGCATCGTCGAAAAGTTTGCATTTGAGACGAGGTGTGGTTTCGCCATTTTGTTTATGTTATTTTGGTGTTTTCTTCTTTTAAAATTTTCTATGATAAGTAGTCTTAGACCTCCCCTCCTAAAATAAACTAGGCATTAATTGGCCCTTAACCCACAAAATGTCTCACTTAGAAAGTCCAGGGCATGGAATGCTTACAAGAGCACTTGTTTGCCCATCTTCTATGCAAAAATTTTAAAAATAAAGTTCAATAAAACCTAACAAGTAGATTTTCTTTGGAGAAAGCCATAGATTGATTTAAACTGTACAATTATACTCACCAATTATGCCTCAAAGATCCTGGTAGAGGAATCCAATTTTCTATTGAAACGATATTACGAGAAACACTAGACAACACTTTAATTTTTTTCACGATAGTGTTCACTCTATTAATAAATTTTCCAAAAGCAAACAAAAATATTACATAAATTTTCGCTATCGAATGGTTGTCAGTTGCTTTCACTACTGACGCAATCGATGCGCCTGCCCGGTGGACTCTTCCCCTCTGGATTATTTCCAGGCTAACTTGATTGGGAGAGTTATTATCGGTACGCATTTTTCTTGGGAAATGCATAGTAACGTAGTAATAGTAACTGGAGAAAGGCCCATTAGTTTTTTTTCCTGTAAATTTTACTTCCACTTTGTTGTTTATATAACTCGATTTTTTGGATTTCTATTTGGATATTACATAGATACAACCAAATATGTCGATAAATTAAAAAACCTGAGCACGTGGAGTTTGGAATATGTTTACTAAACAAATTTCTGTCCTTGTTTAACAGGTAGTCACTCTAACGTCGGGTCCTCAAGAAGAAGTGGACCACCACGCGGTGGGCGCGGCCATCACCACCATAGGCAGCAACCTACCCGAAATGACCAAGGACGTTAAAATGATCGCGGCTCTGATGGACGACACCAACAACGGAGAGAAGCTGTTGGACGCTACCAGAAAGCTGTGCAGCGCTTTCAGCGACCTGCTGAAGGCCGCCGAGCCAGAGTCCAAAGAGGTAATTATTTTTTTAAACCTCTTTCACCTTAGGAATTTTTGATTTAACAATTGGTCCTGGTTCTGGTTGACATTATTTTGACATAAATTTTGACAGCGGTTCTAAAATAATGACGTCATTTAAAATATTGTGCAGATATCTTTGATTTCACTCAAAAAAGGACTACAACGACTACCTATATTTTTGCAAAATTTTAGAGGTTCTGTTTACAACCAAAGAGCCGAACCAACCTCCTAAGTTGGTTCTAAAATTTCATAACCAGGTTGCAACTGTGACGGTCATTGTTTTAAAACAAAAGGATCGGTTCTGGTTGTGAATCGAAAATCCTTCTTAACGCTAAGAAGTAACTAGTTCCGCAAAAGGGGAAATTTTCGCGAAGCTTACCTTACTTAATCTGTAACCAATCAACCCCTTTCATAAACAACTATAATTAGAAAGAGAGGAACATACAGTTTCAATAAAAATGGCAGAATGCCCCAGCACCTTCACCCAAAGCCTAAAAAATGCCTAAAACCTCGCTAAGGAATTGAAGAAAAGCAGAAAATTCTCATTACAGTTTCCTGTAGTCCACACAATGTCGAGCAAAGCCGTCTTTTAGCCATAACTTAGTTAATTTTTGGAACAAGGGAAGATTTTGTTATAAAATAATATAATTAAGCACAACTTCTAATCTTTGCATCATAATTTCACACAAAATTTAGAAAATAAGAAACGCTGAAACATCGCTTTTTGGCGGGAACAAATTGCCGAAAAAAAAACCAATCGAAGCACTAGAATTAAAAAAATTACGGGTTTTCTGCTACCAGCAAGCCTACCGTTTTAGCCAATATAATCTCGCCTTTGAACCATAAGTTCCTATATCTTAAATCTTGCTTTACTATTATTTTTTTTTGACTTATAGCCACGACAGAGCCTGCTCAATGCCGCCTACAAAGTGGGCGAGGCCAGCTCTCACGTCCTCGAAACAATCGAAGAAAACCCCGAAAACAAGGAGCTGCAAGACATGCTGATGTCTTTGGCGAAGGCGGTCGCGAACACCACGGCCGCTCTGGTCTTAAAAGCCAAAAATATCGCGTCTAGTTGTGAAGATCAGCAGATGCAGAATAGGTGAGTCTCTTTAATTTTTTTTTTGTTAAATAAACCACTCGCTACTTGACTATTAGAAATATTGATCAGTGTTTGCGACGATCAGCAAATGCTGAATAGATGAGAATCTTTCATTTTTTTTTGTTAAGGAAACCATCTATCTATAGTAGTATTTTACTCAAAGTTGATGACTATTGTGATTGATTATATGAAACTCCAAGCAGCTTTAAAGAAGTATTGGTTTAAGGCATCGACGTAATAACTATTTAAGGCTTAGATTAAAAAGAGACAAGATACCTAAAACTTACGGAGCCTTTGGTTATATTATTATATGGAACAATGGTTGCCTTCAGTACACAATAAAGTTAATAATGCGTAGGGTATATAGAGACATCTAGGACAGACAAAAAGATTCAAATATTATTTCGAAGGGCGAGCACAGATTGCAACGGCGGCAGTATAAAATAAGAGGTAGGAATTCAATATTAGGGAGATTTTGGTCAACAAACAACGGCAAATTTCGTTACTCTTATAGTTACCGTTAATTAACCGTTAACTTCAAGAGGTTAAAAATAGAGCTTTTGAACGTAGTCAGTCGTTTGGCGGTAAACATAACCTTACTTTTTTATTGACTTTTGTTGTTTTTTTCTCGAATCTTTTTTTATTTGCTTTTCTAACCATATTATGGAGGAAAATATTAATTTAGTGATAGGACTGGGAGACGGACACCCCAACATAAATTTAGTCAGGCAAATGATTTTGGAAGATATCTTTGGTGCAAACTTATTTGTACTTACTCACCTGTTTACCAAAAAAAAAACGGTAAAAAAGGCACTCCACAACTACTATAAACACGGTTAACAAAAAATAAAATCCAAATGCACAAAATTTTTCTAAAACAAAACAAACTTTTATAACCTAAAAATCTTCCACCACAGAATCACATCACATCAAGTTTGTCTGTCTTTTTAACGGTATAGGTAGTCGCTATTCAACGCTAATTAGCGCCAGTGGTTACCTTTAATAAAGGTAACAGCCTGACAGAGTGCTACTGCGCCTGCCCAGAATAAAGGTAAGGGTAACAGACTGAAAAAAAAAACCTGACCAAAATCTCTCTATTATAATTATAATTAATTTTTATTGTTGTTTGCAAGTTGGTTTAAAGACTTTAGCTACCTTTATTTTATAGTCTTTATAAAAAAACCTTCGAAAATATCTCATTTGCGCATTAATAACTACTTCATCGAAAGTATGCTTTATTTTATCGTCTTTATAAAAAAAACCTCGAAAAAAACCTTATAAAAACGTTCGAAAATATCTCATTTGACGCACTGGGCATTAACTACTTAATCAAAAGTATTTTAAATTTTGAAAATTAACAAAAAAAAACGTGTGTGTTGATATTTTGATCTAAGGATCTACTAATTTAAGTATATTTCATAAACTTTTTATTTTTTGTGTACCTACCGACATGTACCGCCACTGACTGATTTCACTTGCTCTCCCTTTGTTTTCAAAACCTTGGACTGAAATATTCTCCTACTGGTAAAAAAACACACTATAAACGTTTTTTGACAAAATTTGGTTTTAAAACGACTTACAAACTGCTTAAAACATCCTGAAATTTTAAAATAAATAACACGAAAAAGCTTATGTCAATAAAAATATCATCGGACCGTCTGCGCTTTCTCGACTTTCCCCACCCACAAGCCGATCACGATCTAAAGTGGTTGAGACAGAATTCTCTGTCCCTATCGTTCTAACGTCGTTTAAAACGATAGAAAAATAATCGATATTTCTCACCTTTGTTTTGTTGTGATTTTATTTGTAAATAAACAGTGGTTATTATTTGCCAAGGAGTTTTCGTTGGACCAGATATCTTGTCTCTTTTTAATCTAAGGTTTAAGGCCATTTCCTAAAAAAAAATACAAAACCAATTTTAGAAGTAAGAACAATGCAAAATTATCAATAGTTTTGTGTGGTGGTGCTAATTTCTGTACTAAGTCCCGAGTTAATACAATTTTACGCCACCTGGTTGTTTAAGAAATATTGGTTACTTAGTCAGTACTTAAGGTTGAAGGAAATTTTACGCCCAAATGATGACCACGTTTTTAGGGTCCCCATAGTGGATAATTTAACAGGGTTGTCTCTGACCGATCAGCAGACTTATTACTTATAACTTTTCCCTGGTAAACTTTTGGCGCCTTCACCGTTGTCTATTTTAAATTTTGAGCAGGTTTAAGAAGCCCTTGGTTTTTTAGGGCATTTTATCAAAACATTTGATTTGAGGTGAGAATGATTAAGAATTAAGAATCAATATTTTTGTGTCTCTTCCTTACGAGGGGGTAACCATTAATTCAGAAAATGTGACATGATTGCCAATTTTGTTGAATTGTCAGTAATTGCTGGGGACCGCGCAGAGATTTATAAAGACTCGCAGGGAGTCTTAGAGTCTGCAAGCCAAGTGCTATGTTTTCATGGGTATTGAGTTCGTTTTCAAAACTCATTCTATCTTTTTCTTTTATATAGCGTGTTCTTGGTCTTGATAAAAAACACGCTATATAGAAGAAAAAGATACAATGAGTTTTGAAAACGAACTCAATACCCATGAAAACATAGCAAAGGTTTGGTGAGGTTTAGGTAGTTGCAGGGGCTGCAACAAGTATGCAGTTAAGATTTTTTTAGACCTTATTTATGTTTTATGAAATATTTTTGGTTTGGTGTCAAATTATAAGGTACCTACCTAATGCCTGATCCACAGTTTCACTTCTAGCCGCTACTTCTATCTCTCTCTTTATCGAAAAGAGTGAGATGGCAATAGAAAATATATTTCCGTCTTTCTCTAAACGACGAAAAGGGAAATAGAAGTGAGTTCCAAGAAGTGAAACTTTTGGTCAGGCATAAATGAACTGAATATTTTTTCGTGTTAATAAATTTAACATATACTAAATTAGTAGAGCTTTTCTTCCTTGTTAAATTTTTGGCAGCTTCACAATTCCTTATTTTAAAGACTTGATGAGATAAAGGAATTATTGGTTTTATTGCGTTTTTTTCGAAAAATCTTTTTGATTTTACGGACAAAACTAATTTTTCAAAAAATAAGCAATAATTTTGTGTCTGGTGGTTAAAATTCAGAACCAAGTGCTGAACTAGGTTTTTCGTTGGTTTGAGTCTAATTGACTTTGAAGGCAGAACTAGTTTTGCAAGAAAAACTATTATATAAACATTATTTTGCTTGTTCCATGTCAGAATGATGGCGTCACTAAATTGCTGTCTTGGATTGATTAGCAATTATTTTCTTGAGTCAATAAATTCTTTGTTAAATTTTTGGCATCTTCTCGTTTTCTCGAAAAATTAATGTTTTCAATGATTTTGTGTCTCCTTCGTATGAATGGAGTGCAGTTGAGACCCAAAATGATCTTGTTTTCTAATTGTTGCAGAGTAATTGGCGCGGCCACCCAGTGCGCCCTCGCCACATCCCAACTGGTGGCCTGCGCAAAAGTGGTGGCGCCGACGCTTCAATCGCCCGCCTGTCAAGAACAGCTGACGGGAGCGATCAGGGAGGTTGCCAAGGCCGTCGAGAAGCTGGTGTCCGTGTGCAACGACGCCACGCCAGACGAGAAGCTGAATAATCAGCTAAAAGAGGCTGCCGCTCAGGTATGATTAGATGCGTTGTTTTATTTTGTTTTTCAAACGACCGGAAAATAGCTACTAAATGATTTCTCGGACAGAAAGTTCTACATTACAACGCGTGTTCTTTAGAAAGATTTCCACTCTCAAGAAAGAACCTTTTTGTTCAATTTTGCGGTCCCTTGATCGTTTTCCGGTCCTATTTTTGTCCAAGTTGGCCATGACTTCTTGTTGACAGATTTTAGCTTTTATTTTTTTTTTGGCAGTCTTGACACTTCTAAAAAAGCTCTTTTAAATTTGTTTTAAAAGTTTTGGTTACAAAAATGGATTCAGATCTAGAAAATGAGTTGAATCCAGAGGAAATAATAGAAGCTGCTTCAAGAGTCAAGTCGATTGCTGCCTGAAAAATCTAAAGAGCCGCTATCAGCGGGACTTTGATGCGTTTATTAACTGGTGCGAATTAAAATATGTTAAGAAAATCAATGAAGATGTATTGGCATATTTTTCGGAAAAATCGACCACATTAAAGTCATCAAGCTTGTACAATCTATACTTTACAAATAAATAAAGGACAAACCTAGAAACCTGCCTTTCATGAGTTGACAAGAGACAAGATAACTGAGCTTACTTACGGAGACTTTGGTTATATTATTATATGGAACAATTTTTATAGTCGGTTCGCTGTATGAAGTCCGATATCGGATTAAATCTCGAAAAGATGTTATCGCTTTTTGAGCAGTAATTCAGTTAAGTTAGAATGCCCTCGCTGTACTTGATCGTACCAGACATCCCACTGGTACACTGTATTCGAGTGGGCTAAATCAGCGGTCTTAAAACAAAATTATTTAAGAATTACGCGTTATACTTATACTACGATAAATATTTCTATTTTATTTTTCACTTATACTTTTGAAAAACTTTTTGCGTCAATAAGTTAAAGATTTTGACAGGTATTTTTTCCGAGAATTGAATTATTTTGCGGTAATTATAGGTAAATCTGGAGCTGTCGTCAATGATAATAATCACTATTTTCCAAGAAATAATTAAAATTTGCTCCAGTTGGGGATGGTATGTTCTATTTTAAATAAGTAGATATACTTTTATTTGCTTTTAGTTTGTTTCTTATTGTGTGTGAATTGCGGAATTTAAAGCAGTTATAAAGCAAAGTTATGGAAAATGTTCAGCAAGGTGACACAACGCCTACAAGGTGTTTATCTCCAGGTGAACGCCGTTTAGTATTACAAGTGGAACGTTTTTTTATGTTAGAAAAATATAACTTGAGATCGTTAGTGTCTGTTTTGGCAGTGCAGCAGTGATGCTTGCGGCATTCCAGATAAGACCTTAAGAAGACTTTGAAAACAGAGTGAAGAGGAATTGGACAGACCATATAAAAGGGTTCGACAGCATTCAAAAACCTTTGATCTATCCCAAGGGATTAAACTATCGATTAAAAATATTGTTTATAATATGTATAAGTCAAAGGAATATGTTACCCTCAAAGCTATTCTAGATAAAGGAAAAACAACTTTGCGATATTGGAACTACCAGTTTTTCCAAAATTTTAAAAGAGATGGGCTTTAAATATAAAAAACAAACAACAGAAAAGTGCTTTGTGAGCAATCCAATATTGTGTCAAAAAGATGGCAATTTTTAAGAGATTACATAAAAAACAAAAAATCGGAATTTCCAAGACAAGTTGTTTTTCTTGACGAAACATGGGTATTTGCGCACGGAACTTCAACAAAATCATCTTGGCAAGATGAATCGAAACATTGCTATTCCAGTACCCGTGCAAGTAATGGAAAAAGATATATAATAATACATGCAGGCAATGAAGAAGGGTTTATTTCAAATGCCAGTTTAATATTTTCATCAACAAAAAAAACTGACGATCACGGCAATATGGATGAGCATTGGTTTGAGGAAAAAGTTTATAAAACCCTTCCTCAATTGTTTTGGACAATGCGTCTTACCATACGAGACTCGCAGAGAAATTTCCTACAAGCAGCTGGAAAAAAGAGGAAATAAGAGAGTGGTTGTCAAAGAAAAACAACCATAAAAATTTATTTTTAAAAAGTGATCTTTTAAGCAAGTGTAAAGAGCAGCCATTTAACAGCAAGCAAAATGGGCAAAGAAGAATGGTGGAAATGCATTGAACACACGGAAAAAATTATTTTTGAATCTTATAAGACAGAACAGAACAAAAGCATGGATGATATTTCAGATGCATAGGAAGACTATTTTTAGTATGCATTTGTAAGTAGGTGCGTTCTATCGCAAGACTTCAATATCGGTTCTTTTTAGAACCAAAACTTAATAAAAAAGAATTTGTAAAACTAATTTGCCTAAATACTATAAAAGCTAAGAAATAATCTTTTTTTACCTAATTATTTTTTATTACCTTTAAATGATTTAAGTACTGTTTACAAATGTCTAAACCATGACTTTCCTATTTACCGATGCAAAAAAAAAAATTCTGCGCTTGTTATTTAAACCAACGCTTGTAAAAAAACACTATTTTGACACTAGATGTAAAACAAAATTATGATTGTTTTCCACAAACCAAAACTACACTTTTTTGCACTCGACGCGCGTTTCGCTAACAACGTTAGCATCATCAGGAGACGATAAACAATGAACTAAATTAATCTACGCTCTATCTTATATACAATCCTTTAGTGGGCGGAGATAAGACTAATAAATTGTGATTGATCACGATTTTTAATCCTACCTCCCCTCAACCAAAGAATAAAGTGTACTAAACGGGATAGGTCCTCTATCTTTATTTAAACTATTTCTGGATTTAATGATTTCCATACTTTCATATGCATTCAAAAGTCTTTTGTTTGGTACACTTTTTAGAAGTTTTAGGTTATCTAATGTGAATCTATGATTGTTTTCAAAAGCATGCTCGGCCACACTTGACTTTTCTGTTCTTCCGTATTTTAAGTGTGCTAAGTGTTCTTTAAAACGTGTTTGAATAGAGCGTCTCGTTTGGCCAACATATTTTTTATCACAATCCATGCAACTAATTTCGTAAATTCCACTTTTTTCTAGAACTGTAGTTTTATCCTTGGGATTTCCTAGTAAGCTTCTTATTGTGTTACCGGATTGATATACTAATTTAAGACCGGTGTTATTAAATACTTTCTGTAATCCTTTCGTATAATTAGGATTATACGGAATTGATACAAATTTTGAGTCGCAGGTATCTTTTTGTCTGAAAAAGGTAGAATTCCGAAAGGTCTTTTGAAAAGAATGTCTATTTATCAGCTTATTTATTAAGCCTTCGTCGTAACCGTTTTCGCCAGCTATATTCCTAATCCTATTCTTTTCTGCTTCAAATCTTTCTTTGTTTAAGGGGAAATTTACTAATCTATATGTTAAAAAGTGCAAACTTGCAAGTTTATGTTGTAAGCAATGAAAAGAGTCATTTGGAATATACCTGTTGGTGGCCGTGCCTTTTCTGTATCTGTCAAAGTCCAATTTATTTTTATTTCTTATAACTAAAGTGTCTAGAAATGGCAGTGTACCGTTGTTCTCTGTTTCATAAGTAAATTTAATAGTGGGAAATTTACTTATGAAACAGAGAACAACGGTACACTGCCATTTCTAGACACTTTAGTTATAAGAAATAAAAATAAATTGGACTTTGACCTATACAGAAAAGGCACGGCCACCAACAGGTATATTCCAAATGACTCTTTTCATTGCTTACAACATAAACTTGCAAGTTTGCACTTTTTAACATATAGATTAGTAAATTTCCCCTTAAACAAAGAAAGATTTGAAGCAGAAAAGAATAGGATTAGGAATATAGCTGGCGAAAACGGTTACGACGAAGGCTTAATAAATAAGCTGATAAATAGACATTCTTTTCAAAAGACCTTTCGGAATTCTACCTTTTTCAGACAAAAAGATACCTGCGACTCAAAATTTGTATCAATTCCGTATAATCCTAATTATACGAAAGGATTACAGAAAGTATTTAATAACACCGGTCTTAAATTAGTATATCAATCCGGTAACACAATAAGAAGCTTACTAGGAAATCCCAAGGATAAAACTACAGTTCTAGAAAAAAGTGGAATTTACGAAATTAGTTGCATGGATTGTGATAAAAAATATGTTGGCCAAACGAGACGCTCTATTCAAACACGTTTTAAAGAACACTTAGCACACTTAAAATACGGAAGAACAGAAAAGTCAAGTGTGGCCGAGCATGCTTTTGAAAACAATCATAGATTCACATTAGATAACCTAAAACTTCTAAAAAGTGTACCAAACAAAAGACTTTTGAATGCATATGAAAGTATGGAAATCATTAAATCCAGAAATAGTTTAAATAAAGATAGAGGACCTATCCCGTTTAGTACACTTTATTCTTTGGTTGAGGGGAGGTAGGATTAAAAATCGTGATCAATCACAATTTATTAGTCTTATCTCCGCCCACTAAAGGATTGTATATAAGATAGAGCGTAGATTAATTTAGTTCATTGTTTATCGTCTCCTGATGATGCTAACGTTGTTAGCGAAACGCGCGTCGAGTGCAAAAAAGTGTAGTTTTGGTTTGTGGAAAACAATCATAATTTTGTTTTAGTGCAACCAAAGGTTCCAAATTCCCAACACTAGATGTAAAAACTACTATTATTTACAAAATGTAATTCGTCATGTGTTTATTGTTTGAGAACCACCGACTTATCTGCTCAAGAGGTTTTATTGCTTAGCAGACTTCTTATAACGAATGCACTTTACCTTTCTTTTGTTTACAGTAAACACACCAGTGGCGTACCTACCTACTTAAATATAAATTTACACATAAATTATATTATTAAAATTTTACTATAATATGAAAACCTCAAAATAATTTAAATAACATGCAAGAAATAATTCTGCCAATTTGAGCTTTGGAAGCTCCCTAATAATAAATGTTTGTACGGGTTTTATACAAAATAAATTTATTACAAAATTTGCATATGATTTATTGCAATTTCAATTTTCGACACAATAAAATTATGCCAAACATTAAAACAAACACAGTTCACATCACCTGGAACATCAAGAAAAAAAACAATATAATATTACCTACTAGCTAAAAATTGTGTTTGTGAAATGTTCTTCATTCAAGCAAATGTCATTTTAAAATCTCCTGTATAGCACAGAGGACCTAGGTAATCTGTGGTTATAGTGGCCTGGGAATGGGAAACATATAGATAATAAACTATGATTTTTTGTTTATTTAATTCGACAAAAGCAATATTTTATTTGAAATAGAAAAAAAAACAAAACAATAAAACAAAATTATGATTGTTTTCCACAAACCAAAACTACACTTTTTTGCACTCGACTCGACTCGACTTGGTTTGTGGAAAACAATCATAATTTTGTTTTAGTGCAACCAAAGGTTCCAAATTCCCAACATAGTTGAAATAGAAAATTTAATTAGGTACCTACTTACTTATAATTAAGATAAAACAGTGTAATTTTTGCTCTCGTGATCCATTACCTACAATAATATAAGTAAGTAATACATCTAACACCTTGTTCTAAAGTTTTATCTAAAGTTTACTGCTATTGATAAAACAAACCCAACACATATCAAAAGGGAGTAAACTGGTGCATCTTATGCTAATGTGCAAGTTTAAGAATTATATTAAGGTATATAATGTATATGTAATGTATAATGTCTCGAGGCAAACATTTTTCAACCTGAGCAAAGCGTGATTTTATTTCAAAATTTTTACTGTAATTAAAATTAAATTTCAAAAAGTCTTAGAATTACTGCAAATAAAGAAAATTTTAAAAAAATAATTAAAGTATTTTTGTTTTATAGTATTAAAATGATATCCTATATTATCAACGGCTATAAAATGTGTGCTGGAGTTTTCGTTGGACCAGATATCTTGTCTCTTTTTAATCTAAGGTTTTATCACTATTCTGCTTGATAAGTTGGGCACGGTCGGCCATAACTGGTCGTCAGTCATCACTAAATTAGCTGTGTGAAGCTAATAGGCACTACACTGTAATTTTTCTAATAGTTTTTGCAATTTTGCACAAGTTAAGAGTACAAAAATCATTTCTAACCACAAAAGTTTACTTGTTTTTCTTTAGTTTCGATCTTATAAACTACTGGCCTTAGCGGCAATGGATATCTAGCCACCAAAATGCAGAAAGCTAACATTTTCTTATAAGGGGACTGTTCTAGGAAGGTACTAAGATGTTTTTTTTGATCGGTTAAAAAAAAAGTATGTGCGGTACACGACCGGAAAGTGTATTTACAGGTCTCCGCAGGTTTATAGGACTCGCTTGCAGCTGTGACCTGTATAGACCAATTTTCCGATCTAGTGACTTAAATTCGTATTAGATGGTCTCGCAAAAGTTACAGTGGCCCCTTTAACGTCTTTATTTGTTAACTTAACAAAAAAATTGGTGCCTAGCTTATAAAAATCGGTCTGATAAAGAAAATTTACTGTGTACAACTTAATTGACAAAAGCATACTTCATTCCCAGTGATTTACAATATTATTTTCCTCTTAATAATTGAAACACTTTTTTACAGGTGACAAGATCACTTAACGATCTCCTGAACCACATAAGACTAGCTTCAAGAGAAAAACCCAAGGAGACAATCCAAGAAAACAGCGTGGAAGAAATTTACACAGCAACAGAGAAGATTTCTGCCGCCACTGGAGATCCCAACGAAATGGTATGTTCAATTTTAAGATGTCAAAATGTCATTTTCGATAATTAGATCTAAAATCATAAAAATAAATAGGTACTACATTGTTATTACATTTTTACATGTTTTTCTGTGTTTTATAGGTAAGACAAGCTAGAAGATTGGGCCAAGCCACAGCTCAGCTAATCCAAAGTATCAAAGGGGAGGCTGAAAGACTGCCCGATTCTGAGATCCAGAGGAGGTTATTGGCTGCCGCTAAGACTTTGGCAGATGCAACAGGTGTGTGATTATGTAAAATTTCAATTTTTTGAGACATTTTTTTATTTTTTTAAGTCCCATGTACTCTGTAAAATTTGGCTATTATCAACGCTTGTTTTTGTACCTTGTCTAAAGTTTTTGTTTAAGCAATTTTCACTGTCTTTCACATTTTTATGCCTTGAGTTTGCTGACATTTTAAAGCTTTCTTTCCAAACTTTCGATTTCTAGAATAAAACACTCACATTTTTCAAGTTTTTACTTTTTTTTAAGTATTCAAAAAAAGTACTGCCAAAAAAAATTTTTTTCTCTGTTAAAATGATATATATTTAAAGTTGTTGAAGACAGCAGGCTATAAAAAAATATTTAAGAGAAATATGAAAATCATTTAAGGCAATTGTTTAATAAAAATTTCTGTTTTGTCATCTGTCTGTCATCTTAAGTGGTGTCGTGCATATGATTTTTATGTTGCCATTTTTATCTAAAAATCAGCAAAAATTGTAATTTATCTAAGCGTAAAGTGTGTAGGACATAAGGTGGTATTAATTTCTTTCAATCAAAGTTCTTTTCCGTCTTTAAATTTACCAAAAAACGTGTCCTACTTATAAGTGTATTTTAGCACATCTAAAAATAATTTAACAGATATTTAACTAAATTATTTAAATCATGGCTCTACCATAAGATTTATTTATTTATTTATATTTGTTTTTAATTGTGGCCCAGGTTACTTTACGTTTTTGAAAACGGGAGTTCCAAGTAGGCTGAAATTTTGCAAAATTCTTTATTGTACTATTTTCTTTTGTGCGTAATTTTCAAAAATTTTGTTTGTTTTTTACAAAACAAGGTCGATAACTTCCATCTGGTATGGTATCCTTTACAGAGATCTGTGAAGTTCATTTAGGAGCATTTTTGGTTTTCTATATAATCAGAACATAATTTAGAAAATCCTCGATATAGATAAAATTTCCTAGCTTTGTATAACACTTTTACCGAAAGAAAAATTGATTTTCATTTACCTCAAAAGCCACGTCATGCGGATATGTAAAAACATAGAACGATCTTTCGAAGATTGACTAAAAATTAGTTCAACGGTTGCACATATCTCCTAATATCTCTTATGTATGAATATTGATTGCTTTCTTTCTCGTGTTCTTGCCGTCAGACATAGAAAAACGGTTTGTTTTTCGATACGACTTTTTATATTTGCATTTTTAATTTTTTGTTTATAAACAAAAACAGTCTTGTGAATTTTTAAAATTTATGTGAAAAAATGAATACCTACAAGGTTGAGGTTCAGCTACTCTGCTACGACATAATTCTTTTGCGAGAATTTATCAGGGAAAATCCCTACAACAAGCGAGCGGCCTGGGAAAATATATGGAAAAACCTTCAAATCTTAAGTGGAAGGCAGTTTACCCAGAGAAGTCATTTCTTCCTCCAAGTATCACAGCTTCCAAAATGTCCACTATATTGTGGCGGCACAATTTTAAGGTTAGGAGTAAGGAAAAGTAATGCGACTTTTTTTTAAAGTATGGTTAAGGTTCAACCTAAATAAAATACGGTTTTCCTTTATTATGGTAAAACCTTATAGACTAACCCCAATAAGTCCCTAATAAACTTGAGAAACCGATTCGCTGTTGCAGATCTCATTCAAAATTAAGTAAAAGATTCCCAAGTAAGATCCCGTCAAATTTAACGATAAATGTTGCTTCAAAGGGCGTAAAACAGTGATTATGAGTATTTTCTTATTTTAGTTTGAAATTAGAATCCGCTAAATTAATCCACAAACTTTTACTACCGGTTGACGTTGCTCTTTCAATAAAGCTGTGAAAAGTCTGAGCCTGACCTCCTATCACCAGTTACGCTAAAGTCCC